>CM044439.1:15408892-15464001 GCA_024363595.1 Xenopus borealis | reverse complement strand
GGGGGGGGGGGGGGCAATTACAGATAAGGCATTTGCCCCTGAAATGAATGAGGGGTAATTATAAGCATTATCTTTGCTGACCACTGTGCTGTAAATCACTTGTGCTCCTTGTACTTTTAGGCTGATTTTCCCAATACTGAGAGTAGAATTAAAATTGTCTGCCAACTGTCCTTGGGCTTCCCATGATGTGTCAATTTGCCACCTAATAAAGCTACCAAAGTATAAATACTCCATATTTATTGTTATGGTGATATGAAGACCTTTCTCATCTTCACCCCCTTCCAGCCCTCCTATAATTTATGTCACCACCTCTTCTACTTTCAAATCTTATTTGATAAAACATAGTATACCCTTGTGTTTGACTTTTCCATTATCTTGATTGAAATCTGTGAACAGTATAGCATATCACTTCTTAATAACCTCTTTGTAACCATCTCCTATTCCATGCACCTTCTCAGGGACGGAAAAGAAATATCCAAAAGCAGTGTGCAATATGCACCCCCCCCATTCTGTACTTGCAATGGGTTAGTTAAACTGTTTAATTATTGACATTGTTTATGTCGTATGGAAAATGGTATGAAATGCATTATTGTCGGCTACATTATGGATTAAGAGAAGATACAGCTGAAGGTCAGATATTTTCACTAAGATCTTTTGAATTCTGAATCCTGTTTGCATATTGAGTTACATGTATCTAAAACAATTTGCAACTTGCAGAAGCACTTAGGCATGAAGAACACATTTTGATGTCTTCAGTTGCAAATTGACACATAGATGGGTGCCCCACCGTGGTGAACGGCATATCTTAAATCTGATGTGTTTATTACCTAGCACGGAAAGTTCCCGAGCTAGTTTATGGTGTTTAAGACTACAACATATCAGTTCCATTATGAAAAAGGCCAATCAATCGCAAATATGGAATGAAACATTAAAGCATCAGCCATTTCAATGAAATGAAGCAAATCAATGGGTCTGGAGAAAGGTGCCTTTCAGATCTCCTTTTTTGAGTTTATAAATGTGTTCAGACTAAAACAGTGTCTTTTTCAGAAGATATTTGGTAATTTTCTCTTTAATTCCTAATTGTGATGATTATAAAAGACAACATTTCTCTTTTTTTTAATAATGTATAGGCGAATAATGTGGTTCCATGGGTTATTCCATACTTCTGATCTCCAATTTTTGAATTCTTATATAAGATTCCCAACCCGTACACCCTTAGAACTTGCCTTGGATTGTTCTAACCCTTTGGCTGATTTTCAGACTGCATTGGGTTTGATCTAAACTAGTGCACATGACTTAAAAGTTCATGGAGAGACTTCTCACAGATACTGTCCCATAGTCTCAGGTAGTATGTTATAGACATGACTTACCCTGTAGTGACTGCACTGGAGCAGGGAATCTTCTGAACTGGATTTGACTAGAAGCTAGCAAAGGATGGGGGGTGAAATAAAGCACTTAAGCAGTGGTTCTGGGTCTGAAACTCGCTGGTGGCATCTGTCTGGGTGGTATAAAGAGTAATTTAATTCTAGTAGTTGGCCTGACCTCAATACACTGATGGTTACATGGATTTTGGAATAAAGAGTAACTAAAAGCTGAATGAAGTTGGATTATTTACTCTTTACTGCTATACCTCTTGCCACAGCCCACATCTACTTATTGCCTTTTCCCTTAATAATTAGTAAGGTTTAGCCCCTGGATTACTTTCAGGATTACACTATGTGATTATTTTTTGGTGTTTGTCCTAGGTACAGAAAAATAAGGGTGTACTATTTTAAAGTACAGCTGCAGATCTTCCCAGATCCCACAAACATGGAAAGTCAAATGATACATGTGAGGTTTCTATAACTTTTGGACTTAAGATAGCATGTTTACACACAAAGTTACCAAGGACTGAAAAGGCAAATGCCCAACCACTTCAAACCTTTCTTTATTAATGTCATACCTTTTTTATAGATGATACAAATAATTATGCAGAGTTATAGGAAGGCCACAGCAAACTGTAGAATAAAGAAAAACTCTTTGGATGATAACATTTTGCAGATCCATATCAGACTCAACAATGCCCAATACATTTTTAAAATTAAGCAGCGTGGTAGGTATCAAAGATAAAATGCTACTAATCCATAATTATTCCCCATGATAAATGCTGATCTAATATGCAACATAGTGTCCATTCCCTATTTTGATTTTCTGCTCTGTTCTTCCTTTCTGTCTTTATCTGATACTTTTCTTCTTTGTGGTTTTCTCCTAACCCTACATTCATCTATTTCCTCTCCATCTCAGTTTCTTGCTTTTCTATTCTATTCTTCTTTTATGTCTACATTTCTCTACCTTCTCTCCAGCTTTCTTTCTTGCTTTTCTACTCTATTCTTTCTTTCTGCCTTTATCTGATACTTTTCTTCTCTGTGGCTTTCTCCTAACCCTACATTTTCCTACTTTCTTTCCAGCTCAATGTTTTGCTTTTCTACTCTATTCATCCTTTGTCTATATCTGATACTCTACCTCCCCTTTGTTTTTTCATAACCCTACATTCCTCTACTTTCTTCACCAGCCCACTTTCTTTCTTTTCCACTAAATTCTATCTTTAGTGATAATCTACTTCCATTTACTTCTTCCATTCTGCTTTGTCTGATACATACTTTATTTCTCTGTGGTTCTCTCATAAACCTACAATCTCCTACTTTTCTCCCCAGCTCTGTTTCTTCTTTGCTTTTCTCTTCCCCTTTCCTAATTCTTTTTGTTTTAGCTCTCTTTACCCTGCCGTGTACCCCCATTTTGTTTTCTTTTTCCTTCTTCTGTTTGCCTTGCTTCCAAAACACATTTAAAACACAGAGATCATTCTATTCATCTATAGAAATAAGTCAAATCAGCTGGACTTGCTGTATTTTCATTCTCATTGAAGACACTTTGCTGGTTATCCAACTGGATTTCTCAATTCAGAATGACCTGTACAAAAATATTTGTGGTTATATACCTTGAAATCTTTGTCGCCATACATTTGTGTAACAGTAGTTTTGTTTCTTCCATGTAAAGTCTGAGCACTCTTCACTGCACTGCACTACATACCTACATACACTATGTTACCCTTCCTATGCTTTGGTACTGGGTTTTTTGGTTGTTACCTCAGTGTATTACTGGCTTTAAAGTAGACTGGGATGCAGTGTTTATTAAAAGTGCAGTTCGTTCATCTGTCCTGCTTTCCACCTGTCCTAGTAGTTTTGGCATTATTCTTTCTCCTTCTATTCGTTTTAACAAAGGCCCAGTCTGGATACCCACATGTTTTAAACCACCCTTGAAGTGTTTAAACTCTTTTGCTTGAGCCTCTGTGCTGGTGGGGATCATGTCTGTTCTGTGTTGTAGTTTTTACCCTCAGTTTGTAATCTAATTGATGGTGTGGGTTTGTTTCCTGTACACCTCTATTTCCAGCTTTCCACCTTTTCTGACTCTTACCAAGCAGTCCAAAAAAAGCCAGTTCATTATCTTGTATATCTTCACGCGTAAACTTTATGTTGAGGTCTCCTGAGTTGATGTGTTTGGTGAAAGTCTGCACCTCTTGTGTGTGTATCTTACCCCAAGTGTCTTCCACATATCTGAACCAATTATATTCCTTTGAAAGTACCCAGAACCTTTCTTTCCACTTTCTCCTTACGGGTTTTCCACAGTGGGTGAAACTGGTGATCCCATGACGCAGCCATGCTTTTACCTGTAGAATTTATCCGTGTACTTGAAATAGGTGGCACTCAGGTATATGTCCAATAAGGAACACACTTGAGTTCTGTTCTAATACCAAGGGTGTTGTCTTATAGAAATTATTTTTTCACAGTTTCAACTGCCTCGGTGATGGGTATGCATGTAAAAATGGAAGTAACATCATAGGACACTATAGTTTCTTCTGTGCCCAGTACTAACCCTTGGACTTTGCTTGTTAAATACTCTGGATTTCTGGATGTAATGATCTGTATTACCAACCACAGGGGATAATATGTTGGCTAGGTATTTGCCACAGAGCTGCCGACTTTGTAGGCCACAGAGCTGCCGACAATTGGTCTGAGAGGGGCCCCTTCCTTATGTATAGTAAGTCCATACATACAAGGAGGGGTTGCACCAAGTTAGAGGTGATATCTATATATCCCCATCAATAGCTTTGTCTATTTGCATCTGTTTTAAGAGGTCTATAAAATTTTCCTGTAACTGTTGGTTTGGACCCTTCTTAGAGCTTCATATGTGTTGTTTTCCGTTTGAAGCATGGTCACTTTTGCATGGTAGTTCAAAGTATGAAGTAAAACTGTACCGTCCTTTATTAGTGGGCAGGATGGTGATATTTGAGTCTTTTTTGAGGGATGTCAGAGCATTCCTTTCCTGTAACTTAAGTTTTTATAGAGGTGGTTTGGTATTGGCTAGGGTTGCAGACACAGTAAGGCAAATTTGTTCAGCCTCATTTTGTGGTCCTTGTAGATTGAGGCTTCAGTGGCTGTGATAATATCTACAACCAGGATGGTTGTAGCTATCATGCTAACAAAATCAACACCTTGCCTCCCTGAGATCTCTGACCCCACACAGGTTATACTAAACGGTATATAACCACAAATATTTTGGTACAGGCCATTCTGAATTGAGAAAGCCAGTCGGATGACTAGCAAAATGTCTTCAAGAAAAGAGAAAATACAGCAAGTCCAGTTGTTTTGCCTTATTACTATAGATAAACCATGACCTGGATAAATGAGAACTTTCACATACACCATTCTTTTCAATTATTATGATGATTGATAAAGGATATTATCATAGTAACATAAGCAAACACTGGAAGAGTGAATAATAGAAAAACGGAAACATATTAACTAGAACATATGCTGCATGGAATAGTCACAATGTACTTGACTAAGTGGGGAATTCACATGTTGAACAAATATAAAGCAAGGTTTAAAATTCTAGGAACCAGCACAAATGAAATAGGGCCATTGTATTCTGTGATATAATACAAGGCTCCCTGGACCATTATAGTTAACATCTTACTTCAAAAGTTGCCCACATACATGCCTTCTCTGCTTATTTATTAACAGCACTAACATACCCTGGGTATAACACAAGGAATCAAATGCCATTTCTAAACAATCAAAAGGAAAATAAGGTTTCGTAGGGAAACAATATGAAATTGCACCTAGTTAAAATGAGACAGGCATGTGCCAATAAAGTGAGCAAAATATCATGTACCTTATTAAAACAGCCAATTGGGGTCAGAAGCTCAGCTTTAGAATCCCACCCAAGAACAATTTCAATCTTAATAGCTTTTAGTATGTGTTTCATATGACGTAAAGTACCAGAGAATTGAGCCATCAAAGCTTCCTGCTTTCCCTAGACAGATTTTAGCCTGGGAGCTTGGCATAATTATCCCACTGGATGTAAGCCTGGGTGACTATTTCAAGCTCGTTCATCATTCCATAGAGCTACACACCTGGTCTGCTAATTTCATCACATGCATTAGGCTTTCATACTTGTCTGTCTTATTTTATTTTGAAGGGGTGAAATACTGCCTCTCCCTTTTTTAATAAGCTGCACTAGAATGCACTACTGCATCACCTCAACCTCCTTTTCCAAAATGATTTTCATAAGGAAGAGCTGGGAGCTAATATGAGGATCTGCTCACATTCCCATGCGGCGATGAAACAGCTGCTTTCTGCATTTGTCTGGAATATTTTTTTTTAGTGTGAGGATTATGTGAAAACATTCCATTCTGTGTTCATTAAATAACATTACTGACCTGTATGTCTCCCCATTAGTGTAGGGTAAAAATATATATTTCCCATCAAGTGCCAGCAAAATCTTGTGTTTATTGGTATCATTAGTCTTGTGCCCAATTGTGAGCGTTGCCTTTACGGATCCTGTTTATATTAAAGTGCTCAGCATGACAAAATTGGGAATGTTCTGTATTAAAGGGTCATTTACTTTTCCACTGTAGATAAAAATCTGGCATAGGGCATACAGTAAGTGCAGGGCTCTGTTGTGGATTGCACCCACCAGAGCCCCCTAACTTGTCTGAATGATGCATAGTTAGGGAATGGGATGGGGGGACCCTCGCGCCTCCTTCCATCCGCCTCTCATGAATACAGTGCTTCTGAATGCAGGCAGCTGTGTGGTCATTGGAATACAGCAAAAAGGACACTTGCTTACAACTTGGGCAGTGTAAGTGCCTCCAAAATATTTATTCATAGGAGACATTTTGAAAGACACCTGCAATGTTCAGCGGTTCACATAGGAAAATATTGGTGTATCAGTCATAGTTCCAAGAATATCTACTGCAGGAAATACATATTCACTTCAAATCTTATCCCCAGATAACCTTCAAGGTGTATCTGGGTCATTCTTCCCAATTGCCATACCAACTGAACTTCAGGTTGACCAATCCACCACCATCCACTACTGCTCCAAGCACCTGCAGGGGAGCCATCCATACAGTTTTATACTAATGCATTTTTTTAAATTTGCAGCACTTCTCCATGTTATAAATATGATGGGGATCAGAGTAAAAGAAGTGGCACAGAAAATGTTATTTCTGTTACACTTGTAAAACAAATAGCTCTATAAATATGGGCCTATGAAAAGATATAACTCTGCTGAGCTGTTTGGACAATGGCAAAGACTCCATATATCAATAAAAAGAGCCCTCCCAACATTCTTAGTAGTGAAGTCTTGATATACTGAACTTCAGTACCATGGAGCAGGTCAGATTCACACATCAAGTAGACCTTGCTACTGTGTTTACATATAGTGAGGCAACATCATGATAAAGTCCTTTACTCCTCAAGCAAAAAAAAAGCTTTTCTATCATAATTACTTACATTGTACTAAGGACTTACACCCCTAACATTTATAGTGTCCCTTTAACAGACTCTTAGCAGGCCTGAGTCCAGTATGCAGTATTATTTAGAACTTCTGCCAGGGCTACGTGCATTACAGTTTTTTGCAAGGCCTTCTGGGACACCTCTCTCCAGCATTATGGAAATGTGTCCAAGCACATTATCCTGCTATTTATGGGCTCTTATTTTATGCCATCATATGTAATATCACATGCTTAATGCTAAACTATCCTTCATTTCTCCCAAATTATGTGCGTAGTTAAGACGAGACCCATATAATTGTCGAATGACCTTGGAATTAGGACACGTTGATATTTTAGATGATGTTCTTGTAATTTTTGCACATTTGAAACATTAGTTATGGTTCAGTACCAGTATCAGGAACATTAGTGGTAAGTCAAATAGTTCTTAATTCATAAAGCAATAATTGTCATGGATTTGAGCTATTCAGTAACATCTTTTTATCTTTTATATTTAGTTTTGTGTCTGTATCGTTTTCTGTCTCACCTGGATACTGAGCCAGCTGATGAGACAGCCTTTTGTCAGTGGATGAGACTCCACAGGATTTGTTCTGTTATCCAGAATTTCAGGAGCTGAGGTTTTCTGGATAATGGATCTTTCTATAATTTCTATCTTAATACCTTAAGGGGCAGATTTATCATTGGTCGAATTTCGAATTAAAAATAATTTGAAATTTGACCATGGGAATAGTAGAATCCTTTAAATATCGAATTCAAAGGATTTTACTGCAATTCGATCGATCAAATAGTAAAAATTTTATCGATTGATTAATCGTTCGAATTGATCGTTTCGAACGATTTTATCGATCGATCAAATTTTTTTTATTCGATCAAAAATAATGATTCCCAGTTCGGTAGCTTGGATCTGGCGAACTAGGTGGTCGAATAAAAATTTAAAAGGGAAGTACTTCGAATATTCGGATAAAATTTTATTCAAATTATTCGAATTTGAATATTCGAAGGTTGAATTTGCCTAATTTGCATACTCGAAGATTCGAATTCAAATCTTTTTGAAATTCGATTGAACTTGGAATTATTCATATGAATTTAGTAAATCTCCCCCATAGTGTACTAAAAAATCATGTAAACATTAAATAAACCCAATAGGCTGGTTTTGCTTCCAATAAGGATTAATTATATCTTAGTTTGAATCAACTACAAGGTACTGTTTTATTATTACAGAAAGAAACAAAATTGTCTTTTAAAAATTTGGATTATTTGGAAAAAATAGAATCTATGGGAGACAGCCTATCCATAATTAGACTTATACTGTCAGAGATAAATAAAAGAAATAGTGCTGCAGTGCTTTGTGGAGTATGTGTAATTCTGGAATTTCACACAAAACCTAATATTTATTTTTACTAAAGCAGAGATGTTGCTGCAGGACAATGCACTAATGGAGAAGATAGTAAGCGAAAGCATTTTTGGGCCCGCAAATCAATTTAAAGCAGCTCCTATTATTAAAAACACTCTGTTATCATAGATCTTGTTAAGGTTATTGGGTTAAGGTTGGTGGAAACTGCTCCATCATCTAACCAGGTTGGTGGAAACTGCTCCATCATCCTGTAATAAGAGCAGATCAATCAATATGGGGACCTGTAGTGACTACTGCACAGGACACCTGGTTGTGATCCTTCTACCTTGATATATCATTGGTAGAGATAATAGACCCCAGGAACATTTTTGGAAAACCAAGTGGATGTACCTCAAAGTATCGTAGAACAGTCAAATACAATACTATGGATATACAAGGAGGGCTAGTGGGCACCTCTTGTGAAAGGATGGCCACATTGTATCTGTTAATATCTCACCTCACAGTATGCACATTCATTTCAAATGAAGAAGGCTTAAGAGACTTTTACTTGTCAGGTAAGGGTCCATTGTTCTTGGGACACTTATGTTTTTGGATGCTTGATTAATGGTATGATTTTAAATAGCTATGAGAAATGACTACTGTGTGTGCAGAGATAATACATGCCGACCACATAAGTAAGGGCACTCTACTGGTACAAACAAGTTGGTTTTTATCACCATAGAAGTGAAAAGACTTGTGACTGGACCCATATTTTCAAATACAGAGAGTGGACGAATATAGGTGGAAAAGAGGTTGTGGTGATGGGCTCAACCCAAAATTTTGAAATAAATTCCAAACTCTGTATCTATTCCTGAATGAAAATGGCAATATTTTATCCAGAGCCTATGTTGCTCTGGAGCTCTTTGGTCCCCAGTTACCTTTTTAAAATATCAGTATTTAAAAAAAAAATTGCAGCCCTTCATCTTAATAATAATATTTTTGTTACTTGCTTATTCTTCAACTATCTTCAAGGGCTACTTAAAAAATTAGCTTTTATTTTAACCTCTATCTCAACGAACAGGACAAGCTCAACTTAGACTTTGTGGACCAAAAGAATTGCAGGATAATTACAACCCAGGAAATAGGTCACAAACTTTCAGGTGACCCTTGAAACACTTTAAAGATTGTTTAAAGAACTGCTACACCCTACAATCTTTCTGATAAATTGTGCAGGGTGATACATGTACTGGCATAGTTATATGATATCTCTCTGCACAGAATATGCAAATATTCAGTGGCACTTTTAAGCACGGTTGGGACCATAAAAATCCCTTGGAAGGTCCACATCCAGCCCATGCGTATGGGCAATTTCCCCCTTGTAAACATAAGTTCAATGAATAGGGCTTAGCTGAATATACTATTTGGTCTCTGATCTCTGACCCAGTAGAGGTATTTCAGAAGATTTGTAGACCACCTATGAAAAGGTAAAATCTCTTTATTTATACAGGTATGGGACCCGTTATCCAGAATACTCGGCATCTAGGGTTTTCTGTATAATGTATCTTTCTGTAATTTGGATCTTAATTTCTTAAGGCTAATAGAAAATCATGTAAACATTGAGGGGCTGATTTACAAAAGATAGAATTTCGAAATCTGACGCTTGAATTAAAATACTTAAAATATTGAATTTTTCACCAAATTAAGCATTCCTACTATCGAAGAAAAATCATTAGAATCTAATTTGACCATTCAAATTGAATTTTTCAAAAATTTACTTCGAAAATCTAACCTTTTGCATTCGTATATTCACTTCGACCCTTAGTAAATCAGCCCCTAAATAAACCCAATAGGCTGATTTTGCTTCCAAAAAGGATTAATTATATCTTAGTTTGCATCAAATACAAGGCACGGTTTTATTGTCACAAAGAAAAAAGGAAATAATTTTAAAAAATGTTTTGATTATTTGGATAAAATACAGTCTATGGGAGACAAGCATTCCATAATTTGGAGCTTTCTGGATAACGGGGCTCTGGATAACGGATCTCATACTTGTGTAGAAAAAATCACTGGACTCGGGGTACAATCATGAAATGAATGAATATCATCCAAGTGATGTAGAGACGCCAACCACTGTAAAAAGTTGAGATTTTTGGAGCCTTTTGGAGTAAGTGGCTCATTACACACATCATTACATTGATGTGACTGTATGTACTGTAGCCAAACACTGCCCTTTTTATGCTTTAGATGTCAGCACCCAATGAAATTTCTATCATATGGTTTAAAGGTTTATAGAATCTTTTAATGAGCTCCGGGCTTTGTGAATCTGTAAGCTCCAGCTCTGCTAATTGCTTTGTAGCCTCAAGGTACATTTTGCTTTTTCATGAAGTTCCTCTTTAATCAGCCTGTCTATGCTCCCTTATTTTCCTAACAGCACATGGCCTGTAGTTTTTCACCTTCCACATATAATTCAGAGGTCTCCCCTTCCCAGTCCTGCTGGCTTAGACTGGCCTGACTAGGCGTCGGGATGTCCACTTTTGAGTGAGCTATGAGGTTCATATCCCTTTACACATTTCCTGTTTTTGGTTGTATGGTCAAACGCTTCATCAAAGAATATTTGTGCTTAACACTGAATTAGCCTTCAGTTAAACTTGTCTAGCCAGATATATATGGGCTTTCAGACCTCGGTCCATACATCCAAGTATCTTCAGGATGGAAAGATATAGGACCCACAGACGAGACTGTTCTCTAACTAGAGCCACCTCTAAGGTTCTCTTATGGATTTGTTTACCTAGGTTAGGCTGATTGTCTATCTATCCAGTGGCAACCCAGATGATCTTGCCGCCTGAGGCGGCCTCCAAGATGCCGCCCCCCCACCCCATCTAGTGTGTGCTCTGCACTAGAAGAGCCAAATTTCCGGGTTGAAAACCGGAAATTTGGCTCTTAATTACCAGGAGTGGCTTTTTTGCCGCCCCTGGTAACTAGGAGGGGCGCTGCCGCCTGAGGCGAGTGCCTCAACTCGCCTCATTGGCGAAGCGCCCCTGTATCTATCTATCTGTCTATCTATCTTTTAGCTATCTAAAAGTAGTATTTTGAAGCACTTGGGGTTAATTAGCTTTAGCAATAAAAACATTAAGCTTCTTTACCGAAAGGCATTTTTTTTGCTTGCTTATTCTTGTTAACTGAGATAAAGAAGGTGTGTACATTTAGTTTGCTTTATATTTTATCTGTTTCAGTTACAAATAACTGAATAGACATAGAGAAACAAATGACTCTCTCTGCCTCTCTCTCTCTATATATAAATATAAATTTGTATATTTTGACTGGCTTATTCATATGCATATCCTTGAGCACATGCAAAATAAATGAGTATTCCAGATCATAGTATTAACTATTTTAATCAGTTAATCATGGAAGACAAGCTTGAGACAATTAAAAAGTGTGTTACTAATTGAATCCTTGTTTATCCAGCAACTGTCCTACTCTCTCTGAAACAAACCAATGTAGGAAATGAAGGTTGAACAGATGCAGTGTTGTTCATTTTTTGATTTAAACCCCACAGGGCAATGTACCCACTACTGTGAAAAATAATTATATTACAAGTCTTCTACTGTCCATACATTAAGGGGCAGATTTACAAAATTCACGTGAATAGACCGAAATTCGAATTCCGATTGTACGATTTCTTTGGATATTCGAATATGCAAATTTGGCCACTTTGATCATTGAATACGCAAAATTCGAGTGTATCGAATAGATTGAATGATCAGATATTCGATAATTCGACCATTTGATGATCAAAGTACTTTAACTTTAAAATTTAATTCGATTGCCTACTTCGCCAGATTGAACCTACCGCATTGCAATAGAAGCCTATGGGAATCCCCCCATAGGCTTTTTTTTCTATCACCTGCTTGAATACCATTCATACGATCAAACGCCTCGATCGTTTGAATGGTACGAATTTTTTGAGTGAACGGAGGAAATTTTACGTTTTTTTGGTGAAATCAAATGATTGGTATTGGTACTATTTCATCGAGAAAACGAATATCGAAGTAAAAATAGCCTTAAACTATTCGATAAGCATTCGATGGTCGAATGCTTATCGAATTTCGGCCGAATTCAAGGGCTAAAAGCCGTTGAATTAGGGAATAATAGTAAATTTTCCCCTTCCTCTTGGGAAAGAATATTATTTCTTAATGTCAGTGGTCTGCTGCGTTATTCTGCATTCTAAGGCACTTAAACAGGGCTACCTGAATATTGTGTCTGCACCATTATTACCTGTTACCGTATTTTAGATGACCTCTTCACTTGTAACAGAGAAAGAGGCAGGAGGCACCCCTTGCTCATGTAGGGGTTGCCGCTGTGTCCAGCTATACTATTATGGCTGATCTCCTTGTTAAAGAAACAGAAACTATAGTTCTTCACATGTTCACAGTGGAAGCACAGGTAACTTGCTTTTCAGATATCTGTTGGCCCTTTCTGCAAGAGAACCACCTGAGATGAGTTGTCATTTTGCCTCATGCTAGAAATGTCCTTTCTTATCATAACCATGTTTTGACGGAGCTCATTGCTCACTGGATCAGTGATCTGATCATGTGGTTGAGACCATGGTTTGCAGACTGCTTTCATGAACTGAAGCATTCCTTGACTGGAATTTTTTTTGCTTTATTGAATAAAGTGCTGTGAGATCTTTTGGGGCCCACATATGTAAGGTAAACCTTAGGTAGATAGTATACAGTTAGTTTGATCTGATAATTTTTTACAAATTGGTACAACTGGAATAATTATCTGATAAGATGATTGCGCTTGTGCAGACCCAAGGTCTGGTTTCAAGGTCGGTGGAATTCCATGACCATAGAATATATTGTCCTTCAACAGTTGACTAAGCCTAAGTCAGATTTGGGGTGTGAATGTGCAGAATTTGTCACTGCAAATGAGTAAAGTTTCAGAAACAGTAATTTTTAAGTGAGACTATAAGACAGTTAAGGGGGACACAGACTTGCTCAACTCTTAATTTAAACAGGATGTGCTCTATGGGTACCCCACCATATAGGTGAGGATCTGGATGGTAACCACTATTCATAACCCCTAAGATTGCTCAGGTAAAACACTGATGCGGTATATGTGGTTTTGTGGAAAGCCCATTAAGAGCATTTTCTATTCTATTCTATATACATACGTAGTGAACATCTTGTTGTGATTTTTTATTTTTGTTGGATGCTTTAATACTACAAGTATGGGACCTGCTATCCAGAATGCTCGGGCCTCGGTGTATTTCTGTAATTTGTATCTCCATACTAAGTCTACTAAAATATAATAATACCCAATAGGATTGTTTTGTCTACAGTAAGGATTAATTATATATTAGTTGGGATAAAGTACAAGGAATTTTTTGATTATAATGGAGTCTATGGGAGATGGTCTTCCTGTAATTTGGAGGTTTTCTGATAACAGATCCCATACTTGTATAATGTAAGTGGGCATGTATTCTATTTTTTAGATTGAATGATCAGTTAGGCACTTCCAAAAATAAATACATACAGAGAATGTAAATAAAATTAGTGGAATTAAATTAAGACAATACAAAAGGTAAAAAAATGCAGTTTGCAATGGTTAGTATGCGCTAACCTGAAATTTCTTCCTTTGTCCACAAGATGTCACTTTTTGCTGCAAAATGCTTCCCGGCAACATAATGTATTTATTTTAAACCATCTGCACCACTTGGATAAAACATGTACACATGCTAAATGATTACATATGTCTATTATTTATTTAAGAAAAAATACAAGAATTGTTACAATTCTTCAGGTTTATCTGTAGTATATGTATGCAACTTGTTATCCAGAATGCTCGGTACCTGGGTTTTTTTTGGATAAGGGATCTTTCTGTAATTTTGATCTTCATATCTTGTCTACTAAAAAATTATTTAAGCATTAAATAAACCAAATAAGCTGATTTTGCCTCCAATAAGGATTAATTATATCTTAGTTTGGATCAAGTACAATGTACTATTTTATTATTACAGAGAAAAAGGAAATCATTTTTGAAAATTTGGATTATTTGTATAAAATGGAGGCTATGGGAGACGGTCTTTCTGTTATTCAGAGCTTTTCTGGATAACAGGTTTCCGGATAACAGATCCCATACTTATAATAATTCAACTCAACTGTACCTGCTGTATTTTCTTTTTTCTTTGAAAAAATACAAGGCCAGTTGATTTGACATATTACTATAGATATACCATGACTTGGTTGAATGAGGACTTTCACATACATTCTCCAGGTTTTATAAGCAAACAGGTACAGGTACATCAATTAATTCCAAATGTTCCGTTTAATTGAACTGTGCTGTGTCTCCAGTAGAAATTGCGGTGAGATTTATGTTTAGAATTCTACAATTCTGTGAGAAAAACTTTTCAAAAGCAAATAGGACATTCATTCAGATTGTAAATAAATCATTAAAAAACACCAACCTGAAAATATTTCTGTAAAATAAAAGGATCCACTATTGTACAAGTTAAGTACAAGGTCTCTGTGTATTATATAAAAAAGATAGATGTAAAGATACGTGCCTGTATTTAGGACAGAAAGATACAAAGAATCCACAACTTACTGTATGTACTAAAGTGCAAAAGTCTTTGTAAATTTTAACACTAAACAGAATTTCAAAATGTAAAGAAAAAGTATGGCATTTGGAATTAAATCCCAAAACCTTAGGGAAATATTTTGAAAAATATCTATTTCACACAGTGTGAAATATCACAGATCAAATGGTTTTGTCATTGTTGCTTTGATAGCTAAAACCTGAGAATTGACAGTTCCGACACTAAACCATGGTTTTTTAAGCATATAGGGGGTTAAATATCAGAATTTTCCTGATTATTTAATTAAAAAAGTCAGACCAAACTGGAATCCACAACTTGGCCTTATTTATTATAAAAAATGCTTGATTTAATTGGATCAGGGAAAATGCTGTAAAATCAAGCAAATACCCGAATTGTGTGTTTTTTTTTCCCTGAATCGCTTTTTTACAGAAAAGCATAAATTTTTCAGATTTTTGCCTGGAAAGCCAGAATGTCGGAAATAGTCAGATGTTTGGGAAAATTCCAGCACAGACCACAAAAACTTTCAAATAGGATAGGGACCTCTCCCAATGACAACCTTGGCAGGTCTGAGATGGAGGATTTTCGGATTCAGGCTTTATCCATTCTTGGGGTATAATAAATCTCGGAAAATTTTTTTTTTTTTTACAAAATATTTGTATTTTATAGTAAAAAAATACTCAAATGTTTCAAGTTTTTTGCATTCAGACTTTAATAAATAACCCCCACATTATATAACTAAATCAATAAATGTTATAAATCCTCTGTGTCCTTTGCAATGTGTCCTTATAATTAGAGAAGTTTTTTGCATTAAAGTGGATCTTCTGATATATACATTTATTCTATTTGACATTTATTTCTAAAATTGCCTACAGGCTAGGGGCACTTTTTTTTTCTTCGAAATTTGTCACCCCTGGCTGTTGTAACTATATTTTTTTGTGTATGTCAGGATAGATTATGTGTCATGATAGACCTTTGTACTGTTTCCCAAAGCTTCTTTTCTTCAGGAAAGTGTGAGTAGAATTTAATTGCAAATACAGGAGGAAAAAATATCAAGGAACTGTTTAAAAAAAAAACAAACAAATATTGTTTAATATTTCTTTGCAGTAAAATTGCCCAGGTTACAGTTTACAGTTGCTGCCAAATAGGCAGTGCATTTCAATGACAATTAAAAGTGAAAGTAAAACCATATATAAAAATGTTTGCATTGGATATTTAAATAAAATATTTATACAGATTTCATCCACCAATTTTGTCACTACTGATCATTTCCTTTAATTAGAAGAAAGCTCTGTTCCACTCTTGTCATGAAATACTGTAAAAAATTATATATATATATATATATATATATATTAATATATAATATTATATTATATATATTATATTAAATAAGAATATTCTGAAATAGTAATGACATTTTAAAATTTTACATTTTAGCATCCATGTTGAAAGAGCAGATTTCATTTCCTATTTAAAAAATGAACAGTTTGTAGATTTGTTTAATTATGATATAATAAATAGTAGTCAGTTAGAGTAAGGCTTATTAATGAACAAATACAGTATCACAGTGTTACACATGTATATATATATATATAGAGAGAGAGAGGGAGAGTATAACTGTGCTTATTATAATTTCATAATATTATATTTATTTATTATATTTAAGCTATATACACAAGGAAAAATGTATTTAATCCTTTTAGGAATTTTCTTTTAGCATCTGTCCAGCAAAGCATAACATTCATGATTCTTAATGTAAATGTATTTTTTTATTTGTAGGTAGAAGAACAAATAATTACTATGCAAGTGGGTAGTAGGAACATTTAAAAAATATTTCAGGTTTAAAAAGTAATGTTTCAATTCAAGTCGATAAAATCTCAATTTTATTTTGATTCGTCTGGAGTAATCAATAGACAGAGAGAGAGAAAGAAAATCCGTGATATCCAGCAATTCTGGAGATTCAGCCCTAGAGCTAAAACAGAGGGCTTGTCTGACTGTGTTGACACTAATTAATTTATGTTAATTTATTGTGTACAAGGATTCTATCGTTTAGCAAAGGCTGAGTCCAGCCCACTGCTATTCAGACCTGCATACATTGAAGAGAACAGTGCATCATTAAAATATCACTCACTGAAAATTAAAAAATTTAACCCTTGCATTCCCTGTGTTAAAAATTCAAACTGAATATGATCCTGTCATTTTAACCATCATCAAACACACAGCATTTTTTTTTTCAAAAAAATTTCAACAGATTTTTTATTTCTACAGCTTACTGCTTAGCATTTCATCCAAACACAACAAAAGAACATTCCAGTGATAGCTTAACACACAGGACTACTGAAAACAGAATGTAAACTGTCAACAAATAAAAAAAAAACTTTTTTTGAGTCATAACGAGCCCCGTCTTGGATTGCTCGTCCCGTAATGTTTAGTGGTCTGGTGAATATGCTTAGGTAGAACAAGAAGAATCAGCAGGTTACTTTGAAGTAAAAAAATAAAAAGACAGTCACCTCTAAAAGAGGATTTTTTTTTTTTTTAAATTCTCATCTCATTTGCATGCCGAGATTTAATTTCCATCGCTTAAATATGACGAATTGCCGAGATTTTCTTCAGTTAATGCTTTTAACAGCTCCCAATAAACTTCATTAATCAGGCAAGCTCAAGGCCCAACGTGCAGTCTGCAACAGCTAATTTGCCTGATTAGCCCTCGACTTTAGTGAATAACCAGGTGGATAATCTAACGGCTTTATGGCCTTAATTACACTCTAATCAGTTCAGCGTTTGGCGAGCAAAAAGAAAAGAGCCCAAAGCACTTTTTTCCCTCCCCTCTGTATATCTTTTGCGTCCCTCCTCTATCTTCTTTCTTTCTCCATTTTGTCCCCTGATTCCTCTTCACCTCGACCGCTGCAATATTTTCCCAGTCATTGTAAAACCCTTTGACAAATCACTTCAAGGGCAGGCTAACTTTGAAGGACAAGACAATGCTTTAGCATATGGTACAATCCCCATATGTTCTTTGCTTTCACTCCTCCCTTTTTTTGTTAATTTTAAAAAAATATATTCTTTTGAAAGAATTTCTATAAGAACTTTTTAGCCCACAGTGCATAGAAAATCAAGTAGGGATGACAGGGCTCAGGAAGGGAAGCTGTTCTGTTCCTGCCTTGTACTGTACTGGCATTGTATGTGCTTAGGATCCTGAGAACAAGCGATCACATTAAGTGGTGCTCAGCTACCAGCTGCTTTATGGCTTCTCTGAGTTTTTATCCATCTCCCTCAAACAATCTGTCAATCGGCAGTTTAATAAGCTTTATACGGAATGGCAAAACACCTCCCTTGCCTCTGAGTAATAGCTTATTAGGAGTTTTTATCAGAAAAACAGTGGTTAAATAGAGGGTGGGTAGATTTCTGACCAAGGATTTGGAAGATAAATGTACAGGATTTGTAGCATGATGTCTTCCAGAGATTCAGGGGTTAAAACCTTCAAAAAGTACGGACTTTTTCAGCCTCTTTAAAATATATATTCCAGCTGTTGGTTTTGTATCATAGGTATAGGAATAGCTAATAACATGGCATTCCTTACTGTACTGCCTCTATGCCTGTAGGGGGTGACATTGCTAAGAGGTTAAATGCTTCACCGCAAACCTGCTTATATTCTGTATGTCCATATGAGACATGAGCATATCACTATTCGAAACAGAAAACGGAAATATCTAGTCAAAGCAGAAAACAAACAAAAAAGTTTATGAAGTTAGTTAACCCCTTTGTGACCACACAACATATGCATATATGTTACGCACATGGTGAGTATCAAATGTATGAGAAGCTCCAGTGTGAATGCAAGGTTGAACTGCCATGCTGGGGGGGGGGCAGCTACTGATTGAGAAACATAGACACCATATCAATTTAACCATTTCCTTGCTGACAATTTATATTTTCCATTATCAGCATAGAGCAGCCTGCCAGAAATGTAGCAACTATGTTTAAGATTTAATAGTAGCCTACACCCATCAATTCACTTTCCCAAAAGAGCTGGGATAAAGCCTGGCAGGAAAAGGGTTAAAGGCAAGGAGCGTTGCTTTCCTCATTCATTTAGCATGTTATAAGCATGTTGTTTTGCTTTCCTTACTACAATGTCATTTACAGACACTACTGTGTTTAAAGGCAAGAAATGATAATAGAAATGCAATGAGCCTTGCTAAAAGAAAGGGGAAACACAAGGAAATCCAAGTGTGGAAAAAACTAAATTTTAAAAGTTGAAACGATAACAATAGGGAATATTTGTGCAAATGATTATTGTTTATGAGTGCATACAGTATCTATGCTCTTTTACCCTCACCTGCCTATAAAGAATTGGGTCAGGGAAGGATCCAAAGGAAAATAAAGTCCAGGCCTATCTAAATGCAGATGAAATGCATAAACACCATTACATAATACATTTTATATTATAAATTTATCAGCAAGTCCTTGCCACGTAGAATGCTGTACTTTTAGTGCCTAGGGCACAGAGACAACTAGCAGGAATCAAACCCTAATCTCCCATACTAAGAGAGAAACCACTGAGCCATGCCCCTTTCCATTTAGATTATTACAAGTTAAACACATGACCGAAATGCACTATTCTTAAACAAGGAAGTATTAACCCTTTTTCTCAACCTTTAAACCTATTTTCATAGATGAGATATCAAAGGCATATTTTTGCAAAACAAATTCCAAACCACATGGCCAAAGCTAAACCCCCTAAAAAAATATTCAGTTCACCTTTAATGGTAATACAGTTAAAGTATGTTTAACTGTGGATTTAAAAAATGATCGGTAGGTAAACATATGAATAATTGAGAAGAGAGTTCATTTTAATTATTTTTCATTTTCTTATTTTTAAAAAAATAAAAAAAGGAAATTTGATATGGCAGACGATGGGAAGATTCATAAAACAACATACTAAGTATTTTTAACTGTGGTAATTTGGATTTAAAAAATGATCAGTAGGTAGACGTTAATATGAACAATTTTGAGAGTTCATCTTAATTATTTTTCATTTTCTTATTTTTTTTAAATGTTTTAAAATAAAGTAATTTGATAAAATAGGAAGATTCATAAAACAACATGTTAAGATGAACAATTTTGAGATGAGATTTTATTTTAATTGGTTGTTTTTTCTTATTTTTTTATTAGTTAATTTGCTATGGCAGAAGGAGATTTTAATTTAATTATTTTTTGTATTCTTATTTAAAAAAAATGTTTTTTAATTAATTTTGCTATGGCAGAAAATAGGAAGATTCATAAAACCAACTGTATTCACTTTGCATACTACACTAATGTCCAAATGGCATTTTTTAAAAAAAACTTTTTTGTGAAAAAAATTAATCGGTGATTTAATTTGTGTTTATTTTATATAAATAGAAAAAAAATCAGCCTATCGGTCAAATAAGATCACTAAACAGGTCTTGGGGTAATATCAATGTTTATTCATCCAGAGCAAAATTCAGATGCAGCAAATGACTGCCTTTTAGCAATCCCTGAAAAACTGTTAAAACATTTTTCAGGGTAATTGGTGCTGTTATCTCCAAGTGTCAGATTGTATGTACACTTTATATTTACTGTACTGTATATTTCCTTGTCTTGTTTATGTCTTGTTATCTAGGTATGCTCTGAATCACATAATTTCATTTTGTTGAATGAAACATTCCTTGCTATTATTCATAGAAAAACACCAAACTTTTTTTTAATACCAAAAAGGTGCATTTGTTTATTAACTCTTTAGATTACTGCAGTCTTGTCAGTGATTTTGGAAAATGGATGAAGCAACCACAAAAGTAAGACAAAGCAAAAGTATGGTTTTAACAAAAATATAATACTGGAGAGAAATCAGGCAATCAAAGGAAAGGGACTTACTGAAAAATAAGAATTGTTTGCTTAAAATTGCATTCCTGTATTCTGTAGAGTTTCTGGATAACAGATCCCAAATACATACTCTGTGTAACTGACTTGATTTCAATAGGAATTATTTCTGGTATAAATCACATTTTCATAGGCTCAAGTAAAAACGACAGACTTTTCATATAAGTTGCCATTAACATTGGAGAAATTAGATATTCATTCTTAAGTAGCACTGACCTATCCACGTTCCTTGGGTTTTACATAACTTGGACAATTTCATTTATTGGAGGGAAAACAAAGTAGTCAATATGGCATGGGCCTACCACCAGCTTGCAATGAACTAGATGCCTTTCCCCATCACATACAATTTATGCTGCAGTAACGGTGGTTGTACATGCAACAATATTTATTGTGCCAAAGATCTTTCGTATGATAATCTGTGCATGTGTGGTGGGAGACAAGGTGACTGATATCGGTAAAAAGCCTTGGATATCAGTTATCTCATCAATCGGACAGGACTGAAAATTTTGATTGGGTACCTTTGAACACCTGAACATTGTAAAATTAATACTTAATTGTCAGATAGCGCTTGAGAATTCTTTATGTTTTTACCTCCATATCTGATGATTCAGCTCTTAATATTAATAGAGTGGACGAAAGTCATGGTAAAGATCATAATAGTAGCGTCATAATGTGCAAATATAAAATAAAATCTGTCTCTGTTGCCTCTAAACAGGTTCTACATAAAACTAATGCTAACTAAACCAGTTACGTAATGTATTGATTATACTTTCTGTGAAATTATTTTTTGTGTATGTGCGTGTGTATACAGATCTAGCTCTATCACTTTATCCAATATATCTCTGTATCTATTTTTATATCTATCTACAGTGTTCTTTCTTTCTTTCTCTTTCTTCCTTTCGCTTTCTTTTTCAGTCTATATCTATCTACCTATCTATTTGTCTATGTTTGTCTACCTATACTTCTATCTCTTTCAGTCAATCTATCTTTCATTCTTTTGCTATCTGTCTTTCGCTATCTATCTTTCTTTCTCTCTCTCTTTCTCTCTCTGTCAGTATATCCATCCATCCATCTATCTATCTATCTATCTATCTGTATTTATTTATCCATCTTTCTTTCTTTCTTTATGTCTATCTATCAGTCCTTTTCCCTCTCTAGAAGATTTCCTAGGAGTTGGAAAAAAACAGAATTGTGCAGAGGGACAGCTAAAGCAAAGACCCGTGTTGAACACTCAATCATTTGCTGTCACAGGCGCAGCCAGTATGCATTATCCTTCAGTGATTGATTGACTGGGTCTGCACAGGCTGGGGGATCCAGGCACGGCTCAGATGGGGTTCGGCTGCTTTGGCCTTTTTTTATTGTATCTGTAGAGGGAACAAATACAAAACGAAGTATTTCTTACAATATATATATATAGTGAAGTGCAGGGTGCTTATTTCAAAACTACATGCAATAAGAAATGAGTTATAATTTATTTAAGGTTAAAGTACTTATGTTTTTGGTTTTCAATAAATATTGAAGGACAGTAGCCCAATCATTAGTCCATGCGCCCTCATCTTTATCTGCGGAGGAACATTTTAATCAGGAACCTTCATCTCCCCAATTTGTAATTTAGAAAACATCTACATGCATATGATAAAGTGGTTTAAAGAGTATGTTAATGTTGGAATTTATTTAATTTATTCCAACATTGTTTTTTTTTATTTTTATTTTGTCTTTAATCTTTCTAACCTGAAGTTGAAAACCTCAGCTTTCTTGTTGAGTTGTGATTTATTCTAAAGTTAGATATTTTTAATTCCTTATGTTCTTTTTTATGAATTATTTTTGAGTGCCATAGTGTGTGGGACACTGGAAATAATTAAGAGCATACCAAATTTGATAAGCTTTAAAAAAAAAAAAATAAATAATAATAGTAATTAATCAGTGCCTTAAAAGTCAGCCATGAGTTTTTTTAAACTTGATTGTGGAAAATTGTGATACTTGATTTTGCAAATTGTGATCATGATATTTTTCTTGGTCACAATCTATAGAGAATTTTTTAATTTATAAATGTAAAATATGGGAATATGGAAAAAATTAAGTTAAAAAAATTTGAGATTAGTAGTTTTCTTGGACTGCAGAAATAGCACATCTCAAATTTTATGAAACTGTGCCCTGGTGTCAGAGCCCTTAATGACCTGTCAGAGCCCCTTGTACAGTGACCTTATTCCTCAATCTATATGAATTCTTCAACTTGTTTTATTATTGTAAAACACTTTCATTAGAAGGTGGATTGAAGAGCATTCTCTTCACTCACTTTTCTTTTCCTAATGGATTTATTGTATTGATATTGGTGATCTCCACCTTCCACATCTAGAGTTTTGAAAGTTGGACTCATTATCATATCAACGATGATGACCTTACATGACTAAATTTGGTTAGGTAACTTGCCTGATTTTGACCTCACTCTTCAATTACCTGAGGGTGTATGGCAACTTGGGGAGACAGTTTCAAAAGAACTATCTTGCTATTCTGTCAGATTGCAGTTAATCACATAAATTCTGGTGCCCTTGTCACTGAGTGGGTAGGGAATTGGCAAATACACTATATAAGTGATGGTTTGTAGCTTCCCTCAATTCCTACAAAAATAGAACATGCATGGATGATAAAATTGCACACAATATCCAGTTGATAGATAGGGATTACCAGTGAATGGCTAACTTTAGACTTAAATAAGGGATGGTCAACACCCGATACAGCTTTTCTGTGCTTATCAGGAATCTTAATTACTATTTTTGTTTCAGAGTACTCACCTTTGTCCTATTAATTATGTTTAAGAGATGGCCATTATGAATGCTGAGGTTTTTGACCATCTAGACCGAAGTTTAATAAGAAAGGGTCTTTCTTTTTTCTTTGTTAAACTAAAGAAAAACCACAGCGGAGTCATATCCCATCACAGGCAGTTGGAAGAGCGAGCAGTTGCACAGAAAAGGCAGCTATTGACTAGCTAGACATGTTAAGGGCCTAATGTCATGTCCCCAGGGTATGCACAGCATAATGTAACATATCTCAATATTACTTCCACTCAACCATTAGCGACCTGGTGTTGTCAGGTGATGGATCACCTCACTGGTTTTTGGTGGAAGTTTTTTCCAATGTTCTATGTTGTGTTATTTGTGGTGCTTTTTGGTTTGTAGATTAATGTTTCCAGCGAGTGTATGATAAATAGACATGTATGTCAGGGTGCATGTCAATGACATTTAGCTAGCCTGAAAGACCAACTAAAATTCAAGGATAATTAAGGACTTTATTATCAATGGTGGGGCTTAGGGCTCATTCTCCAAACAGAGTTCTGCCTCCGAATGCTCCCTCACATGCTGTTTGGTCATCTATTATCTAGGCAGTATAATGTGCAAGTGCAAATTATAAAGGAACCTGTAACTTAAGGGGTTCTAACAGGGTCAAACTGGAGACTACTGGGGTTGCTGCTTCGGGGCCGTCAGACCCACCCTTAGCCCATCCCCAGCAAGAAGACACATTAGACACCTCAGGCCCCAGCTGCAACCTCGCTCATGGCCATAACCGGGGGCCATGAGGGAGATGGTGGCCAGCGCCAACAGCAGGTCTGGGGCAGGGGGCCAACTTTTTTTCTCCAGTGTCTCTTCGGCTCAGTCTCTGTTCCAACATAAATCCAAAAAACTAACATTTGTTTGCTGACTCCAGATATGGCTTACCCCACTGTGCTTTGAGCCATACCTGAAATCAGAAGATTTGCTATGGGCTCTACCATCACAGGGGCCTTGTCAAAAACTCAATATTGACCCAAAGCACATATTTTAATGAATTGTAAAATATGTTTAATTCAATTTGTATTTTGGACTGGTGCAGCTCCAGTTACAGCACTGAACACCTTTCCCCATCCCCCACCTATCAGTACATGCACATTACAGTCTGTACCCTCCTCCTGATATAATGAAGTCATATTTTCTGTACTACTGGGAGGGCTCATAACTATATCAATTAAACGGCTTTGAAATTTGATAAGTGAACAAAGTTTACTTCAAGTTTTATAAACCATATTAACCAATCAGCAGGTAGTATCATTTGTAAAGTATATAATTGGTTGCTATAGGTTACTAGACTTGGATCAATCTTTGTAGTCTGTATTACCTTATACTCATATTACTAAGCAGAGCTGCCATTTGCTTTTCAGCAATATATGACGAGGGCTGGAGAATTATTTATTTGGGGCTGGCAAACCTTGGTTAATTTTATGCTGATTTCTTATATTTTTAGTCCTCAACTGGTTGACTTGTGCTCGACTTGTCCCCACCCAAAATTGAATTGCAATTGTATTAAATACCAACCTCATCTGTATAATTCTAAAGTGTGAATCACATAGCAGCCAGTTAGAGTTGTTATGTTGTCATGATCATAATGTCCTAAAAATCTAATAAGAACAAAAGAAAATACATGTACACCTATGTGAAAGAACATGCTGCAAATACAATGTTTTTGCTCATAGTCACAGAAACCCGGTGGCAGTGTAACTACCCTTTTTTTCCCTTGTCCTCTTGCTTTGAGGATGATTTATGAAGTATCCTGTAGGGTCCGTCTTCTCTACTTAACTCACTGCCACTGACAAGGATTCAGCTGAACAGGCGGCTATGCTGTGGGCGCACCAACACATTCTCACAAACTCACAGCCAAAACTCACAGCCTGCTGCTTTCTCATAGCCTTCTGTTAGCTGGTTTCTTTATGCAATTGGCCTTGACCATAACATAATACATTTGTTTTCCTAATTGGTTTTGCTTTTTGTGCTTATAAGTTACTAACATCAGTAATATTTTTTCTAAATGCTCCCTACTGAACTTATATCTGATTATAGCGTGCTTCTTTAGGTTCATTTCTTTTTAGAGGCTGATTTACTAAAGGTCGAATTTCGAAGTATTTTCCACTTCAAAATTCGACCTTTAGTAAATCAACCCCTAAAAAGACATGAACCTAAAGAAGCACACTATGATCAGATCAGAGGTTGAAGGATTTTTCACTGAATTAATGATTCCTGCTATCGAAAGAAAAATTGTCTAATCGTTTGATTCGAAAGGATTTTAGCATACGATCGAACAATTTTTTTTTGATAAAATGAAACTTAGAAAAATGGTATAGAAGGTCCCCATAGGCTAACATAGCACTTCAGCAGCTTTTATTTGGCGAAGTAAAAAAATCGGCCTTTTTAAAGAGACAGTGTTTCAAATTTCGAAGTCAAAGGATTTTACTATTCAACCAATCGAATTGAGTGGTTGAATGGTCGAAGTAGCCTATTTGATGGTCAAAGTTTTTAAAAAATTCACTTTGAATATCACATTTTTTGCATTCAAATATTCACTTCGACCCATACTAAATCAGTCCCTAAGTGTCAGGTGAAGATTACATTAATCTGTATTATCTATCTATCTACCATATCAGTCTATCTATCTGTTTATCTTCTATCTCAGGTCTATATCTATCTATCTATCTATCTATCTATCTATCTATCTATCATCTTTCTATCTATCTATTTCTATTTGTGAAAGTTTGTCTCTGAATATCTATCTATCATCTATCAATCTATCTGCCATGTATGGTTTCCCAAACTTCAGTTCCAGTCATGCTCTTCTCTGATGATGCCAGGTGCTAATGTGAGAGTTCTGGGCAGACAAGGGAACATAGTCGTATAACAGGCTGGGGTCAAAACCAATTGGGAAATGCAGTACAGAATCAGGAAGCATAGACAAGGACAGCATCAGGGCACTGAATAAAAATGGATGGCCACAAGCGACACGTGCATAAAAACTAGAAAGCAACGCTCATAACAAGGAACCAGTGCACAGAATAGGAGGTGGAGGGCATCCCCCAGCTTTCCAGGTATTATTACACTATCTACCTGTCTACTCACGTAAATATATATTATAAAAAACAATTAAAAACAGCATAAGCATAAGGATATATGTAGTTTGCTTGTTTGCAGTAATACAGAATATTTGTGTTATGAAATACAATGTAAAACAAAGTGCCTTATGCAGCCAAGATTTTTGTATTTATTAATATTGCTAATAGCACTGCCTTTTGCAAATCAGCAACTCATTCTGAATCTCTTCTGTCAATCACAATTTTCTGCACAGGCCATGAATTGGTCACTGACACAGAAAAGAGATGTTGGTGAATGCCAATAGCCCCGTCACCCCGAGGTGTCACTGAAATCTGAGTGCATTTATTCCACATAGACACAGACTTGTTTTTAAGGTCCTTATGTGTTTGCACAATAAACCTACACCAGCCTGTTACTATGGTTTTGTTGGTAGCTCTATGTCAACCAACTTGGTACTCATCTCAGAAGAAGTTTCACAGTACTAAAGGAAGTCTACTTGGGTTGTGATTTTTTTTTTTCAAATTAAGTTTTTAAATTTTCAAACTCTAGGAATAAAAAAATCTGGGAAATACAAATAAATGGTACGCATCTACGAAACTCAATGGGAGAGGTATTTTCAACATTCAAGATCAGATTTTCTTAAGAAGTCCAATTATTTAGATTTTTAAATTTCAATGAAAATATGTGATTTATAAGGTGATCACGTTCTTCAGTGGTGTAACTACAAGGGGTGCAATTGCACCAGGGCCCCAACTCCCTTGGGGACCATCGGAGCCGAGAAAATAGTTATTGCAGGCTGTTATCTAGGGGGGATATTTTACAGCACACATGCCATCAACACTCCAGCATCCAATTTATAGAAGTAAGGGCCCAACTGGGGGTCCCAGGTGCCCATCCTGTACCGGGGCCCACCAGGGAGTGGTTACGCCACTGGCATTCTTACTTTCAGTTTTGAAAAATTCAAGATGATCAATGGTCAAGATTTTTGTGGTTGTAGACGTTTTTGAAACCAGAACTAAACTCAGTTTCACAAATGATATGTCATTTATTAAAAGATCCAAATAAAAAAGTACATACAGAAATAACACTGAACGATGTGCTAAAAAATCCAAATACCTCTAAAAATACAAGCTTTTCTGATAATTCCTAGCAAAAAAATCTGAAAACCTCTAAAAGTCCGAATAGGTTTAAAACAGTCCATTAGGATCTGTACTTTCACTTAAAATAGAACATCGACAACTTTTACTGGCAAAGTTTTGTGTTAGTGGTTTTCATGGTTTTTACACTTAATAAATCTTAAGAGTCCTATTCATTAATGTTGGAATGTTGCTCACTTCAAACTTGGACCTTAAATCATTTATGTAAATTATGAAAATTAACTTTAAATATGTGTTGAATATATGAATACATAATTTACAATCCTCTACCTGACTCCTTATTAATGTTTCACAATCCATGAAAAAATATAGCAAGAAAAGCCACAGAAATCTACTCAGAAACATCACCTGTGGATTGATTTTTACAATCAATTAATGTTTTATTCAGAAGACAATTTTGGTACACACATTTTTACAATTTTTTATTTTTCAAAAAATGTAATGAATCTCAGGAATATAATTCTTGTTAACTCTGTGACATTGAGAGAAAGATGGAGAGGAGGAAAAATACACCAGCGTAGGACATTGGGGGTCCCCTCTGAGACATCTTATAATGTTACATATGTCACAGTGATGGAAAATGTTAGAAATTTCTACACAGTTTCCAAAAGAAGAACAATTTGGAATCACACAGATTAGATCTACTATAGAAACAGAAAAAATATATTGTTTATTAGAAAATTGCAGGCAGTATATAGAGCAAATAACGCTGCAGAATGCTTGTGTGGAGCTGATGCATCCATAGGGGACAGGTAAGAGGCCGGTGCAGGTGTCAGTGGCTGCCAGTGAGCGATTGCTCCATCAGTGTCCTGCTGTGATCTATCATGCAGACCCAGCCGGTGAAGAATCGCAGCCTCAGCAAGGTGCTGAGCAGAGCAACATATCATTAAACAAGGTTACCACGGTAAGGTTTGTTTCCATGATCAATCTAGTCAATATCCATTTCATCTCAGAATACTCCTCTCTATATTATACTTAAATGCTTATATTCTAAGAGTCCAGATTCCATTCCACAACAAGCCATCAGCTCTGTAAAAGTGGAATATGGAAAAGAGTATTTATGGCTATATATATATAATGGGTTTTATTCAACTTTGCCTGATGAGGGCATTGTTCTCTTGTAGAGTGTTGCAAAATCAATAGAATGGAAGGTAATGACTAATTATGTGTTTTTAGGCATGAACAGATATTTTCTGCTAACAGAAATGATCACACCTTAAGTAGTTCTATAATAAACTCCAAGGCAGAGGCATAGTCCAAGCATAGATTTAGAATAGGTAGTTAAGGAAAACTCTAGAAGCAGGTAGTGATCAGGGAAAGTGACTGGTAAACAGAATGGAAAAACAGTGGTCAGGTTGGCGGCAGGCAAGAAGAAGCCATACACAAGCTAGAGATTAAGGCAGGCAAGGGACTAAAGTACTGGTCCAAGTCAAAGCTGGAATCAGCAACAGAAGTCAGCATGTAGGAGTTTTTAGAATTTAAAGAGGGTTGAACATTAATTTCTCAGGCAATAATTAAACCTAGCTTAGAATTGCTGAAGTATTTCTGTTTCACCAAAGATGGAAGAATAGCTTAACAGCATTTCTGGGATAGACAAGGAACACATCATAGATAGAATACATTCACAAAATTGGAAACCATATATTGAAAGGATGGAAACAGAGACCTGTTTTGGATAATATGTGACACAGGCAAAGACCAACCAGAACAACCAATCATAAGGTAGAATTTAATAATCTTTAGAGGGATGAGAGCAAGCATCTGGTTGGTTACCATAGGTATGGGATCTATTATCTGGAATGCTTGGGGCCTAGTGTTTTCTGGATCGCCATGCCTTAAGTTGGCTAAAAATCCTAAAAATAGAATTGTTTTCCTACCAACATGGACTAATATAACTGAGGTATGATCAAATACAAGGTACTGTTTTATTGCTGCAGAGAATGGGCCCTATGGGAGATGGCCTTGCCTGTAATTTGAACCTTTTTGGATAATGTTTCTCCAGATAATGTATGCCATACGTTTACTAGTTATTTCATTTGCCCTTTGTCTCTGTCACCCACCCTTATGCCTTTTTGTTTTAATGTAACCCATTTTCTGATAGGGACCCCCAACTTTAAATATATTTCAATATTTTTTCAGCTGCTTTAAATTGACATCTAAATATTGTATAGCAAAGTGCTTATTAAACTTGCTGTTGCCCCCGAATGGGAAGCATATGAGCAGTAATCAATTTCACAAGCGAGTGGCCTGAGAGAATATAATAATTTATAGCCAAGGAACAGTGAAGCTTTACAGAAATTGTGTCAAACTATGTTCCAGAAAGAGTTTTTAATTATTGCAAATAACCTTACAATCTCATTTCAGGATTAGATAATGTGCTCACATTATCAATATAAACAGTAATAAAACTTTATTAAATGTCATTAAAATGAAAGGAGTGGCTATGGATTCCTTAAGCCAGCTCTACTCCCACTGCCCTGTTAATTACACAGTTGAGATAATGGTTCTTTGTGGGTGCACTACAGAAACTTAATTACAAAAGTTTAATGGGCCAGTCTGAACGTTTTGATAGATTAAAAACTGGATTTGGTTTCCATCAACTGTATCAGGAATTTAAAGGAAAATATATTGTGTTTATAAGCAGGGCTTTTGCTTTCATTTAATTTCCTGTATATACTGTACTTAGCAGTTCATATAGGAGATTTTGTTCCACAGAGAACTTTATTTATCTCATGTATTTATATTTATATGGGCCCCCATGTTTTTCCCTTATTCAAGTGAACAATTGATACCATCCATAAACTCCATTGAAATGATGCTCCACCCAGTGGCCAGATTTCCAACATGTAGCAAAAAAGTTGGTTCTGGCTGATTCTGGCCTTACTCACTAGAATCTTATGTCTAATTTTTATATATAAAAAAGGAACAAACAAAATACCACCTTTTCTACTATGTTTTAAACAAAGACAAGCTTTAGCTTTTACCCTCAAAGAGAAATATATCATAAAAAGAGACAAAAGAGAAATGTATCATAATTTCTAAATTCATTAAGATTTTATAAAATATTGTACTTTTGTACATTTTGTTGCTTGAATTTATGACAAAAAGTTTTTATATAATTGCAGTTAGATGCTAATTGTAAGAGGTTGTTCAACTTTTGATTAACTTTTAGTATGATGGAGAGAGCGATATGATTTGCAATTGGTTTTCATTTTTCATTATTTGTGGTTTTGAGTGATTTTATTTTATTCAGCAGCTCTCTAGTTTGCAGTCTGTTTCCAAATTACTCTAGCAACCATGCATTGATTTAAATAAGAGACTGGAATATGAATAGGAGAGGGCCTCAACAGAAATATGAGTAATGAAAATTAGCAATTACAATAAATGTGTAGCCTTACAGAGCATTTACTTTTAGATGGGGGTCAGTGACCCCCCCAATCATATATATGTTGAGAACTCTCAAGTAAATGGAATGATAGAAAACATTTACAATGTGCCCAGCTTGGAAAGATTGTTGATTAGTAGAAACAAATCTATGTTTTGAAAATAAACAATTTGCATCTTGACCTTGATCTCTTCATTTATGTTCAAAGGACATTAACAACTTCATCTCTTTGATGAACCTATACCAGGAAATCTTTTTGCATACATATATGTTTAAATTTAGTCACATGAAAAAGCATTCATGGCCGTGGCTGTCTAGTTTTGCTATGGCTTGTGCTAAATATGTTTGAAGACTCCAGATAAAGTAAAAAAAATTTAATCCTTTAAGTAGAATATTTAGACAAATCTTCAACTCTTGTACAGTAAGTATAGAATATTGAAGCACCCTTTTTTTATACCAATGACACATTTTTGACCAAATGTCAAATATTTATTCATGTTTGATTAAGCTTATTCGTTAATTAGCATATTAAGCTTAAAGAGTAAAATAATGCCAAAGCAAAAAAAGACAATCAATGATATGGGGATCAGGGACATTAAAAATGAGAAAAATGCTCATAGATATGAAATGGTGAACTCTGTTTCATAATGAACTCCCATGGAGAAAAGTCCATATGCTTGATGTCACTGAAACCACCAAGACTCTGACCTACTATAAAACATGCACAATAAAGTAAATCAGTTCAAAAGTTGTATCAGAAGTCTGCATGGGTTATTGTTTTACAATGTGATCTATGATTAAATTCAAATATCATGGAGCCCAACACCGATAACCCGAAGAAGGACAAACTCCTGTCCGTCAAATATTTCCCTTGGGTCATTCTTCAGGCCGTTTTGAGTTTGTGTTGGCTTGCATTTGTATCTTCATAACTTAAGTCAGAAAATCTACTGGTTTTGCTTCCAATAAAGATTACTTATATTGTATTTTGGATCAAGTACAAGCTACTGTTTAATTACTTAAACAGTTTTTTAATTAATTAAAAGGAAAGCATATTTTTAAAATTTGGATAAAATGGAGTCTATGGGAGATAGTATTTCCATAATTTGTAGCTTTCTGTATAATGAGTTTAATGGATACCATTCCTGTATTATCTATTTATATAAGCCTAAAATTTGCAATAAGTGTGGGCTTAGGTGAATTATATACAAGTAATCTTTCTCAAAATTTCAGCTGCAGAGTAGGGGTTTCTCCTGTTTGCATATTATCTTTTCTTAGCATTGTTGCATAGATTAGTGCACTGCACCAAGACGTGTTTTATGTGCTAAGAAACAGGAGATGTTTTTACAGTGTACGTTGTGCATATCATATTTACAAGTGAAGTAATATATGTACTGTATTTACAATGAAAGCATCATATATATTAGAATGGATCACTCAGAATTCTGGCTTTACAAGAATAACCTTGACTTCATGTACTCTGTAAATGTCGAATGCTACTGTGGTGATAAAAGTTCATGTGCTGTACTCTTCCTTTGTCATTTTTATCAACAATGGTATCCCAATAATTTACAGCCTAAACAGCAGTAATCTGGTTTATAGAAGGGAAGAAATTATTTGAAGGTGGAGTGAGGAGCAAAAAAAAGTGCAAGGTGTTTTGTATTTGGCTTTCTTGATAGCGGTGCCTTGCTACATCTTATCAGAAGAGGATGGTGGGCTGGTGCTCCACCAATGCTGAGAAACCTCAGTTCCATACTACACTATGTGATTAGGGGTAATTCAAAGATGCAAGATGGTGATTACTATTTCTAATAAATGCTTTTACTATTTTTGATCCAGTAAATTATATATTTTAATGGGTAAATAAGATTTTGTGCTGTTTACCAAAGAATATACATGGCTATTCTTTTGAATGAAAGGGTGGACCAAGTTCATATTAGTACCATTGTTGATGCTTTCAGTAATATACTTTACCTACTCATGCAGTCACAGAAATAATACATATTAATTCTAGCATAATTAGTATATACTATTTTGAATGAATTTGTGGACTATGAGAAAGAATAGCATGTCAGGGGCCAACGGCTTTACTGAGGTAGAAGTCAGGACCAAGGAGGAAGCCATAGTACAGGCAGACTAAAATAGTCCAATCTGCATCTGAAGAAGCTTAAAGGGAAACTGTCAAGGGAAAACATGTTTTTTTTAAAACACATCATTTAATAGTGCTGCTCCAGTAGACTTCTGCACTGAAATCCATTTCCAGCTGCCCCTGGTCATGTGACTCGTGCCAGCACTTTAGGAGGGAAGTGCTTTCTGGCAGGCTGCTGTTTTTCCTTCTCAATGTAACTGAATAGTACGCAGTGGGACATGGGTTTTACTATTGAGTGTTGTTCTTATATCTACCAGGCAGCTGTTATCTTGTGTTAGGGAGCTGTTATCTGGTTACCATCTCATTGTTCTGTTGTTAGGCTGCTGGGTAGGTGAAAGGGAGGGGATGATATCACTCCAACTTGCAGTACAGCAGTAAAGAGTGATTGAAGTTTATCAGAGCACAAGTCACATGACTTGGGGCAGCTGGGAAATTGACAAAATGTCTAGCCCCATGTCAGATTTCAAAATGAAATATAAAAAAATCTGTTTGCTCTTTTGAGAAATTGATTTCAGTGCAGAATTCTTCTTTAACAGCACTATTAATTGATGCATTTTGAAAAAATTTTTTCCCCATGACAGTATCCCTTTACGGTCAAAGTCCAGGCAAAAGTCAGTGCTGGTAGCAATCGTTGTAGTCGAAATCAAGAAGGTAAGGAACCAAGATATTAAGTCAAAATAGTAATTAAGATGCACCCAGGAACTTTATAGAGAGAACCCGGGTCTACCATTCCTTTGCATTTTCTTGCGTGACATCATGCAGAGTATAACTGTGTGTGATGTTTAAAGACCTGTACTATATTATATTTTTTAAACAAGTTTTTCAATGCATTTACCAGCACATATTCTAACTAAAATGTATTTTTATTGTATTTTCTTAAGGCAGTTATCCTAAAAAGCATCTGGCTCCAAGCTATCCATAGAATGTAAGTCATTGCTGTGCTTCAAGGTACCAAGGTATAAATTTAGAAACTGAACCATATATAATTAAATCAGCATAGTGGCTCAGTTGGGTGGCAGTGCTAACTTGCAACTCTGAGGTCCTGAGTTTTATTGTGGGTGCAGATTGCAAGGAGTGTGCATGTTCACCAAATTTTTCCCAAAATCCAGGGCTATGGATTTTGTCAAATTCTGTACCAAATTCAAACACTTCTACACTTGAAAAGTTGGTGCAAAGATGGAAATACAAAATGCACGTGATTTTTTTTCAGTTACATAGGATTCAGATTCTGTTTGGCCAGGCTCTTGGATTCATCAGAATCATGATAAAAATAGCTCAGATTTGGCAGATACCTTAACCGAATCCAGGATTCAGTGCATCAAAGTGTGAAAAATTATTACCACTTTCTCTTTAATAATAAAACAGTACCTTGAACTTCATCCTATAATTAATCCTTATTGGAAGCAACACAATCTTGTTGGGTTGAATTCATATTTAAATTATTTTTAGCATACTTAAGGTATGGTGATCCAAATTACGGAAAGATCTCTTATATGAAAAACCCCAGGTCCAGAGTATTCTTGATAAAAGGTCCCATACGTGTACTAAAATTTGGTTGTGATTTATTCTCAGAGCTGAAATACAGAGACAGTATGCAAGAAGCAGAAGGATGGATAATAACAAATGCATTTTTAAAGGTTTTCTGAAATTAGAATTTTAAGATGTTAAGTGGACCCTCTATTAAGGACCTTTAGTACAGATATAGAATCTGTAATGTGGAAAGTTTGGAGTCAGATGTTTTCTGGATAACTGGTAGTTTCTGAAAAGTTTGATGGGTTTACAGATAGTAGATCCCATACCTCAACACCTGCTATGCTGTGTTATATTCCATTTGTAGAAAATGTAAGATGTACTTGTTTTTACATATAATGTATGCCTGCCTTGTTGACATCTCTAAAATCTGAAATATCTGAAGTCTCCTCAAACCAAATAGCCCACAAACAATTACTATGCAAGCGACAGAGGGAACGTGGAGAATCCATTTCCTCACATTATCAAGGAAGTGCTTTTGTGCATGAAACTATGAAACCATCTTAAATGCTACTGTCAATAATCTTAATGGGTTCTTCACATATACATGCACCTTAACAACCTTATAAGTGACCTTGTTGATTCCAACATGGATCATAATAATTTGACAGTCCCACTTACTTGAGATTGTTATTAGCTTCTTTGCCTCTAGGTATTGCAGAATAAGCAATGGCTGTGGGAAGGGTTAAATGGACTTTTCGCGCGTGTAGTGCGTTCCCATTTCATTTCCCACCCTTCAGGTTCATGACAAAATGTTAATCTAATTGTGATACTATCACTTTGATGACAATATGACAAGACAGACAAATTTGATTTTATTCTCCACAGAGCAAGGCATGTGCTGCTTGGAGACTTTGACAGAGAGAAGGACGGGAAAACAAATAGAGTTCATGAATATACAATTTTTATTGTACATAATAGTGACATCGAAACTTCAGAGAATATAAGTGGGCGAGGCTTTTTGCTGCACCGGTGAGATTAGACAACATCTTAAATAATGTTGATGGGAATTCTTTTATTATCAAGAAACAGCTGCCAAGAAAAGTAAAATTTATCTCCAAATTAATATTTGTTATTGTACCTGTATGTTCCATCATTGATTCCTCTTTAGGCAAAGGACAGCGGATAGTCTTAAAATTCTAAACGTTCTTCCTCCAGTTTCAGCAGGAGAATTTGGCTTTAACTCTGTTCTTTGGCTAATGTAATATACTGTAACAAAGGATAAATTAGATTACTTTAAGTAAGGATGTATCTACAATAATGGGGGCTTTTTGGGACTAAGGACAACTTGAAGGTTAAGAGCTTTACGGAAATGGGACCAAACATTATTTCCATAGCATGCAAACGCTGTGAAACATTACCATTAATTGAATGGAGTCTGTGTGTTTCCAAAGGAACACACCTCTTGAAAATAAATGAGTATGCAGTCTCTGCTTTCAAAGTTTCAGATAATAATGAAGTTCCTTTGTGCAGGCTCCCTTTGTTAAGCCGCCTGACTTTGGGATTAATAGACAGCCATAAAGAAAACTCTAAAAATTACAAAAAGGCCATGCGAGGTGCCATATAATTGCTATGTCACTTAATTCTGAAGTGTATTATTATGCGAGATCCTACCGCACATTAAGGGACAGCATTTCCTACCTCTGTATATGTCACCAAGCAGTTTATGTGCTCGTTTGCATTTAGGAAAACAATTCTCCCCACAAAAGGTTTGTCTTGAGGAAAATTAGCCAACGGCGAAACAGAAGGTCAACATTCTTTTTTTCGAATGCAAAAAAACAGAAGTCACCAAGAATAACCGGATTAAATGATTGTAACATTTAGAAAAAAATTCATGCTTCTCGAGCCGGCGTTAATGAAGGCCACATTAGCGGGGAAGTTGTTAACATTCACGAAATATGTTTTAAGGAAAGAAAGGAGCATTTTTAGGCTGTAAAAGAAAATAACTTGTTTGAAATAGTAATGAAAATTAAAAAAGCTTCCAAGGGAGAAATCCATTATTTAGCCAAATAACTAGTTACCGTAATAAGGCTCACAAAGCCGCGATCGCCACCGAGCACTAATTCAAAGTTTATTACTCTGTAGCGAGCATCTAACTTTAGTCTACAAGTCATTAGTGTCTCTGTGTTCTTTAAAGGTTTGTCTTGACTTGAAATTCATGTTATAATGTGTTAAGCAGATAAAACGGTATAACTTTTGCAATGAAAAATAACAAAAGTAATGTCAAGGTGATACCTGACTTGGCATTGTGGGTGAGTGGTTGCACTGCTTCCTTGCAGCACTGGGTGTGAGTTTGGTTCCTACCTGGGCACCATCTGCCAGAACTTGTGCAGGCTTATTTATTGAATTGTAATGGATTTGGATGGTTTCCTGAAAAATGTGTATGAACATTTTCATGTCTGAAAACCTCTAATATCATGAATTAATGGCTGATCTTTGCAAAAAAAAAGAAAGGGAACTTCCATTGACTTCTAAATGACCTTGAAGGCTTTTGCATGCTTTACTTTTGTATTCATAGTTTTTTTGCCAAACCATATCTTTAAATTTGAAATGGGACTGTTGCTATTGACTTCTCCAGGACTCCGACAGTATGGAGGATTTTTGGATTCTGATTTTTATTATAGTACAAATACCAGAATTTTTGGAGTTTTTGCTCTTTGGACTTTAATAAATAATCCTCTTAGTATTCCACAGTATGTAAATGGATTTCTTCCCACACTCAAAAACGTTTAAGGGGTTATTTACTCAAGGAAGATGTAACACAATTGGGTATATTTTTGCACTTTGCTCCTTACCGTGTATTGTAGATTAATTTCTGTAGATCTCTGCCTTCTAAAATAAAGTGCAGGATGGGTGGGAATAGGCACTTAGGTGTCCCCCTACCTCTACAGTGTCATTCAGATGGGCAATTTAGGGAACCCAATGGAGAAGGCCACAGCACCCTGTACTTACAGGGTGTTTCACTGCGTTTGCATGCTTACCTACTGCACCATGCACTGGACTGAGTGATGGGGCATCAGGGGAAATGATGGTTGTGCCCTGGGCCAGTGTATTTTTATAGAAAAGTAGCTCCCAGCCAGGGTAAGAGGATGGTTTCCATTTATGCTATTTTTTATTGCATTTAACATTAATATGTTTGGCCATGACATTTATCCTCAGCCTTTCTTCCACCCTTTCAGTCAGCACAACTGATTACTAAGATGAATCTGTAGACATGCTTTATTCAGATATTAGGGGTAATTTAGTACCTACAGGACAGGGTGCAAGTTAAAAAATAGATTCAGTATGCTATGCTTTTTAAAATTTGTGCTATGACTACAGTGTTGTATTCATAAGTGATGGAAGGCAGATGTCATCTAGGACTGCATGATCAAGCTGCATTGTTGGGGGTAATTACAACAAACAAGAAAAAGTTGTGCTCACCACTAATTTTTAAAACCATTAGGCGGGGGTGCAATGAGGCTGTGACCACAAAATACATATAGACAAATGCAAGAGGTCCTCTGCACTCAACCCATTATCAATATATTTAAGACATTGAGACATTCTGTGCATACAGCTACTAAGGACAGGGCTGCCTTTCTCCTGCTAGCTCTTCCCTCTGCACCCTTTTGTGTCCCTTAGTGCTATTGTACTTGCATCCAGGATTTAGTTAAATTACCCTTTGGGCTTCTGTTCCTCTGTTAACTCTACCTAATGACCCTGGGGAACCCTGATGCTGAAAAAACAATGCATTTCAGGTAAAACAACATGGCAGATAACTTCTGAAAATTGACTCCTAAGCTCTCCATAAATGCACTACATCAGGGGCAGTTCTTTGCAATTTAGCCTGGTTGTTCCAAGCATCTTTAGTGATAAATCAGCAGTAACCTCTTCTGCTTTCTTCTACTCTTGCCTCTATTTTAGCTGGGACCTTGTAGTTTCACCTGGCCTGGATGTAATGTAGACATGTAGAAAAACATACATTATAAAGATACATACCTTGTACTTGATCCTAATATATATATATATATTATATATATATTTTCCAAAGGGACCCGCACTCAAATTTTTTTTCGTGAAATCAGATGTGATTTATTAAATAATGCATATCCAACGTTTCGGCCCACGTTGGGAAGTGAGAAAGGCCCCAACGTGGGCCGAAACGTTGGATATGCATTATTTAATAAATCACATCTGATTTCACGAAAAAAATTTTGAGTGCGGGTGCGGGTAAACATTATAATCAGCCTATTTGGTTTATTTAATGTTTATGTGATTTTCTAGTACACTTAAGGTATGAAGATCCAAATAATGTATGATCTGTTATCTGGGAAAAACCCATGTCCCAAGCAATCTAGATAACAGGTCCCATACCTGTACTTGTATTTTTAGTAGTGATGTTTCATATGGGAGAGGCTTATTTATTGACTATACCAAGAATGTCAGGGCTTGATGAAGCAATAGCAGATACTTGGATAACAACATCCAAGCTACATTACATAACATTTGTAAACAGAATCAAACATTAATCGGTTTATCAAGGAAAGAGCTCTAGTTTAATACAAACATTTTCTTCAAATAAATGTATGCCACTAAATTACCTAAATGACTGAAAATGCTTTGAAGAACCTCCAACTCAATGGATTCCATAGTTGCACCAGTAGTTGTTCTGAAGTAGAAAGTACAATAAGCATGGCTCGCCCTGAGAATCCCCTCAGAGAAGTAATCAAACAAATGTAATTACGATTACATTACAAATTACTAATGTTAACATGTGTCTTTGAGAGACCAACATGTCCTTTTGACTTTGCAATATAAAACTCAGCGCAGTCAACACCAAGAACATCATTTGCATTGATTAACTTTCAAAGATGGTATCAAATCATTAGAAGAATTGGATTTGTTAAATAGATCTTACAATAAATGTAAAGCTAAAATATATGGTGAGGTCTAAGTTTAAACATAGACTATATGCTAATGGAGCGAGGGCTTTTGTCATAATCATTTTAAAAAGTGTTACAGGTTAAGTTTGCCTCAGACATGTCCCTTAAATGTTTTAGTTTTTTTTTTGCAGATATCTGTTAGAAAAATAAAATCCATGCAAGTGGGTATCTCCCTAAAAGTACATTTGTATCACATTAACATTGGGATCTCTTTTTAAATTACTGGTGGAATTTTTGAAACCACAAAAAAATAAAAATAAAAGTACTGAAGCATTGTAAGGAGTAAAATCAGGGCTGTAACTAAGGGTAGGCAGAAGAGGCACCTGGCTAGGGTGCAATGAAAGGGCACAGGGCAGAAACCTCTTTTCTGTCTACTCCTAGTCCATGTTCGCTGCTCTCCCCACCTTCCTCCCCTCCAGTTCTCCATCCTGCCCCCTGCCTCCCTCCCAGTGTGTGCGCACACTGTGATCAGGGGCATGCACGCGCACAGAGGGGAGCATGGTGGCCAGCCGGGTTGCCTAGGGTGCCCAGTCAGCTTGGCCCGGCAGTTGAATATGAAGCCCAATTAACCCACATATTTTTCAACAGAATTTTGATCAGGGTCTATATAAAGGAACACTAAAACCAGAACATTTAACCTGCAAAATTGTAATTAGTACAGAGGGGTACCTAGGATGGCATAGATTTATGCTATCTATGATTACAGGTTATAAGAAAAACTGGGGTGTTTCTTTGTTATTCAGATTGTCTTTATACATAGTATCATAGTAAGTTAGGTTAAAAACAGACACACGCACCTCTATTTCAACCTCTTATGTTTATAGAAACTTGCTTAAGTCTAATTGATCCCGAAGACAACCCCTTCTGAAGCATCTCAGCCTCTCTCTTTGTCTTGGGAGGGGGAGGGGAATTCCTCACTGACTCCAAGATGCAACATGTCCAGTCCTTGGATCAATTTCTATTTGGAGCTATTTTCAGTAGCCTTGTATCTCCTCACTTGATAAAAGTCCAACCCATTCTTAAAGCTACCTAATGTATCTGCCTGTATGACTGATTCAGGGAGAGAATTTCACAAATTCACAGCTCTCGCTGTAGCAACCTTTCTTAATACAGTAGAACCCCCATTTTACCTTTTTTAGGGGACCATAAAAAATTATGTAAAATCCAGGAAAATGTAAAATCAAAGAAATGTATTATACATAATATATAGGTGGGACCACAAAGCAACAATGTAAAATTAGGAAAACTTAAAATCAGGGGATGTAAAATGGGGGTTCTACTTTATTTAGATTCTTCTAATCAGAATGGAAGTCCTTGTATCTGCTGGAGGGACTAATGGTAAAAAAATTTTTTACGTCCCTTATATATATTTTTACATTGTAATCATTTCACCCATTAAGTGTCTCTTCTCCATTGTAAAGCTAGGCCAGTCTTTCTTCATAACTGATAGTGACAGGCCAATTTCTCCCATTTTGCTTTGCGGCACAACTTAGGAAATTCCCATAAAACAGTGAAGAATTCGTAAAATGTGGATCAATTTGTAGACGTCAAAATTTATATGGGCGTCAAAATATTTTTGATGCTGGCAATAATTTGCCAGTGAATTTTCGCAGCAGTTTTGCAAATGTATTTGCCGGTAGCTAAACACGGAAATTCACCGTAAATTCGTCCCTGGCAAAAAAATTCACCCATCACTAATCGCTGATCTTCCATACCCTTTAATAGTTGCCCTTCTCAGTACCCTCTCTAATTCAATAATGTCCTGTTTGAGCACTGTGAATCTACACCCCTTTTAATACAGCTCAAGACCTTTTTTGCCCTTGATGCTGCTGACTGGCATTGCTTGCTACAGCCAAGTTTATTATCTACAAGGCCTCCAGGGTCCTTTTCCATTATGGATTTGCCTAGTGCAGTCCCATTAAGGGTAGAAGTAGTTTGGATATTTTTATATCCCAGGTGCATGATTTTACTTTTGTCAACTTTGAATCTCATTTGCCAATTGACCACCCAGATTTTCAGTTTGTCAAGATCCTGTTGCAAAGATGCTGCATCCTGGATGGAATTAATTTGTCATCTGCAAACACTGATACATTATTACAATACCCTCCCGAAAGTCATTAATGAAGTGTAATTAATGAAGTTAAATAAAAGTTGTCCCACTAGTGATGAGCAAATTATTTTTTGGCAAAAAATTGTCAAGAAAAAAAGGAAAAATGCCCAATCACTTTAATGCCTTTGGAACAAAAGCATTACATTGTGGCAAACCTATTGTTTATGAATGTGCCTCCAAGGGACACATTTACTAACATTCAAATTTCTATTTTACTCTCAAATCTATTTTTTTTTCTATATCTCTAAAACTCTAAAAATTTGAGATTTGTTAAGTGTATAAACCACGAAAACCTCTAATACAAAAATTCACTAAGTAGAGGTTGTCACTAGTGATGGGCGAATTTATTCGCCAGGGGCGAATTCGCGGCGAATTCCCGCGATTCGCCGCTGGCGAATAAATTCGCGAAACGACCACAAAAATTCGCCACCAAAAATTCGCCGCGCTAAAACGAGTCGGAATCGACGCGACGCGCGTCAAAAACGACGCGCGACTCGTTTCGCCAAATGGCGACCGTTGTCACGGTCCTTTAAAAGTCTTTTAAAACAGCACCGATCCTCTTGGACCATTTTTTTTCATTTGTGCTTTTTAAATCCGATTCTTTTAATAAATTTCATGACATTCATGGTTTTTGAGAAAGAGAGTTTATTCCTGTTTTCAAAAACCTCTAAAGCCACTAAAATTTTACCTTTAATAAATGGGCTTCTAAATGTAGTTCAGTATTGGGTAAATATGTTTATGAATTCTTAGTTCAGGTTGGTGAGGAAGCCGTTACTGATGTAAGGGGAAAAAAAAGAACATAGTTAAAGGGAAGTCTATTCTCGTCCCATAAAATGTCTGTACTTTAACATTTCACCCGTGGCAATGATTATCAAAAAGATACTTTAAAAACCCTTAAGAAAGTAAAATAACACCACCAACATCTAATAAAAAATGACACCGTATATCAGGAAATATGATTTTCTGCCAAGCCAGCTGGTGAACTACTTTATGTGACACTTTTCCAAAAGTGAACATTCTTGCCCTGTCTCCTAACGTTGTATCTAAGGGGTGAAATGCCACAGAGGAGCTGTGGGTTAGGATGAAGAGAGTCTACGTGCAGATGACACAATGTCCACTCACATACTCAAACTTGTCACCTTATTCTTCCTGTCAGGAAACCTCAGGCTAATTTTTTCTTCTCTCACTGTTTTCCTGCCTGCTTCTTATTTTTCCAGCTGTCACTACAGCCATGCTCAGAGAGTTAGCTGAAGGCAGATATATTTTAAGCAAGGCACAAATGGTTTTCATATGAAAAAGGCATGTTGTAACATTCACGCACATGGTATCCAATTTCCATTAATGGCACTTGTGAAATTAGATACTTTTGGTAGTATATTCCTTGGTGCTGGGAAATGTTTTACAGGTTATGATTGTTAAGGGAATGGAAAAGCTTAGGTAATCATTATATAATCACAACTGCATCTGATGCAGTAAAATGTGAGCATTGTATTTTGACACAAATTGGACAATTGCTCTCAAAATTGGCATTAAGTAAAAGTATGCCAGTATTAATAAGTTCTTGTTAAACGGCATATGTTAAAAGCTAAATATAGTCATGGAGGTGTAATATGCAAGTATAAAGAGTATGCTGACCACTTATTATTCCCTAGTCACAAGCAGCAATCATCAAGAGGCAGATTTATTCAGGTTGTTATTAAAAAATATATGAGTTTTCAGGTTGTATTGTTTGGTAAAAACTCACATTTTTGGGTTAAAAAAACTCAAATTGATCAGAGATTTATTATACCCCGACCCTGAAAATAGCTTGAATCCAAAAATATATCACTGAAAACCTATTGAGGTTCTGTAGAAGTTAATGGCAGAGTTGATGTGAACCATTTGAAAATGTTATCAGCCAGTTTTGCACGAAAACTCGAATGATTCAAGAAATTCCAGTTTTTTTTTCAGGACTCTTACTCGTAGAATGGGTTTTTTCCATTAAAGCTTTCTCTTAAATAAGATACCATTTAAGTTTTGAGTTCATTTGAGGTAAAAAAAAAGTCTAACACTCAACCCACTTTGAACACATAAGGTTGATTGCAACTTTATCTGGCCTGGGATAATAAATTCTGAAACTACTGTATCTGAGGTTTCCAAAAATACTTACCTCTCCATGTGGAGAAGGTTTTCATAAGTTACACAAGTGCTCACAGGTCACAAAGCTAGCGAATCCTAGTAGAAAGTAGAAAGAAACATGCATTAACGTGGTCCTTTTTATTATCAAATACAGAACAGTTTGCTTCATAGCTACCTCAGAGGAAGGACAAAGGCCATAAATATGCATAGTTCCATGGATCAATTATAACACAGATTACAAAGTTTTATAGACCCATTTATCAACATTCTAATTTTAGTGGATTTAGATGTTTTTGAAACCAAAAGTAAACAAATTTCTCTGAAACCATGAATGCCATGTCATTTATTTAAAGATCATAATATTAAAAGCACAAACCAAAACTAATGGCAATGATACAATTGAAGGAACAAAAACATTTTAGTTTTTCGGAAAATTACCCCAGAAACCTCTATAGGACATTTTTTCATATAGGACTACTTTTACTTGGTGAATTTTTGTAGTAAGTTTTTCATGGTTCTTACACTTAAATCACACATTTTTAGAGAAGCTAAAACCGTTTGTGAAAAAATGCAAACCTCATTCACAGATGTCCCATTAAAAACAAGTATAATTCAACTGATCACACATCTAAATCATACAAAACAGCAAGAGTGAAAATAAAGCTGTTCACATTGTACTGAGTAATAAAAGTAGCAACAAACTGGTAACTTAGCCTTCATGAGTCTGTATGTAGCTAGTTGGCTCTTATTATGTGAAGATTTGTATGCATAGTACATACAGCAGAAGAATACTTGTCAACCAAACTTGAACTTATGTTTAATAGGTATAACAGCACAAAAGAGGGTACTTCATTTAGGGGCCTATTTATGGTCGAGGGGAATTATTTTCAAAGGGGAAAAGCTTACATTTTTAGAGGGAAAAAACAAAAATTTGTAAAGGTTTATTATAACCCGAAGCTGCTAAAATTCCGAATTTAAAAATGCTCCAGCTAAAACATGTTGAAGCCATATAGAAGCCAATAGCAGATGACCCTTTTACAATCTGAAGATGTTTCTTGACAGTCTTAATCAGACTCTTTTTATATCCAGTAATGTTCACTATTTAATGGGCATTTGCTTTTTAAATAAATTAAAGGAAAACTATACCCCCGGACAATGTAGGTCTCTATAGAAAGATATTGCATAAAACAACTCATGTAAAACTCTGCTTCATGTAAATAAACCATTTTCATAATAATACACTTTTTTAGTAGCATGTGCCATTGGGTCATCCTAAATAGAAAATAGCCATTTTAAAAAATAAGGACAGCCTCCTGGGATCCTAGGATCCAACGGTGCACACAAACATACCAAACAAACTATAAAGTTAGGTCACAGGAGCCAATTAATAGACAGAGTTGTGTATTTTGCTTCCACACTTCTTCCTGTTACAGTTAGAGTTTAAACATTTCTGGTCAGGTGATCTCTGAGGCAGTGCAAAGACCATCACGGTGGTTCAAGGCAAGAGATGTAAAAGGGCAATATTTACTAAAATATATATTCCAACTTGGTAAGATTCTTTAATATGTCACTTAATATTATATAAACTACCTGTTGCTCAAGTATTCATTTTGGGGTATAGTTTTCCTTTAAGCAGATTGTTCAGAGTTCTTTTTGTTGTTTGTCATTAAAGTGTCATTGAGAACTGGCACCACATTAGACTTGTCTGAAGTAAGAATAGATCTAAATGGAGATCAGAAAGAATAAGACGCACAGAGATATTTTTACACAATACTCAGCAATTTGGCAAACAAGGCAGTCTCTCGGGAAATAAGTGACAATATTTAATATGGCAAATCTCTGTTGTGACGCTTGTAGGAAAAAGAAAAGTTCATTCAATCTCCACTCTTTAAACTTCCCCTCTGAGGGAATTTCAATGTATAGAGTTTAAGAGGAAGCGAGTTTCTGTGGGTTTTAAATTCCGAATATACATTTGATATGTAAGTTGGGTAAAGCTAGATGATACCACTTTCTTCCTTTTCCTTTGGGACCATACAGGAACATGGCTCTGTAGCATGAATTTAAAAAAAAAGAAGAAACAACCACAAAGATTATCTTCCTTATTAATTGCATAATTGCTTTCTCACATACGTTTATTTCAGCTCTTGGGAGTTCAAAAAATCGTTTGTGTGAACAGCCTATTTTAACCCATTCCAGAGATTTTTGTGTGCATTATCGTTAATGGCTATTAGATGTTTAGCTAAGGCATCCCCCTTTGAGTTTAAAGTGTTTAGTTGATTAGGGAATACAAGTCCAGGCATAAACTTTCATTATAGATTTTCTTTTCGTTATTCTTATACCATTTATCAATTACTTTCAATTTAGAATCCATTTCTATGAACATCAGAATGACAGGTGACAATGGCGAGCATGGAAAACCATTTAGATAAGTGAGCGCAGAAGATGGAAAATTACATTGTCCATCTTTAATTACAGCTGTAGTATATGCTAATTGATGCATCTGTAGCCTAATGCCTTAGGATGGGGAATAAAATCTATAAAAAAGGTGAATTGATAGTGCTATTGGTGTGGAAGGCACAGTAATGTTGATACAATACATTTAAGCTTCTGTTCCATCCTACAAATAAAACTCAGTTACATCTTTGAAATTCGACCATCAAATTTTTTAAAGGGCTTTCTTGATTGAAAATGGACCTATTTTGATCAAATAAGTCCATTTTCGATCAAATAAAAATCGTTCTAATTGTTCGATTACATAGTTTGAATCGGGCAATTCGAACTATTTTGCATAAAATCTTTTTAATTCCTAGGAGTTAGAAAAAATTTCAGGACAGGTTTTAGGATGTCTCCCATAGGCTACAATTCCAATTTTTTCTATACGATTCAACTTTTGGCCTATTCGATAGTCTAAATAGCCCAACATTACTTTGAAATTGGAATTTTTTAAATTTGAATTTTATTTGAATATTCACTTCGACCCTTTGTACCCCTTGGTGTATACAAAGGAAGTGTCTGGTAAACTAGCTATCACTACAACTTGTCCAAGCCCATCAAGTTAAATCTTCTGTCTAGTTGAGACCTGCCTAACTTCTAACTGGTCCAAAGGAAGGTGGGAAATACTAAAATAAGGATGTCTCCAAAAATATCTGACATATTTAATCACCAACCACATATAATTGACCATATTTCCAGTGCAAAAAAGAAAGGTTGTGGGAGCACTCCATGGCTAAATAAAAATGTACTAAAATACAATGGAAGTGCTACTGATCTGGCCAAATTAACTACATACATAGAGAAAATAGGAGAAATTGATCAATGCACATTCCCTGGTCCCCTGTCATATAAGTAATCTATGCAGATGCATGTATGCAAAGACAGGGGTTTTCTAGTTACAAAATTATGATAATCAGATTGATAAGCCACCACACCACGTCAAGGTAAAACCCATATGGCGGTATCTAACTATTTACCTCTGGTCATAATATCAAATTCTAAAGCCTTCCAGTATAAAAGCATTACCTGAAATAAAGATCTCCCCGACCTGGGCATTGGTTTCATCCATAGGGCTTAATACTCCCCCGCCATTAGTTTTCAAAGGGGAGAGATAACCTAGACCCCAGCTTTGGTTCCATGAGATTAATCTTTCAGGTAATGAAGGATTTTAAAGGACCAGTACTTAGAAAATTCGACTTGTCGAATGTTTTTCTAGTCAAAACGAATTTTGGCCTATTTGATAGTTGAAGCAGCCCAAAATTACTTTGAAATTCAAATTTTTTTAATTCAAATTTTATTCAAATATTCACTTCGACCCTTAGTAAATGTGCCCCTTATTGAATATTGTTTGTTGATAATGTGCACAAGTCCAGAATTTTACCAAACTCGGTAGATAACATAATTTTAATTTCTCGATGCACAAGTCAGGAATAGAAATATCCAGAAATCCAGGTTGTTATATTTTGTGTGTTATATTTGTTCTTAGCCCAATTATTGGTAATTTCTCTTCTATTCACTTTTGAATCTCAGGTGTACACTTTGACTGGCCAGGCTATGAAATATGAATAGAATTATATAAGTACAAAATATATAAGCTTACCTGCTTTAACCTTTCTTATATCTACTATGTGCTGATGAGTTTGCTGGGGAAATGGAATACCCAGAGCAACCAGTTCCAATTTAGCCTCCTAGGGAGCAGACAACACATCTATCCTTACTGCAACAAAAATGGCAATTAGATTTTGTCATGGATCAACAGATATTCTGCCTGCTTAATTTGATTGTATAACCTTTATGGACAGTTTTGCAAAATGTATTTGGCTATTCTGGATGATTTTTTTTTACACTAAAGTACTATTAGAAGAGAATATATATTGTATAAATCATATATCTGAAAAATATAAATATTAATTATAATGTATAGTGTGCAAAATGATAGTACAAGTATAAAAAATCTATAGAATAAAAAAACTGAAAGGTCCATATGCTATAATTGTCCTATAGAATAGTGCTTATTGTAGGGGAATACCTGTTCTCCATAGTTTTAAAGAATCTGTCTCTCCAGGCTATAAATATGCTAATGCTATGAATATGGCTATAAATATGCTAATACTAATGATATACTTAGAGAATTCCTATCAATTTGGCCAGCCAAGACACCAGTGACATCATACTATGCTGCTAGGACATTCCTGTTGCTGGCTCCGTAGAAGAAGATTATGTCATGATAATCAGCAGAATCCAAGGAAGGCTGGGTGAAAATAAATCTCTTTGGCAAAGCCAGAATACTCCAATGATACAGACTTTTATTTCTCTCTTTGTTACCTTAGTCTTTGTGCGGAAGCAGCTGCAGGAGTCAAACCCTACTTGACAGACAAAGGTAAGGGAGCAGCACAGAAGAAGAGGCAAGAGAATGTCCAAATTCAGGCCAAGTCAAACCAGGAATTAACGTCCCAGGAGTTTATGAGAATCATAGTCAGGTCTAGGCACAGTTACAGACAGGCAGCAAAATAGCCTAATACATGACCAGGCTGGGTCAGATTACCAGCAACGAGCAGAAGTCAGTGGGACAGCTTGTATTATTTATGTGCATGTATGTATACCTATTTGTGATGGTAAATATGCTAATTTCATGAGGCCCCAATGAGGATTTTTGTCCGAAAAACTAAAATTTTTAGAGGTTTTAGAGGTATTCAGATTTATATTTCATGACATTCAATAGATTTCATGACATTCATGGTTTGAGAGAAGTGAGTTTAGTGGTTTCAAAAACCTCTAAAACCAGTAAAATGAGACTGTTGATAAATAAGCCTCCAAGAGACAAAACAATGCAGGAACTGTTTCAGAGACTAGTTAGTCCTGTCAGTGAGACCTTTATAATCAGTAGTAAAGTTCGGCTTTAGTCTCCAAGTGTACAATATGTTCTTTAGAGCATTAACACATATTGTACCGTTCAGTCAGAAACAATAGTCCCTGTCTGTGTTTCTAGTACCCTATCTGTGTTTTTGATCCCCTACCTGGTTCCTGGACCCTTACCTGCTCAGTACCCCCTGCCTAGCCCTGACACTCCTACTTAGTTCCTAAGTCCTTGCCTGGTTCATGCACCCATTCTTTGTATGCTGTGGATTTCTGGTTCTGTGACTCTTGCCTGCCTTTATCTGTTTATTGGACTCTGCTTGCCTGCCCCTTGCCATAGACTTGGCCCATTATTGGACTTGCTCCTTTGAACGGTTTCTGGAATTATCTTCTGGCGGGACTCATTATATGTCTTCCAGCCCATTTATACTCCAGCTAGTTATTTATTTCTCTTTCAAACAAACTGCTGAAAATTGTCAAATTTTAGTAATGTTTCAGATCAAAAGCTATGCTTAATATATTATATCCTGATACCCATTAACTCCTGTAATAAAATAACAGTCACATAGTGGCAACATATAATTGTAGAGAAGAATTTTAAAGCGACTTCTCAAACTCCAGACAGGATGAGTGTTATGATTGGCATCCCAGAACTAACCCCAAGGTACCAGGCATGGCTCGGACTTCTGCCTATAACAGCAGCCTTTTACTTTGGGACAAGCCCTCCACTACTCAGGTCTTAATACAAGAAAACCAAGGGGAGAATTGTAGGCAAGCACAGGGACAACAAGTAGTACTGTATCAGAGAACAAGACGCATGGTCGGAAACAGGCTGGATCAAACCAATATTAGGGGGCAGTACAGACTCAGAAGGCTAGAGAATAGTTGGGGTCACAGGCCTGGGTCAAAACGCACCAAAATATACCAGCGAGAATCCAAGAGAGTAGTCAAAACTGGTAATAATCAGGACAGACATCAGATAGGACTAAACCAGAGACAGGCAGCAATTCACAGAAGAAAGCACCAGGAACTTATGAAAAGACCTCTATGTTGAGCACTGACAATTGGCACCTTTAAATATTTGAATTTTGCACCAGTGGGTAGTGACATCACGGCACCAGCTTGCTTAACCCGGAAGCAGCTAATACAGATAATATATTAGAACAACTTGCTCCAGCGAGCAGGAGAATCTAAGACTGTGGGCGTCCCGCTGACCCACAATGAGTATATTTAAAATTAAAAGAGTAAAGGAATAACCCTTCCTGCACCCTCATACACTTCATTGCATATTTACAAAATGTCAAGCTGTGACACCTTCCTCCAAATTCACCTGCTCCTCCACTGAGCACAGGAAGGAACTATACTGAGCTGCACTACATTTTTGTTGGCCGTGCAAAGTCAATAATCCTCTAATTGTACCGATAAAGTAAATACTAGCACTGATTTCTTTTTAATACTGAACTGTGCATTTTGGCAGAATTAATTGTGCTATATTACAGGCTGATTTGACTTGACAATTACCTTTCTTAATAAATGAACTGATTTTGCTTAATTATTGCTAAGGGGCCCATTTACTAACTTTTTTCAGGAATCTTATTTTTTCTCAAAAATATGTGTTTTTTAATTTCTCTAAAAGTCCAAAAATTTTAAATTTATAAAGTGTAAAAACCATGAAAAATGTCTCCAAGTAAATGTAGTCGAAGTCCCATGCATGTCAGCGGGAGCTGCGCTGATCCTACTGGACCTTTTTTTAGCCATTCAGACTTTAAGAGGTTTTATGGTTTTTTAGTGCATTGGTCAAAATTTTTTTCTGTTTTTACCTTTTATAATTGGATATTTTAATAACTTTTATGACATATGTGGTTTTAGTGAATATTTAAATATATATATATATTTAATATTTTAAATATATTTAATATGACAGTTGTGGTTTTAGTGAAAATAAGTTTAAAATTTCAAAAAGCGCTAATACCACTAAAATTTGACCATTAAAAAATGTGCCTCTAAATAACACTAAATTATTAAATATTAAATTATTAAATATTCTCTAAAAATTGTGAAAATCTCTAATATAAAGCTTTGTCATGTAAAAGCAATTGAGGTTCTATAGAAGTCAATGGCAGTTGAGCTGATCCTATGAGACTTTTTTTAGACATTTGGACTTTTAGAGGTTTTTTGTAATTTCTGATAAAGTCAAATTTTTGGAAGTTTTTACACCTTTTAGTGCATCGTTTGGTGTCTTTTTTATTCATGCTTTTTATACTCAGATCTTTTATTAAATTACATGGAATTTGTAATTTTAGAGAAAATTAGTCTATTCATAGTTTCAAAAACTGCTAAAACCACTAAAATGAGAATGTTGATAAATGGGCCTCTAAGCAACATGATTGTTATCCAGTAGCAGAGAAGTCTTTGTCTCATCATGCACTTCACTGGATTTTCTTAGAAAGACTTGATTTTACTTTGAGGTTTGATTTCAGATAGAAGACTCTTAGGGGCTTATTTATCAAAGATTGAGTTTTAGAGGTATGCATGGTTTTTCATACCTTGAATGTTTTCCAATTTAAGAAAAAAACTCAAATTGAAAAAACTTGAATAAGTGAATTTGGCACAAAACCCAAAAAACTTGAATTAAATGAGTTTTTGAGTGAAACCCACCAAAAAATACTTGAACCTCATGAAGGCTATTAACATCTTCAAATGGTTCAAGGAACCTCTGCCACTGACTTCCATATGACTTTGACAGTTTTTAGCTGGAGTAGTTTTGGAGTCAATCTATTTCCAGCTTTGAGGTTTAATAAATCTTGAAAAGTCAAACTTTTTTTTTTTTTACAAAAACCCAAAAAATTTTAGTTGAATGTTTCAGAAAAACACAACTTGACCTTTGATAATTATTTTTTTTAGGCTTTACTACTTTTGTCACTAGGTTTCACCACATCCATTTGCCATCCTTTTTTTTAAAGCCAGTTAATTTTACTGTACAGTATGTTAGTATAAAAGCAAATAAAATGGAAGATCAATCACTGTGGTATCAAAGGCTTTAACATAGCAAACATAGGTGAATTGAAAATTACAAAGTAGAATAATTAAGCTGGAACAGTTATTTCTGTACTAGCTGTTAAAAGTTTTGGAAGATGTCCCTAATTTGACTCATTCCAATGCAGCCTTACTTAGTCAACTACCGCTCAAAAGGTGTCAGGACAAGCCTACCTGTCAGGTCACACCAACAGCCAGGCTTTGACAATGGCATCTTATTTAAGACTGAAAATACAACTGATCCAGCAACATTTATTTCAAAATCTTGGTGTGCAGGTCAGGAGAAGTAATTACACATTCACCTGGAAATATTTCCTTTACAAAGTGGCAAATCATTTTTAAGGTCTAATAGTCCTTTAATGCCTTCATAGGTAATGAAATAAGAGGTGCATGTCACCCGCCCCAAAACTGAACTTTTTTTATTTCTTCAGATCATTCACTGAACATAAAAATTTCATCACAAGCTTTTATTATCTTGCAGTGGTTGCAGAAATGGCCAAAGCTCTCGCCACCTTTCACTTCCTAAAGTCGCCTATTTTACCTTCAAATCTGATGAAGTGTCAAAGTCATTTACCAGTAATGAGTTCTGCTGCAAATTTTATTTTGCTTGGAATTTAATTAATGGCCCAAAGACTTTCCATTGTGATTTGAGCAAATGAATAATAAATCAAGAAAGGAGATTTGTCAGTGAAGGAACATCTGTTTCTTACAAGCGTTTCAACACGACTACAGCTTGGCTGTGCATTACCAAGACAAAGACAGTAGGAGTCCTTTCCTATGCAGCTCTCTTCATTTATTGCTCCACTGAAGGTGAACACAGAGCACTCTAATGGGCCTCTGGTGTTAATAATGCTCGCAGCTTTCTCGGTTTTGATGTAGCCTCTTTATTTTGGGTGCAACTGTCCTTAATACATGGTTTGTTGGTCAGCTTAAGTATTCTGTAGTGTCAGCCCTATATTGGATGATTAATAAGTGCATGATATGATGAAAAGATATTACCATCATATTAGATTGAATTGTCATGCTGTTTCTGTTTTCTAAATGAGATGATTATCTTGGTGATAGCTCAAAAACTTTAGTTGAATATACAACTGTCAAAAAATTCAAAGGAAATTTAATTATTCAAGGAGATTGTTAAGTTTTTTGCAGTTAATTGAGAAAATGCATTCTGATCTGAAGTGCAATAAGACGACTGGGTTTTAAAGCTTTAACTTTAATTGGATCTCAGGGACTTGAAGACAGTTGCATTTCATAGCATTAACCAGAAATAAAACTGTTGTATATCATTTGCCGTAAGGCAATTGAGTTTTAAAGGGTTAAGTGGAATAGTAATTCATGATTTCAAGCGACTTGAAAAAGAGCTTTTTATAGCATTAACCTGTAAAACAAATTCTTTGGTATATAAAGTGCCATAATACTTTATAGTTGTTTATGGTTTTACTCAGATAAAAAAAATGTAGTATTAGTAAAACTCCATAAGACAGTTGGGTTTAAGGGGTTAACTGGTATAATTTGCAATGAGATAGTCAGGTTTTATCTTGTTAACACAGATAAGTGTTTGATGTAAAGTGTCATGGAAATTTGGATTTTAAAGGGTTAATCTGAATAGTTTTAAAGGATTAACCAGGAAGTATAAAGTTTCATGTAACCAGTACTATCCTGGTTAACCCTGTAAAACCCAAGTTTAATGATGATAGATGCGTTTCATGGATTATCCAGAACAAAAAAATCTGCTATAAGATAATTGAATTGTATGGGGTTGATAAAAAAAACATTTTTAATGTTATGTGTCTTTAGACAAACAGTTAAACAGAAGAACTATTTTACGGGCCACAAGACTTGCGGGCAGTTTTATCAGGCAAGGTCCTTTACAAGAAACATTATATGGAATTAACAAAAAAATGTAATATGCCATGAAATAATAGGATTCTATTGGGTTAAACAGAAAATTCTTCAATTGACGTAAAAGTTGGCTTTTAGAGGGTTAACAGAAAAAATAAAATTGCCATCTTTTCTTCTATAATGTTCTACCTTCATTACAAGAGCATATTTTATGGTGGATTTAAACATGTTAAAAGAGAAAGGAAAAAAAATGAAAGCTCTCAACTGCTTCCCGTTCTATTTATTGCCAGAGCACATTTAGCTCATATACACAGAGGAGTCTTAAGTGCCCACAAGGTAGGTATAAATCGCCTTATGAAAATTGGCACTGCAGGGTATGTGATCACCCTGGTGTAATGCGTATAATGTATGCAGAACATAAATTGGTGCTCGAGTTAAGCAGAGATACTGTGCAATTTTGCTGAATGCTTTTATATTTACTTTGTATTTTAATGCAGAATCACATGCTGTACAAACATATAAATGTGTTTTGTTGAATTTTCACATTGTGTTCTTTTATTCTACAACAGCTGTTATCCCCAACAGATTAGTCCTTCCTGTTTATGACATTAAGAAATATGATGTTTTTTTCCCTTCACGATAGTGTTGTTGAAAAAAGAGGAAAGAAGTTGCCCGCTTATGGAACATGGTAATATAGAATCACCTGTGTATGGTATTGACCCCATCTACAACCATTTAGCCTAGAATTCCAATGATCTATTCAAAAGATTTACTTTAAAGTGACTCAAAGGGGGTGATTTATCAATGTTTGAATTAAAAATGTCATGCTTTCAAAAATTAGTTTATACAAAATGTATTAAGTGGTATAAAATTTAAATGTTCATGTGAGCCATCTATGTCAAAGCATTTTTTCAATGCTAGCAGAAATTCAAGGTATTCAAGTTATTTTAATT
>CM044439.1:15374823-15386049 GCA_024363595.1 Xenopus borealis | reverse complement strand
GTCCGAAATTATTTTTTCACCCTCTGAGGCAAATTGAGGAGACTTCAGATGGGGTTTTTTGCCTTCCTCTCAATCAACTAGCAGTTAGGCAGGTTAGAAAAGTTAAAAAACCATGAAAGTTCTTAAAAGATTAAAAAAAAAGTAATGGAAAAAACGCTGAACAATACGATAAAAATAAGCAAACCTCTAACATTTTTTTTGTTTTCAGACAATTGCTAGTGACTATTGACTCCTATAGGACCTCAACTGCTTTTACTTGACAAAGTTTTGTATAAGACCTAATCATGGTTTTTACACTTAATAAATCTTGAATTTTTAAGAGTTTTAGAGAAATAAAAAAAAGCAATTTTTTTCATGAAAAAATTCAGAAAAAAAGAAATCCAAATGTTAGTAAATAGGCCCCTTAGGCTTAATTTTAATACAATACTTAAAATTAAAATAACTTTTTCTCTGTAGTAATAAAATAATGGAAAGATCCCTTATCCAGAAAACTACAGGTCCCATGAATTCTGCATAACAGGTCCCATACCTGTACGATACAAAGAGTCCAGTATAGGCTAGGATGTAAGAGTAAAGCAGAGCTTTAAAAATGATTATTTAAAGTGTCTTTTGGTGAAACGTGGCATATGTGGGTAACATGTTGGGAATTTAATGGCAGTTTATATAAGACTAGGATTGAACAAACTATTAGATACCCTATAAGAGATACAATGACTCTTTTAGTGGTCAGGTACTGAATTGGTGTTGTCTTCATACAGATGGTACTGGAACCAAAAATGTAGATTGCTAAAAATTGCTGTTATTTGTCTGTCTTGTTGTTGAGGTATGATATTGGTGATGCCCCAAAAACATAATGAATCATTACATGCAACTCAAGATTATATTGCAGCTGTATACCTTAGTTAAATATACAGTATAATTAATGACATATTACCAAGTTACAGTATTGGCATTTTTATAAACCATGCAACAACACAACCCATGCATTTTTTCTAATATCACATGCCCAATACCCTGGCAAGCTTTAATGATTATTATTAACACAAAAATAATAGCCTTTTGTCTGAGAGCTAAATAGATTCTTAATGATAACATGGGTAAATGTAGACAGATTATTCCTCTTGTTTTCTTTCTTGACTGTCTAGTAATGAGCAGAGCAATATCTTTAAGTGAGGAGGACATAGCTGCCTAGATTGATTGGTGATCCAACTTCAACATCTTCCTGTTTAATGACTAGAATTTTTTCCTAATTATGTATGTATTTGCCCTATGGATAAACATAGAAAATAAAGATGAATAGCACTCTTCTAATCACTCATTTCTTGGCCTGCATTAAAATTTTTACCCAGGCCTTCTAGACCAGACCTTATTGCCTCAAATTTACATGGTTCATCCAGACTGGGGAAGGGAAAGGCTCAAGTTCAAGTGTGGGTGCGAAGAAGTAAGAACTGTAAGGAAGAGAGATTTATGGAGATGTGTTCTAGGAAATATAAAGCTGTGATTTATATTAATGACTTGACCTAAATGTCTTAGTAGAAGCGTTTCCTTGCCTCCCCAAAAATGTTGATAGAAGCATGAAGACATTGTTTGTGTGGTGGATGACTGATAAATGTGCAGAGAATTTTTTAGATAAATATATGTGTAGTTCTTTGTAACATTTGCTAATGCTCTTACTAGATATTGAGGGATTATTCACTGCATTATTTAGTGATACCATAAATAATTCAGTTACTCCCTTTATTGTAGCCTTTTACATATTGGGACAATGTATGAAAGAATGGGAAATCCAGACGTTTAATCCTCAACATGGAACTATTACAATTGTTGCTGGTTTATATTTTTATTGTTAATGGTGGTTTAACTCACCAACAAGCATACAAAAAGCTGCCAAAGTTTTTCTCCATTATAAAAGCCCTTTGGGCTTACTTATGAAAATTGTAGAGATTTTTTTGACATGAATGCTCGTGTGATTAGTAAACTCATACATGGTTTCCTTTTTGATTTTCTGAGCACAAAAGCTTGGGCAATCATAAATGGGCCCCTTATCTTGAGAACTGCTACTGCTGGTCTCCACACCAGACACGGTGTCTCTTTGAACATTTGTTTCATGCCAATGATTCAATTTTCAAATGACTAGGAAATGATATTTGAAGAGATTCAAGGAGGACCAGATGGGGCATATAGGAAGACGAGGCTGCAATTGGCATTTAGATAAAAGAATACCTGGTTCCATATGTACCCTATATGATAGGCATGTGAGAAACACTGCAACAAGCAAAGGTAGGAGTGTTCCTTAACTGTACAAATTGGTGACGTCACAATGAAGTGCTTGTTTATTAGTCATGCGATCATGTAACTTGATAGAAGGTAAAAAATGGTATGACATTTAGAACAATGACAAGCCTCTGATTTTTGCTTTTCTTTTTGGAATCTGCTGTGGGAAATTCTGATTCTTTATGAAATCAAATATGACATTCTAGAGAAACTCATGAAAATGCGTTGGAGCGACTGTCTGTTCCTAGGCAGATTCTGCAGTAAGCTTGATAGCACAGACATAAAATTCATCATCACATTTGCCAGTAAATGAACTAAACCTCCCTGCACACTTACGCAAGATCTCGTACATAATCTATTTTTGCTATGTATGAAGTCATTTTGTGTGTCAGTTCCGGAATACAGATTGGGCTGCGTTACTTGTTTCCTTTGGAGGAGTCTAGGTTCATCTGAGGTTCTATATGCATGAGTGTGAGATAACTCTTGGCGCTTCTGCAACTCCAAAGGATCATGGGTAGTAGTCACTAAGGGAAGACAGGGAATAAGAGAAGTCTGGCATTGGAGAAGAATACAGGACTGCCCAGTGATAGAATTAATTTTTTGTTCGCTTATACTGTAAACTTCATGCAGGGTGCACTTTTCATTTGGTAATGCTGACATCTTGCCAGACTGAGGCCGGAATTGTGAGCAGGTTTATGAATTTATAGCAAGATCCTAATCCCTACTCACATTAAATCACTGATTGGCAGTGTTGGTTACCTTAACATGTTGTTCCTGTACTTGTCAAGATGGATTCAATTTGACAAATGTATGGATTCAATTTGACAAAAGCAACTTGTGCTTATATAAAGGAACAAAAAATTGTCCTCTTCATGTATGGCCCTCACCTCCTTTTGTGTCTTTTTTTTACAAAGTAGGAAACTTCACCCTATAAGGTTGAGGTGCCTGTAGGTCAATGTTTTAAATACATTTGAAAAAAAAAGATAGGTAAAAATACCTGAAACATCTACATTGTGAGCTAAAGCCATTAATTAACAGTAGGACATAAAATAACCATTTACCAAATTCACAATACACATTACTCATACCAGGTCCGGACTGAGAATTAAAATAGGCCCTTGCATTTCAGGTACACAGAGGCCCAATAGCCCACATAGAGGCCCAAACAGCCCCCACTAGCCCACTAAATACTGACTTTCTATGGCACCTTATAGCAGCCTCTCTGGCATTTGCTAGAACCCACATAAGGCCTGATTCATAACACAGGTGTTTGCTCCTAGTGTATTTATTTTTCAAAGGGAGCCGTACTCACTGGAGTCCCTAATACCTAGTTAGTGTCACCTGGGGAAATATCCTATACTATTTATTCCTGATGGAAGAAAAAGCTGCTGTTTCTATTTCACATCACCTAAGAGGTACTATCCTGCTACTATCTTCACCTCATTCACAGGGTTCCTTATTCCCAACCTCACTAAGGCTTTGGTGACCATAGGGCAAATCTTACTGATGCCCTTTCCTCAGTCTCTTCAGCAGAATCCACCCCTTTCCACAGAATGGAATCCAAATAGATTGAGTCATGTGCTCCTTCGACCTATATAGACTAGGACAGGGGACCCCAACCATTTTTACCTGTGAGCCACAAAATCTGAAAATAGTTGGGGAGCAACAAAGGCATGAAAACATACCTTGAGGTGCCAATAAGTCTTGTGATTTGCTATTTTGTAGCTCTTATGTGGACTGACAGAGAGTATCTTTTTGGCAGTGCACCAACTTTTTTCAAAAAGTTGCCTCCACGCCAGGAATTCAGAAATAAGCACCTGTTTTGAGGAAACTAGGAGCAACATCCATGATGTTGGTGAGCAACAGGTTGCACTACGGACATTTCTCTGGGCCTATGGGAAACACATATTCCCCCCAGCATAGGCACACTTCATCACAGAAGGCATGGTTAACTCCTTTACATCCTTTACATATGTTTCAGTTTTTATTTCATTCTGGGTTATATTTGGTTTCTTCCAAAGGCCATGGAGTGGGTGAAGGCAGATATATACAGCAGTAGTGGAATTCCTTTTTTAAGTCATGCCATTAGAGCCCTACAAATATGTCCAAAATCTTGATACATAGCTTCTAAATACTATTCTGCCAAGCTGAACAAGCACAATGTTTGCTTTACAGCTTTTTGCTTTAAACCAGACACAAGTAGATGCTTTGTTTAGCTGATTGAGCCTGTTTTTATCACTTTGTGTCGGACTCCAATAAACAACATATAATGAAGGAAAATGTTAGATCCGTTTCAGCAGTCAATGTGAAGAATGTTTTGCCATGTATTTCTCTACAGGGCTTTCTGTTTCTCATGATGGCTCATGTTTCTAGGAAAACAGACAGAAAATCAATAAAAAGAGTAAGAAATTTAATAAAAAATAGCCTCTTCTCTTAAGTGAGCTGTCTTCTTTCTTCATCACTACAATAAACAAACTTCTTGCAGACCAATATATTGCACGGCATGCCCCTTCCTATAGGACCTGTTACACAGATGAATGCATGCAGCAGAGAGATAACAATTGTTGACTTTATTCTTCTCAGAGGTGTAGCTTTCAGTATTATGAGGCAAGCTGTGAAACAATAATGTGCTTCACCACTCTCAGAGCTGATCCCAGCCTCCTACTCTTTCAAGATGTATTTACTGAGATGCTCTTTATTCATCTCATTGAATTAATGCTATAATTGGGCCCTTTTTAAAAAATTGTACACGCATGGGGACAGATTTATCAATTTATTAATTTAACAGCAAAAAAAAATAAATTGATAAATCTGTCCCAATGGCAATTTCAAGTTCAAATGCAGATGGGTTGCAAAGTGCAAAAAAATCAAACACCTAAATAACAACTTCACATAGAAGTCAAGTGGAGTTTTGTTTACAAATTTGAACCTATTTTTCAATTTCTGATAACAAGATTCATTATAAGTATGGCAGACTAACTAAAAATGAGGGGTAGAATGTGATTTCACAATGACTGCATTTTTTATATGTTTTAAGGTGACAGTGTTTCAATTTGAAGGGTTTTTTTAGGCGCACATTCAAGATTTTTAAGTTTTCAAGATTTTTATTAATTAAAAAGAAACTCAGAATTTTGATTTTGATAAATAGTTGGTTGGGAGCACCCTCAAGTATCATTAATATGTAGATAGAGTATAAAAAAGATAGAATGACCCATTCAAAATGCACCTTCCCACCATTGTCCTTGAGTCTCTAAATGTAGAAATTGAGGTAAAAATCTTTATTGCCCAATTAAAATTGATATGTCAGCGTATTAAAAACCTCTCGGTTGAGGTGGATAACAAAAGAGTTATGGGGGCTACAAATTAATAACTGACATCATCATGCACAAAAAACGTCTGCCCATTTCCTGCATATACTGTACCACTGAAGCCTTTAGGCACCAAATATAAGTGTCTGCAAGGAACTACCCAACTTTATTTTAGAGTGGTTTCCAAATTATTACAGATAATCCTGAAGTTTAAATCCCTGAAGGGGAAACTTTTTCTTAGCGGAGAGCTCGACTTAGGTGTCTACAGGGATCAATTCGGTTTAGCAAGCTGCAACATCTGGTCATGCACCCTTCCCACACCACTCCGATAATCTCTCAAATGTTGGAGACTCATAAGTGCCTAATTTTTTGACAGAGTTCCAACACCCTGCCTGAACAAAGCTAAGGTGCATCTGGAATCCTGTAGGTAACATCTTTTTTCGACTGGATAAGGGTGCTCCTTGTTCATATTGCTGTGCTTAGTCAGTGATTGGTAATACATTCACATATTGGTTAAGCATAAATGAGCCTCCATGGGTCCGTTCATTGCTGTCGCTCTTACTTACATGGGTTTGATATTTCAGAATGTAAAAGGTCATGCAGCCCCCTTGGACCGCAGCTCAATTCATTCCAAAGCATTATGCTGTCAGAAAAATGTATGTCACTAATATTTTGGAACTGCAATCAAGTCAGAACCCCTCAAATGTAAAAAAAGAAACCCACTCTAGTGGTTTGTTTAAGGCACTCTAGCGCTTTAGTGATTTCAAGCTGATTTCATCCAACACGACACAGTCGTGACGGATGCACGCTGCAACAACAGCCGATATTCCTATAACTTACCTTAGATTCAGTGGTGGTCCTCTAATCTAAATGGGATGGCCTCTCATGCTTTGTTTTTATGGGATCCCAGTTATCTGTCAATAAAGCCCTCTAGTGTCCCCTCGAAAGGGGAGAAAACAACCCCAACCTTGACAGCCTACCCTAATAGTTAAAATTGTTTACTTTGCACATTTCTGCACGTCTACATCTTATTTATATCTTTCTTAAGGACTAGATCCTGTAAACACACTTCATATCCAGGTGAGGCCTTACTAGGGACCTATGAAGAGGCAAAATTATGTTTTCATCTGTGCGTTATTAAGACACTGCCTGGAAGTAGACAACTTGTCATCTAGGAAAATCTCCACATCCATCTCAGGTAAGGGTAACCCATAGCGTGCATAACTTTTTACTTATCAACATTGAACCTCATTTTCTATCTTGCTGCCCAGTTTTCCAATTAAGCCTAATTGCCCTGCAAAGTGGTAGCAACCTGCATGGAACTTTTTTAGAACAAGTTAGTATCATCTCTCATCAGTTCTCTATCCATGTACAAATATTGTGTTCGACGCCAATATTCCTTAATTTTAGCATTAATCATCTTTGTGGTAAAGTATCAAATGCATCTAAGTAGATCACATCTACTGTCATGCCAGAGTTGAGGTTCCTGCTTACCTCTTCATAAAAGGCAATTAAAATAGTTTGGCAAGAGCAAGACCTGTTCTACATAATACAGATGTAAAAAACACAATGAACAAAATGAAAAGTATACAGTTAACATGAGCTCAACCATTTAATAATGAGATGCTGTTAATTTAAGTATTTAAGACCCCTGTACTGCTGTAACAATGAATTGCCTCCAAAGAACTGGATCTTCAAACAAGCTAAAGGCATTTGAGTTTCAAACACCCACATTTGAATTCATGTAAAAAACTACTTTAAAAATTGCTGTGCACCAGGACCACATAGAACTTTTGGTGCATTTGAACTTTTTGGATGTATTTCTGTGTTTGACATATGCTTATGAGTTTTCTTCAGACAAACTGGCAAGTAGGTTAGAGAGATTCAAGATGAACAATGATCCTCACACGACTCTTCAAAGAACATTAAATGTACAGATTTGGTTGCTTGAATCAATATCACTTTCGCACTTTATATTTCATTAGTAACTTCAGCGAAAGAGCTGTTTACTTGGTATTCATCATTTTATGGTAATAGCCCACAAATCCACAGAGTACAATCCAATTATTTCATATGTTTTAGCAAGCAAAATGTGATTTTAATTGTATTAAGAGTGGTTTCCAATATATTTAAACATGCCAGTTGGAACTTTACATAAAGTGATCTTTTAATTAAGTAAACTTGTGAACAGGGAATTGCCTGATACCTCACTCATTTTAATTGTTACTGTTAAACGTTAGACTGTAAAAAATACACTTCAGAATATGTTCCATGATATGTTTAGTGTGCATTGTCTCTTTCTTTCATAATTTCCACAACTTTCATGGAAAAGTTTAATCAAAAGGAACTGAACCATGTGTAAATACTCATGACTAGAATTATTGAAATGATAAAGAATAAGACAATTTGAGGTTTTAATCAAATAATTTTGAGCTACTTAGCCCTGTAAGGCTACAAAATCAACAGTTTGCTTCAATCTTCCATATATTTTGCTCCAATCAGTTTCTTTCAAGCACTTCACCACAGAGGCACCTATTAAGGATGCTTTAATTCAAGTGGGTCTGGCTGATCAAGAAAAATTAAGCTCCTAATAATGGTGAAATGAAAAGAAATTTGGATAAAATGATTCTTCGCATCACAGGTTTTGTTTACCAGTGGGTAATTAATTCTCCACATATGTTGGGAACATCTGTCACAGTGACCTGCCCGTCGATTCTCTAAAATTACTGCTGTGTGGCTCCTCCACAGGTCATTAGCACAATTTCTGAACAAAGGTATTGTTCTCATTTTCACTAAGAAACTTTATGTTCAACTAGTCCACCCAACTCAAGACCTGAGTTTGTCTTCCAGGCATCTTCATCTTCACCTTCATCTTCTCACAAGATCTTATATTGCTTTATTCAGTAGCCATGAAGATGCATTATTTTATATTGCAAGCATTACATGGAAACTATCTTCATAAAATCAGAAAATGCCAATTTCAAATTCCAAGATCAACCATATACTATAGTACAGTCAACATCCTTGACCTTCCTTCACGACTCTTGCAGATTCAGTAGTTCTAATGGGCAGCTGTTCTTGTCTCAGTCAAGTCCACTCATGGAAGTACAGGTGAAGCAACCTTCACTCCATTACTCCAATATTGCATTCATGTCAATGGGAAAATGTATGAAAACTATTTTAGTATTCAGTCTAAAAGAACTGTAGCCAATTTGAAAGTAAGAGTACATTTTCTTGGGACAAAGATGGTAGATAGGAGCTCTGAACGTATAGCTCGAAGTAGGGTCTTCTCATTTTCTCATTGTTTTAAATTATGAAATATTGTTGAAAATCCTCATCTTAACAGATGTAATATTTTCTGCGGAATGCAAAGATCATTATGTACAGTATGTAGAAATTATTTAAAGAAAAGATATCCTTGGTTTCAAAACCTCTCATAGTACAAGATTTATGGACAGACTTACTGACCTATTTACTCACTGCCCTTTCATAAAGATGTCCAGGATCCCTTTTCTATACTGTATGTCATTCTTCTATTAATCATTCTCCCCAAACATAACCCTATTAGGGAAAGCCTGCTGTTTATTTTACATGCAGATTTCAGATGCTTTATTAAATTCTTCTTATTAGAGCTGATCAAGTCTGGACTATTTATTTACCAGTAGTGATAAGCAAATTTTTTCACCAGGCATATATTTGTGTGAAATTCCATGTTTCACAACCATCAGTTAATTATTTGAAAAACTGTGGCAAAAAATTGCGTGCCAAATTTTTCATAGGGAAAAACACATGGCAAAAATGTGAAAAAAAACTTGAGAGTAAAATTATTTTTGCTTCGCATGAGAAAAAAAAAAGATGAAAAATGCATTTTAAGAAAAAAAAGCTTTGAAAACATTACCATCAACAATTTTATTCACCTTCCGAAACTTTTTCTAAGATTTTGTGGATTTTTGGTTGAAGCAAAACAGTACAGATATGCTCTTTGCTTATTATCTCTTCAGAAAAGAAATCATTTCAATTCTTCATTGTATAGATTTAGGCTGCATGCATGGAATAATACCCACATTTAGGGCAGATTTATTATAGTGTGAAATTAAAGCTCACCACAGTAAAATCCCACCACTCTTTCACCATGTTAATCAAAATGTCCTTCCCTGCTGATCGCTACTTTCATTTGAAAAAAAAGTGTGCATTTGTGTGAGTAATAGGTGTAGTAAGTGTAATAAATGCTGAAGTGTTACTAAGTGCAATTAAAAACATAGGGCCACCATTAGTTGCATGGGGTAGGTATGGGGTGCTACAAACCACATGAAGCTCAGCCACAGCTTCCGGCTACATTACACATACAAAAAAGGGGGGTTGTGGGAGCACTCCTAGGGCTATGTTAATATGTATTAAAGTATATAGTCCCCTGTCTCATAAGTAATTCAGTATATAAGCAAATGCATGAGTTAACAAAGACAGGGGTTTTTAGTTACAAAGTTCTGATCATAAAGTTGATAAGCCACCATACCATGTCAAGGTAAACCCCACACAGAGGTCCCTAACTTGTTTACCTCTGGTCATAGTATACAGGTCTAGTGCCTCTCTGCATAACAGCATGAATTGAAGTAGATTTCTCATAGATTAAATGTCTCCTGAACCTTGGTTTAGTAAAAGGGCTAGATCCTCCCCCACCAGTAACTAGTGGCTTTTAAGAGAGAGAGATTGCACAAACCAATGCCCAGTTTTAAAAAAAAATGTAAAACAATAGTAAAGGCAAAGTAAAATTGAATGTATAAGTGAATATAAATGAGTATAAATGAGTATTTAGAAAAAGTGTGCATTTATGTGAGTAATAGGTGTAGTAAGTGTAATAAATGCAGAAGTGTTACTAAGTGCATTTAAAAACATAAGGCCACCATTAGTTGAATGGGGTAGGTATGGGGTGCTACAAACCACAAGCTCAGCCACAGCTTCCGGCTACATTACACATACAAAAAAGGGGGGTTGTGGGAGCACTCCTAGGGCTAAGTAAAAATGTATTAAAGTATATAGTCCCCTGTCTCATAAGTAATTCAATATTTAATAAGCAAATGCATGAGTTAACAAAGTTATGATCATGAAATTGATAAGCCACCATGCCACGTCAAGGTAAACCCCACACGGTGGTCCCTAACTTGTTTACCTCTGGTCATAGTATAAAGGTCTAGTGCTCCCACAGCCCCTCTTTTTTGTATTTGTAATGTAGCCGGAAGCTGTGCCTGAGCTTCATGTGGTTTGTAGCACCCCATACCTACCCCGTTCAACTAATGGTGGCCCTATGTTTTCAATTGCACTTACTAACACTTCTGCATTTATTACACTTACTTCACCGATTACTCCACTTAATTTAGCTTAATTTACTTCTTTTTGCTTGCACTTATATTTTCACCTTTACTCTTACTTATTACTTTTAAAGGCCTATTTATCAATGGGTGAAGTGGAAGTTCACCCTTTGATAAATACGAATATGAATGGAGAGTGGCCGAATTTCACTGTAGTGCGGAACTTCACTCTTAGGGGGATATTCACTAAGATGTGAAAATTCGCTAGCTTTGGCCTCGTTAACGTCTGCCGCACTTCACCAGGCAGATTTTCGCCTGCACTACGCAAATTCACTAAG
>CM044439.1:15351309-15363280 GCA_024363595.1 Xenopus borealis | reverse complement strand
AAATAATCTCATCATCTCTACTTCTAAAACTGCACTGCAAAGTTGCTAGCTATTTTTGCAAACAATGTCTGTCCAAGAACAATTCTTCAGGACCATGAGTTTTTATATGTAATCAGCCACACACAATCCCAATCTTGCCATGTCACAGTGCTAATCAGAAAGCAGAAAGGTGTTCTATAGAGTAATGACACCAAATGGTTTTAGCTAGTAAAACACTTGCAGCTTGAATATAAAGCCTGGAGGTGGTGGAATAATGACCTCAGGCTTTGTGGAGAAGATACGTTAAGACTTTATTACAGGCAACAGAATGACAGTAATCACCCATGTGCAAAGTATAGAGAGAAGGGGAAAGATGTATGATGGCATTCATTTAATACTTAAGACTGAGGCATCTACTGCATTTATGGCCATACTCCCAATTCTAGCATTTTCTTGACCTGCAAACTCTCAGTGTGGTTTATCACACAGTCCTCCAATACATATATATATATATATATATATATATATATATATATATATATAAACAGTGTAAATCAGGCACTCACGATAATTCCATCAAACAATGCCTGGGTGCATGTCACGGAAAATCCAACGAACAGTGCAAAAGGAGACCGCACTCACAGGGCTTAAAAAAGTACAAAAAATTTTTTATTATTCAAAAGCCTGACGTTTCGGCTACAACAGCAGCCTTTCTTATAATATATAATAATATATATAATATATATAAAATGTATATGCTTACTAAAACAAACTACATAGCATGTGACAATCTTGTAATATTTAAGTAGAAAACTACCCATCTTCCAATTATACAAACCCTACTGTAGATGATAGTGTTGCTCTCCAGTCTATAGGCTTCACTGAGTGAAATCCAATTGCAGATTTCAGGCTTGGGTTATTTACTGGTTTTGTAAATAAGGGATCAAGATGGTATTTACCAAATATTTTGGGTTAAATTTCACAAAAACCTACATCTTGGATTTTTATAGTGCCAAGGAAGCAGAGGGTGGGAAACAGATGATAAAACCAACCCAGCCAATAATAATATTAATCTACCATAATATTATAGTTTAGACTGTTTTATTAATTATTGGGTACGGTAAGTTGTAATGGCTAATTCTTAATAGAATTCTAGTTGCTTCTATGCATTTACAAAATATCTATTGGTCATATATATAGAGTGTGAATAATTCAGGTGATACCTCTTGCATCGATAATGAAAGCTTTTAATATTTTTTTTCTGGCCAGATGGACAGTATGGGGGGTACACCTGTTGCAAACTTTACATTAAGATGTTTGGGTGGGTATTACTCCTCTTTCTTTTTTTCTATTTAAACTGAATGGGATATATCAGGTCTCTGGGTATCCAGAGCAGATAATGATGCAATAAGCTGCAAAATTTCTAGGACATTTGTAGCTATTGAGATTGTAGAAGATATGTCCAGCAATGCTAATAACAACAAAGACCAACTATCTGTATACAGTAGTTCACTTAAGCAAGAGTGTTCTGTTGTAGCCATAGTTTAATCCTATGATCTTAAGAAGTGTTGTCCTTTTCCCAACAACAGAGTACTTTTTTGTGAATTAAGCACTGTATTAATTGCCCAGGTTCCAAGTCAAAGATGAGTGAATAGGTCACCTCTTGTTTTGTAACTCAATCAAAATTGTTTTAGGTCATATAATTTGAGACAAATCAAGTAGTGAATCAATGCAAATCAGTGTAAATTGGTGCAAATACATTAATTGATTTCCATTTTGCAATTGGCTTGGTTTTCATGTTCAAGCTAAACTTTTGACAGACTCTGACATAGCAAATGAAATATGGCTCTATCGATGCCATAGAGGTGACTTTCATATGGATCTCTGGAATGGTCACCATGATTGTTTGCTTGAAGGAACACCTTAACCACTTGAGTATTGCATGGTAGATAGAATGATGTTGTCTATCTCTTTCTAAGTGGGTAAACTAGAGGCCCATTTTCCACCATCTCTTGAGCAAATAGTATTGCCAGTTTTTCTACACAGAAAAAATGCAGTCTTCTTTACAAAAAATAACTACTGGTCTTCAGTAATAAGGTGGCACTACACTGGGCATCTTGTGAATATGCAACTAACAATGAGACAAATGGAGCTGCAACTCCAGGCCCTTTGCAAATATAGCTCCATCACATACACATGCTGATCATTATGCACAGACTGATGCTTGTAGGTATCTACCAATTGGATTCCTATGAAGGACCATACTATGCTTGGCCATCTTCCTATGGTTTTGATCATTTTGGCAGACAGGCCAAACATTGGAACAAGAGAAAGTGAAGAGGAACTGTGGATTTTCCCTTTAAAAGTTCCCATCAGAGTGTTAGCACTTACCATCTTACCATTTATGTTAATCTCTCTAAAGGTAGTCTTGGTGGAAATTTATATATGTTATGAATGGTGGAGGTTAAGAAAACTTCTAGCCCAAACAAGGGGGTTAATGTAAAAAAACAAAAAAATAAGGTATAAAAGATTTATTTGAGTGATACACAAGCACACGTCATTTGATACTAACAATCAGAAGTCTTAGTGAAGAGTTCTGGAAAAGCAGAATTTAATACTTTACAACTGACAGTTCTCTCTGTGCTCCTCTGGGTGGCCTACAAAGAACTCTGAAGATCCTGGTAAGAGAACACTTGAGACAGCTGCCTCCACAAGAACTAAATGCAAAGCTTATCAATCTTCTATTCCACCAAGTGACCTAATACATTTTAATAATATGACAGTTCACCTCTTTCCATGGCCAGAATCCAACTAATGGGAACTTGGGGACTTCTGCCTTAAACTTCTGACCCACAAAGAGACCAGTGTAACATAGCTTATACTTTATTTTGGTAAATTATCAATATTAGTATTCAACGTTAGTCTTTAGTGCACAATCTTGGGAAATCTTATTCCAAACTAAATAAAATGTTATTGTTAGCCCATGACCATGTTGTACAAAAATGGAGATGAAGGGATTTTAGTCAGTGTAAATGATACTGTTGGTTAGAGGGCATGCTGCCTTGTGGGGGGAGGGTCTAACGCACTAAGAATGAGGGTTGATTTCACTTTTAAACTTCCAGAATCATTTACTTTGCCAAAATATCACAACATTCCTTTAGTTGCCTCATTAGAGAATGCAATATGCTGATATGCACTAGCTTAAGTCACCAGGCAGATCTGCATGACTTTGTATAAAAAGGCTAAAATGTAACGTTACTGGAAATAGAAAAGGTTTAATTTACAACTGCATTTCTGTTGTGAGAAAATGCATTCATAAATGGTACTTTCTACAAATAGAGTTCCTTGTCCTTCGGTAAAGTTCTGCTCAATTCCCCTCGCTGTCTCATCTCATTGTTCTGTTCAGAATTGAAAAAAGCACAATGAACCTGTAGACAAAGGGGAAACAACCACCTCTAAGGTAACTGTAGCTCCAGGGTTTCCACAGTGGCCTGCATCAATCACTCTAGCGAATTTGCACCAAAAGAATCGGACACGTGCCAAATGTTGAAAATGATATCCAATCTTCTGTGTAATTTTTGCTCAAACTGCAAGCTCAATTGCTCAAACTCACCACATTGGTCACAACTGTATCAGACACATCTGGCCCTTGCACTGGAATTTTGCATTGTGGGTAAAAAAAACTTGATTGCTTCGAAAAGTATTTTATTCACTGCATTTGTGGTAAGCAAATGACCACTAGTATCTGGTAGCAAAGTCTAAAGCAAATAGACTAATCTGAACTACTGAATATGTTTCAGTCCTTTCAGACAGATGTTAGTTGAAACTCACTGTATTGTAGAAGTTCTGATCCAGTCCCAGTGGTACCATATGTCTCATTTAAGTAGGTGTTATCTTTTTCATGTAAGTGCCCATTGTTGTGAAAACTCCAGAGGGAAGATGTCTAAACAATGTTGTTGACAAGTGGTGTAGCAGGCCCTCTCCTCAGTGTAGGGATAGTTGACATAAATGGCCTCCTTCAGGTCTCCTTCAAACCATTTGTCTTCTCAGTTCAAAATATATACAGTTCATTCCTGTCCTCAAGGGAGCACCTATTTGTCTTAAGGTATAGCTAGAAAACAAGTCCGTTTGCTTTAGTCTTTTCATTACTAGATATTGTAGATCAGCGATCCCCAACCAGGAGCTCACAAACAACATGTTGCTTACTAACCCCTTGGATGTTGCTCCCAGTGATCTCAAATCAGGTGCTTATTTTTGAATTCTTAGTTTGGAAACAAGTTTTGGTTGCATAAAAAATAGGTGCACTGCCAAACAGGACCTCCTATAGGTTGCCAGTTCACATATGTGTTACAAATAGCCAATCACAGTCCTTATTTGGCACCCCAGGAACTTTTCCATTCTTGTATCATTCCCCAACTTTGAATGTGGCTCATGGGTAAAAAAGGTTGAGGACCACAGTCAAATATCATTAACTGTGTTAAGGGAAATCTTCATAGAATGTTTGCTGGTAATGTTTCATTCTGGTACTACTTATTCAATTTTATTCACAGAATGATGGTATTTCAAACACATTTAACTACTCTAGTTCCCTCTGGTTCAGTCTAACAGTCCATTTACTGTTACTATTTTACTATTTATGCATGATAGTGAGCCCCTGTGCTCAGTGTCACCCAATAATGTTTCAGGCAGTCTAAGAAACAATACGCCAGCAATACTCCATTCAAACTGTATGGCAGGTTTAGTAATAAAGAGGCCAATGTACCTATCCCCATTCGTCATCATTAAGGGATTCACACTGAGTTTGAGAATAAGATTAGCAGTGTATATCAAATTCTTTTCAGCTGTGCTGTGTATTTTTAGGTGTAATATCTTCCTTTTTGCTCCATTCTGTGATGATCTAATAGAAGTGTCCATTGGCAGATATGCTGGGAAGTGCAGAATAGTGTAATGAGGGTAATGTGATTTCACTCTCAGAGCCCTATGAACTACATGGCCTTATCATATTAGGCTCCTAATAAGATTCCCCATCAGTCATCCACCGTCAAGACTAAAGAGTGTTAGCAATTGAATGAAATATCTTACCAGCTCCATTTGCATCCCAGTTTATCCAGCTGAATTTTCTTTGGTTATCCCAAATACAAGATCTAGGCCTGATTGATAATCCATCGGTGAAATGATTGGTTCTCAAAGTCAGATTTTTAATTCCATGCAAAAACCACTTCTGCCTTCTCTATGTACTGGACCATCTAGCATCAATAACTATGTTGCCTTCATTACTCCAATTCCTATAACAACTCATTCAACATAAATCATTGATCAAATGTAAAATTCATCGTTCTTTTCGTTTGGAGGGTAGACATTCTCCATTCCCCATGCAGTGTACAAAGTCCAAAAGAGGCCCCAATCTGACATTGTTTTGCACTTTGCCCACTGTGTGGAGCATTGTGCAAATAGCCCCAATGACCTGTGGATTGAATTTTGAATCTAGTGCTTTCTGCCTTAGGATTCAAAAGTGGCAGGTGGGATAGGCACTTAAGATTCCGCCTTTCCAGCCCTCTACCCCCCTGTGACCTCCCGAGTCATTCATTGGCAGGAGGTGCAGGCTGCATATGCCCCTGTCCTTGCTGCCTACTCAAAGGCAGGAAGTAAGAACAGGGCTGGAGTGCACCTCCTGGATTTTTCATTCAATGGTCCCTACAAATAGCAGCTCACGACCAGGTGCAAGTACTCGTAGAATGAGCACTAATGGGTGTCCTCTTGCAATTGCATCCAATGGCTTAGAAAATTAGTCTTATAATCTTCTAAGAATATGAGGGTGATCAATGAATCATAGGCCAAATCACACTCTAGATGACCTTCATGTTGCTCCCCCACCTTTTTGGAGACAACTGAGTTAGCATATGCTGAGTGTAGTCTAGTAACCTGGTTTCCTCCTAGGAGATTGGAAGCAGAGGTGTTGCACACTTATTTATTATAATTTCATTGTTTATTAAATAATTTAGATTTAATGTTATCTCTGGATGGGACTTTGAGAGGCATCAAGGTCTTTTCTAAGGATGCATTGACTTTGCTAAACAATAACACAATAGTCCATCGACCCGCTCTCTTTACATATGTGCACAACAATGCAGAGGCTCTGGCTTCGGTTTTCTAAGCATATTATGGAAAAAGCTGCTACCTCCGCATATTCAAGAAGGTTAAACAGGATGGGTCAGGGGAGGTCTACACACTGCAATCTCTAAAGTGCTATAATACCATACATAGAGTTTTAAGTTGCCAGTATAGTAAAGCAAAACAAGCTTAAAACCTTCACCTTTAATATATTTCAATTTCTTATTCTACTGGGAAGAACAGCCGACAAGGAGAATGGAACTTGGGAACACAGAGGTGTGTGTTATTAAAGGGACAAGCTTGTGGTAGTGCAAGTTGCTCAATGAAAACAATTACTGTGACAGGAACATTGTAGGCAACATATTTTTGGGTTAGAAAGGAAGTTATTACATCTGATACTGTGTGCAATGTTTCTGCAGGCAGAGACTTGACCAAATCACAATGTCTAGCCATTGATTATAGCCTTGTGATTAAAGGGTCATTATATGAACCATTTATTGACATAGCAGATTTTGAGATTACTTTAGCTCTGGATATTATTATTTATAATTTGAATGCACTTGTAAAGAGTGAATATGTTCCCTGACAAGGACCTCTTCGCCAAGATAACTCAGATTTTGTCAGTCTTTCCTGATCTAATTCTTCCATTCCTTTAACCTGTTTAGTTGCACATCTCTGCACTCTCTCCAGCTCATAAATATCCTTCTTAAGGACTGGGTGCCAATGCAGGTGCCCAAGATAGCTCAAGCCTTGCTATTTATTCAGTTTTTTTTATTATTCTGTCTTTTGGATTTTGCATCACTGCTGCCTGACCTGATGCTAGGGCTTTTATTTTAATTTCAAATGTCTACTCTTTCTGCATGTCCTGGTGACGCAAAGGTTTGGATTTTGGAGGCACTTCCACAAAGGCCTGGGTTGCCTAAAAGACATCAGTTCCTTTGTGGAGTCCTCTAACCAGGCCTTATGTACTAGATTTATCAGCTTGTGGCTCTCAATTGTTTTGGCCTCTACTAACAAAGCTGTAACAAGATGTTAGTTAAATAATAAAGGGAAGAAAAGGAAGAAAAAAGCTTCAGTTGATATCCAATAGCACATAGCTGGCACAATTGTTTGGTGGAGTTACTATTGGGATTCTTCAAGAGGTTTGCTGCTATATTTAAGAGATTGATTGTACAACATGCATTTCAGCCATTCATCTAGCCAACAGCCATCAGGAACCTCACCAGAATAAACAGCCAATATCGGAAGTTTGAGAGAAATACTGAAATTTCATGACCAAGCCATGGGCAAAAAGATTAAAGCCTGGGTTATTATAAGAAGAATATGGACTAGAGATTAGCTGAATCCCTAGGAAGGAAATGGAAAAATTGTATAAAACATTTTCACATCTGTCCAAAGTTTTGATTGGACTTTCTGCAAAAGATCTGTGGCGTTTCTCTTATAGATGAAAAGCAGGACTGTCCAACTTGCAATCTCAGCTGTTGGAGGACACTGACACTGAAGTCCATGTTAAACAGTCCTTATTTAGTTTACTGTTTATATCTCTAAACGCGTTGAGGCCAATGTGACTTCACACCATTCATTAGTCAGGTCCCCTTTCTTTTCTGCCTGATTTTGAAAAGTTTGTTGCCTAATCCTTATCTTTGCTTCACTTCTGTGGCTAGTTTATTAAATATAAGTAGGTTTCTTTGCTGGTATCACAGCAGCTCCAGTGCTCCAAGTGGGCATTGGTAAAAACAGGTACCAGCACAGAATCCGCTTGCTTTCTAAAGTGACCAGCTACTACTAGCTGACTGGGTTCCAATTACTTTTCCGCTGCCACCCCACCTAGAACTCATTCTGGCTATTCCAGAACATCATTACTGCCTTTCCACATTAAATACTCTATACTTTCCACATTAAATAATTTGTATCTCCTATTTTGGAGAACCACATTTCAGGATGGTCAACTGGGAAATAAAAATCTCCTTAAACATATAAAATATTTGTCAGTTAACATATAACATAATAATAATACGTTTTACCAGAGCTGTTTTCTGCCTAATGAACTCTTTTTGAAGCTAGGATACCAGACAAATGCCATTGAACCAAAAACCATCCATGGCAGGTGCAGGATCCTTTAAAGAATGTTTAATAAAGTGATAGATCATATGTAAAAAGGCTGTTTGCTCTCAGTACAGATGCCATCATTACTAACCACTTTCAGCCTCTTTGAGAGCTAAATAATTCCGCCATGCTTCATTGAACATTCAGTTGCTTATACAGCAGATGGTTTCAAAGGTCCATCTGCTCACAGCAATGTTTTCAACAAGCCCCCTTCACCTTCATCAAAGCACATTTTAGAGTCGGAACGAACTGCATACAGGTCCTGTGTCTGGATGCCCCAGGAAAGGATCCAGCACCGAAACATCACACAGCAGCACATGTGTTAATAGAGGTGATGGTTTATGGTTATTTTCCATTAAAATGTATTTTAAAGCAGTGAATATTAATGGGGTGCTGTCATCAGAAAGGTACGAAGCTATAGCATTCATCTGCCCGAAAGGTATAAATAGGATGGAAATCACATATTACATTTTAATCATAACTCTGACTTGAAGACTGATGTACATTAGCTTATATGCAGCAGTGTAACCATACAATCCAAACAATGGCTCATCTCATAAATAGAGGAGAGTTTAATCTTTTAATCTTTTACTAACCAAGGTAGAGGGATATGTGTGTGTCTCAAAGAAAGAAGTACACCTCCTATGAAATAGTTGCATAATAAAGTAAAGCCTACAAGGTTACAGCAGAAATGCATTCACACTAAATCTTACTCTCAGAGGTCTATTTATTAAAGGTAAAATTTTAGTGGTTTTAGAAGCTTTTGAATCCGAACTGAAAAGGCAAAGACAGGATAAACCATGACTTTTTGTGTATTGTTGCACAAAGCCAGCATCAAACATAACCTCTAAAAACCACTAATCAAAGCAAGATCTTCCAGTTGTAAAAGGGACATCTACCATTAACTTAAACATCATGTCGACAGGCAGTTTTGTCGAAAAAATTTGTGGCTTATTAAATTGACCCCTTAGTGATGTGCAGACTGGTCCCTACATCCACTCCTTTAGGCCCCGCAGTTTAGCTTATCATTTCAGACCTGATGTAGGAGAAGTGGTCATGTTCTGTATTTCAACAAAAGGGATGCTTGTGAATGTCAAATTTAGGATAATGTCGTTGATAAGGGTTTTATATTGTTTTCCAATAGTACATGTGCAGCCACAGAAATGGTAGGGCAGTGATGATGAACCCAGTGCCCCATCAATGAGACTGTTAGATGCATGTCTACTCGTTGACACGCTTCACTCTCCATACACATGTTCTATATGTGTAGTGTTTAGCGATTATTAGCAAAATGTTCTAATAGTTGATACCAGGACTGGACTGAGAATCAAAATAGGCCCTGGCATTTCAGGTACACAGAGGCCCAATCAGCCCACATAGAGGCCCAAACAGTCCCCACCAGCCCACTAAATACTGACTTTCTATGGGACCTTATAGCAGCCCATCTGGCATTTGCCCTAACCCACATATTGCCAGTCCAGGCCTGGTTGATACGCCCTGTTTAACTGTAGCAGTATTGATGCACCCCATACAGATAATTCCTACACCAACCTTCTGTTCCTGCAAACTTATTTGCTGAGCAGTTTGAAAATATCCAGAAACATTGCATCATCACAAATCTCAAATGACTGATGTGAGGTTATAGCTAGATAGCTTGACAGCTGTATAGTGTGCCCTAAAACAGAGATTCCCGAGAAATAAGGTTAGTGTCCAAAGCAGTGGATGGGAAGAAGACCAGAAGACCATTCTGAAGGCCAAATATGAGGTGTCATTTCCTTATCCACCCTGGTTGCTACACACAAAGGTGCAGAGTGCCGCATCAAGCTGTGATTACCAGATTATCAATCCTTGGGCAGGTTATAAAGACAGGTTGTCACCTCCTCTGACAATCCTAAATTTGTGCATCTGAATGACATGCAACCCTTGCTGTGCTGTGCTCTGGGCTCTTGCTTGATATCTGGTATTTTCCTACATCCTACTTTGCTTTATTGCCCTGCACATTGAAACACAATACGTGCCTAAAGCTGGCCATACAAATGAAGATCTGCCCCGACCAAACAAGCGAATCTTTCATAGTGAATCTGTGAGTTGACATTCTATTTGAATGAAAACCTTTGTACTTTTTAAACTTGGCCTGTACATTAGGGTTTTTGAGAGTGAAAGTTCAGTTTTGATTGAAAGTTTGGGCCTTGACACCCAAACCCAACATGTATACTAGTAACATGGGGTCTTTACATAGTAACTTAGTTAAGTTAGGTTGAAAGAAGACACATGTCCATCAAGTTTAACCTTTTATTTCTATGTATATCCTTACTAACTGCTAGTTGATCCAGAGGAAGGCAAATAAAAAAAAATCACTTGCCTGAGAGGAGGAAAAAAGTCCCTAGTCCATCTTGTACTGAGAGCTTTGCTAAAAAAAAGTTAGTTTGTACTTGCCAATTAAACCTATAAGAATGTTTTCCACTTAACTTTCTCTTCGATCTTCACTAAAGCCTTAACCAGTGGGACCAGTGGTTTCCTGAAACAACCCTCTGCTCTAGAAGACTTTGCAACCATATAAGATGGGAAGCAGTTTTGGATGTAACAGCATAAAATATACCTCAATTTAGTTATAAAATAAATTATTGGGTACAAAAAGCCTCCACCAAAATGTGGTTGTGTTTTCCATGCTCTCTTTTTAAAAAAATCTTCCCAAATAATCTCTCTTTATATCAGGAGACTGCAAATAATATACTGCTCTTGCACATTTCTTTCAGTAAATCAATTTTCTTTCAATAGTGCAAAAAAAAATAAATCTATTTTTGCTCAACGGTGTAAAGGAGATGATAATGCTGCTATTTCTGTGTGACTGCCGGCGGTTATTTGGAAATGAATAGAGAACACAGATGCCAAGTTCTATAATAATGGGTCTCCGTGTTCCAGAGAAAAACTGCCTTTTCTTGTCTGGAATCCAAATTGGTGACTCAGCTCTGAAGTTTGAAAATGACCAGTGGCAAGAACAGTTGCCATTGTAAATTCCCTTCTCTCTTTCCGTGGCGCAGCACCATCGGAGTCATGTTTTGTGAATGTGAAAACCAAATTTACTTAGACAGGACATGAAATTACACTGCTGGGAAAGCTGTGAGATGGCTTCTCGGCTCCGTCAGACGTTCATGGTGAGGGGGGGGAAAAAGAAATAAAACGAAATGTGTTGGTCTGTTTGTATTACAGAGAAATGAGCTGTGTTTATAACTGGGGTTTATGTTCCCTTTGATATCAGATATATAGACAAGTGAATAAGGGCTTGGCGTATAACTGTGCACATAAACCACTGAACAAAGTACAGGAATGAAATATACAGTACTACTAGAAACCTCTTATCCATATTGCTCTGAAATACAGCAGTGCCATTTCTTCAATATAACAAATCGTATTTCAAACAATCCCCTCGTGCTGTTTCTGTTGTCAAAATGATGATTTTGGCAATAAATAAATAAAGCTAAATGTCTTAATGTATTCATGGCATTTGTAATGTGGTCAGGATGATTCAGAACAACACAAGCTTCCACTGTTTCTTCCTAACTCAATTTCTTGGCATTCATTGTATTGACCATTCCACCATTCCATTAGCAAGGTAAGGTAGGGCATGCACTTTACCACTCAAAGCTAGTGTTGCCCCCAGTGGTATAAGCAAAGGGGTCTGGGCTCCCCTGCATAAATGTTTTTGCCCCCTGGTCAACCATGATGTTGAACACGCTGTAGTTTAAGCAGAAAATCACATCTCTTAAGTGGCCCC
>CM044439.1:15309510-15323591 GCA_024363595.1 Xenopus borealis | reverse complement strand
TTATAAACGGTGAGTTCTGATGTCATCAGTTATAAACGGTGAGTTCTGATGTCATTTCTACAAACTTGGCCTCGTGTTTTTATATGGTCATGAAACTCCTCTGTAACTTATAATATCCTTATATTTTACAAGAGGGGGTACTTTATTCACTATATAAACAGTTTTAGTTGTTTAATGTGTCACGACTACCTAAAACTTGTATTGTAAAAATAATGTGAGCCCTTTGGCCGCCTATATTGTCATGGAACTCATTGGTGACTTATAATATCCTTATATTTTACAATGGGGGAGCCATATCATCAGTTAAAAGCAGTACTTCGGCATGTGATGTGTGGACATAGGACTTTTCTGATGACCTGTCACCTCTTCCTTTTATATCATCATGAGAATCTTGGTGTCTTATATTCTTATAAACACATATACTGCATGCTATGTGGCTCAGTGAAGCTTGCGTATTATAAAAAATAATGTACCCCATCTGTTAGAATTCACCTTCCTGTTAGAATTCACAATTCCGTGATGTATAACATAGGAGCACCATAACATAGCATGTGGCCTTCTGCTTTTGGAACATCATGGAACTCATCATCGTTCACTTGTTTCCATTGCAGTTTCCTGAAGGTCCCAGTAAAACAGCAAATACAGCCCTATGCAGCTCTTTAGCTCTGCTTCTCAATGGCATATACCAGCAATTTGACTATGGTAGTGATAATCTATTTAACCCTAATTGCCTCTTCCAAGGAACCCACACATTGCTTATAGAAACATCAGCTCAATGACCTGCGTGTAAATGTTTCTGTTGTATGGAACACACTGTATCAACCACTGCCAAGCAAAACTTCCTCTTCCATAAAATGTAAATTCACACAGAAAAATATTTCAAGGCAGATGGCAAATGGCAAAACTCCCTGCGCCCTCTGGACCAATCCTCTTAATCAGTGAGTAAAAGCAACCATATGGGGAGATGTTGTTTTTACACATGATTATTGGATGGTGTGCAGTTCTGTCTGGCACAGATAATTCCTATTCTCAGCTCTGGGGCAAGCTTTGTCTAAACACCTCTCAGGCTTTAAGTATGGGAATGTAAGTGAATAAATAACAATTTACCTTCATTATTCTCCCTAAATACACAGGTTTTTTCTTTCAATCAGCTTGTTAAGAGAAAAGAAAAAAGCATTTGAACCTTGCAAAATACAAAGGAACAAATGCATATTTTTTTGCAGGTCAATGTAATAGGATAATACCTCTGAAGTACAGAAGTAATAAATATTTAAAGTAATGAAATTTTAATGACGAGTTTAGAAATAGAAACCACAGATTTATTTTCTCCATGTTTATGCCTTGCATTCACTGAATATTAATATCACAGAAGCACAAGTTATATGTGTCAGCTATTTCCAAACTGGTGTTATACAATATTCACCAGGGTTTGTTCAATTTGCCATGGCAAAATAGAGAAACTGGGGATAGGGCTTAAATTTGGCACTAGACATGAGAAACAAACATCAGCAAAAAGTCAGAACCAGGGAACAGAAAATAATAAAGAAATACTGCTTTCAATTGCAATTACATTTAAAAATAAAAGTAAAAATGCAAAAAAAAATTTTTTTTTGAATGATTATAAATTATAAATGCAGGCTTTAACTTACTGTTAATTAGAATTTCACAATTTGGTTCCTAAGATGCATCTTAGAAACCAAAAGCATGATTAATCGATTATTACTGAACAGATATATGCATGTTATACTGTATGGGCAGCACAAGGGCAGAAAAAGAAGTGGATAGGCATTGAGAAGAAGAAGATGTTTGAGGAGCAAATTTTTAGAGAACCTGTCAACATTTCTATATTAAGATCTTACTGGGTTCCTAAAAATGTTTGGACCCTAATGCATCTGCACCTGCCATTCAGCTTCTACTTATAACTCATGTAGGGCATGAAGACTAATTGTGTGCATTCTATCAAGTTCAAACCTTTAAGTTGATATATCACCTCCATAACTGCTAGTTGATCCAAAGAAAGGCAAAAAACCCATCTGAAGTCTCTCCAATTTGCCTCAGAGGGGGAAATATTTCCCTCCTCACTCTGAGATGAAAATGGGACCAGTCCCTGGATCAACTTGTACTATGAGCTATCTTCCATAACCCTGTATTCCCTCACCTGCTAAAAAGCCATCCAACCCCTTCTTAAAGGTATCTAATTCATCAGTCTGTACAACTGATTCAGGGAGAGAATTCCACATATTCACAGCTCTCGTTGTAAAAAAACCCCTTCTGAATATTATGCCACAATTTCCTTTCTTCTAATCGGAATGGGTGCCCACATGTTAAATGGAAGGACCTACTGGTAAATAAAGCATTAGAGAGATTATTATATGATCCCCTTATATATTTATACATAGTTATCATATCCCCCTTAAAGTGGACCTGTCACCCAGACACAAAAATCTGTATAATAAAAGTCCTTTTCAAATTAAACATAAAATCCAATTTTTTTTTTATTAAACCATTCATAGCTGTTTTAAGCTCATTTAAAAATCTCAGCTGTCAATCAAATATTGTCTGCCCCTCCTCTATGCCTTAGGCATAGAGGCGGGGCAGATAATTACTTTCACTTTCCATTCAGCACTTCCTAGATGTCACTGTAACAGTGTCCACAAAATGGCTCCTGCCTGCTTGCTAGAATTATGAATTCCCAGACTGAAGAAAACAAGATTAAAATAATTTATATAGTGTAATTAATGTTCATTTTGCTTGACTAATGTGATAAAATATGATTTTGAATATTTTTTTGGGGTGACGGGTCCACTTTAAGAGTCTCTTTTCCAGCATAAACAACCCCAACTTGCCCAGTCTTTCCTCATTGCTGACATTCTCCATACCTTTAATCAGCTCAGTTGCCCTTCTCTGGACCATCTCCAATATAATAATATCCTGTTGAGCATTGGAGACCAAAACTGTATGGTATATTCTAGAAGTAACATTACTTCTAGGAATTTATCTGCCTCTTATGGTATTTCTGAATTAGATGTAATACATAGCTCTCTTCCAGAAACTGCAAATGCCTTAAACAAAGTATTGAATAATCTACATTGCAATTTACCTCAATGACCCCATCATTGATTGTTTTTTTACACCTTCTTCAATGTGTTAAATATTCTTCTACTACTTTCTTTTTCTCACCATTGCAGGATTTAGATCAAAGCCTCTTGTTGGGTTTCCTTTCTTCTTAATTTAGCAGTATTATCCTCTTCAGTGAAGGGAATAATACCAGAATCCTTATTATTAGGGATTACATTTGGTAATATATTAGTGCGGGTATAACTTAAGGCTCTGTCCACTTGGTAAAAATAACTTCACACATACAGTAATTTTAAATTAGAGTTTAGATTTGGTTGATGATTCAGATGGATCTTCTGTGGCAGAGGTATTCAGCCAAATCCTAAAATTCTGGATTTGGTGCAACCTTAAATAAAAATCAGAATTTTTGTAATGAAAATCTTATATTTTTAGTAAAAATTATAATTTTGCTTTATACTTATATTATATAAAATATAGTGTATAAAAATATAAATCAGGTTAATTTAAAATTCTGCTCTAACTCTACAGACCCTTCTAGCAAGTTTTTTAAAAAAAACAAAACTTGTGAGTCTACTTTTTGGTAATTTTACCTTATTAGTGCATTTTTGTTTTAGTGTGAAGTAATTTTGTTAAAAGGTTACTTGCAAAAGAGATTCATCAGATCCCCGAAGGCAGAGGAATTTAACATCTGTTAATGTCTAATCCTGCTTAATGTCATTTTTATATAGGCATAAAGCAGAGGATATTACCTAATTCTTCATGCATTAACATTCTGGCTGCAGGAAAACTAGAAAATAAAATAAGAGGCATTTCCCGTGTGGACAGCATAAAGAAAGTGTAGATATCTTCAAAGAAAAAGGGAAAAAATGTTTAATAGAATCTGTCTCTCAAGATTTTGAGAAAAATAAGACTTATATTATTTTGTTTCCCAAAGAAAGTGCTGAGAAGGATATGGTGATGCAGTTATGTTACAGGAATGTAATCCTCTCCAGAGAAAAATTAGTCAAAATTCCCTCTAGGAAAGCCTATAATTAAACAGTTCCACATGGAAAGCTGAGCCGTGTGAATATAACCCTGCACATCTGCACCTGGAAAATAAAACATCACCTTAAGCAGAGTGCTCACTAGTCCTACAATATACTTACACAGAGAATAAATCAATCATGAGGCTGCCAACTTGAGCAACATTTTTGAGGCCGAATTTTCATCTAAAGGATCTTGAAGCTCTGTAAGCATGCAGAGCTGATGTTGCACTTCCCATGTATTGTACCCCTAAGCAACGGAACCCCCTTTTCCCTAATATATGATGGCACTGTCCCAAATTCAACTCTTTCACTCTATTTCCCCTATTACAGGGCTGTCCAACTGGTGGGCCTGTGACCCACCCTTTTGTGGCTACCCATATGAAAGTCTGCCTGCTGTGTCTGCTTACCGTGTGTAAGATTGAAAAGGTACCACTACAGAGATTAACTGGCCCCTGCATTATTTAAACCTCAAATTCAGATGTAATCCCCTGTATTGTTCACACATGCAACCCCCCTGCATTCCCACTTGTAACAGCTCTATTGTTCACACCTAAGGCCCAAACTGAAACTTTCCACAGTGTTCACCTGTTCACACTCATACAAACTGCTGAAGGGGCACCACCATTATGCCACTGTACGTAGTACATTTTAAAGTGGTCCTGCTCCTGCCCTCTTCCTGCTAAACTCTGCCTGCCTAAGCTCCCTGTGTGTGCTATACTCTGTCTGCTCCATGCTCCGTGTGTGCCATACTCTGCCTTCCCTATGCTCCCTGTGTGTGCCATACTCTGCCTTCACTATGCTCTGTGTGTGCCACTCTTCCTTTCCTATGCTCCGTGTGTGCTATACTCTGTCTGCTCCATGTTTTCTGTGTGCCATACTCTTCCTTCCCTATGCTCCCTGTGTGTGCTATACTCTGTCTGCTCCATGCTCTCTGTGTGTGCCATACTCTGCCTTCACTATGCTCCCTGGGTGTGTCATACTATGCCTGCCCTTTACTCCCTGTGTGTGCCATACTCTGCCTGCACTTTACTCCTTGGGTGTGCCATACTCTGCTTGTGTGTGCCATACTCTGTCACTCACTGCTCCCTGGGTGTGCCATATTCTGCCTGCCCTATGCTCTTTGGGTGTGCCAAACTCTGCCACACTATGCTACTTGGGTGTGCTAAACCTTGCCTTCCCTATGCTCCCTGGGTGTGCCATACTATTCCTGCCCTATTATCATTGGGTGTACCATACTCTGCCTGCCCTGTGCTCCTTGGGTGTGCCATACTCTGCTGGACATATTCTCCTTGGGTGTGCCATACTCTGCCTGTGTGTCCCCTGCTCTGGCTGTGGAACATAAGCCTGGTACCTGTGTTTGTTCTGGGGGGTTGTTAGCATTTGAAAATTATTGTTAGGGGCCCATAAAGTGTTTACTCATGTGCTGGGGGTGCTCTGTTATCCCCAGGGGAGGGAGTCATATGGATTTAAGGGCATGTCTTAATATGACAAATATGAGTGATATCCCTGTAGTGAGAACCAACTATTTGGTTTTTTGGTGTGCAACCACAATTGATGTGGATATGGTTTTGTGGTAACTTTGGTGTGGTTTAAAAACAGGGAGTGGCTAACACTGGCTTCCATTATTGGCCCTCCACCATGTAGGCCATAAAAATCCCGGCCCCCGGTACAACAGAAGATGGACAGCACTGCCCTATGATATAATTTGTCTGTCTAGAGCTTCTGCGATACATGAACCTTCTTCAGAGGATGTCATGCAATGCACATGATGGGATGAGAATAAGTTGTTAAAGAGCTAAACTACATGGAGGTTTTTGATCCTACATGTAGTTAAGTGACCCTAAAAATCTTTCCATGCAAAAGGACAAGATTCTGTGGAATTTATAACATCTGATTCCCCATGCTCTAATGTAAAATCTGATCAGATAACATCAGGTGGTGAATTTTATTGATCTACCAACAGTCAATGCATTTCAAGCCATCAGCCTTCACAGGTCATCTGCTATAACCCGAGCAGGAGTAAAAGAGCACTAAGGGAAGCAAGCCTATTTGTTGTACATGCCCAATTCCGTCATGGAATATGGATGTGGAACCCACCATCACAATGCTTTAAAAACATGTAAACTAGGAAACCATTACAATAGCTTTTAAAATAGCTAACAAAAATGTTGCTGTTGCAATACCTAATGTACATTAACTTAACAGTGTACATAATAGGTCCTCTGGCAATTGGCTTAACCTACATGTAGTTTTACAGTGCCAGGGCTCAGGTATCAGAACATGAGTATCTGAAGCTTATGTACACAGTGATTCATTCTGTTACCTCTTAGCAATTTGTGTCAGTAGACAAGACTCAAAAGTCCTCAGAATTCTCCTCTAGCTCCCCTCTTTACCCAAATATCCCATCCTAAACGTAACCTTAAACGTCAAACCTTAGGTTTAGTGGTAGGATAAGTTTAAGTGATAGTGGATGATGAAGACAGAGTGAGGGGATTGAGGAAGGAGCATGGAGGATAGCTGCTATTATTTATTAGTAGTGGTCACCAACCAGTGGCAGCTGAGCAACACACTGCTCACCAACCTCTTGGATGTTGCTCACACCTTAAAGCAGATACTTATTTGTTACTTACTGGTTTGGGTGCAAGCTTTAGTTGCATAAAAAACAGGTGTACTATCAAACAGAGCCTCATGTAGATTGCCAGGGGCTACCAATAGTCAATAACAGCGCATAACTGGCACTCCCATTAACCTTTTTTCATGCTTGTATTGCTCTCCAACTTTTTTTTTTACATTCAAATGTGGCTCATGGGTAAAAAAGGTTGGGGATACTTGATTTACAGCATGAAAGAAGACTGACCATGGTGGTAGGACCTAGTAAGCCCTTACTACTGAGGTTGATTACTGAAGTTGAATTACTGAAACAGAATGGATGAAAATGGTTGCATAAGGTTCATGTACAATATAATATATTATAACATACTCTGTAGGTAAAGTTTATCATTTCCTTCCACTGTGAAATCCGATTTTGAACAATAGTGTCAATACAACCTCCCCCAGAAGAGAATTTCCATAATTTCATTTTTCTCACTTCTTTCACTAAAAAGCTTTTCTTATAATCTTAAACAGTTTCCATCTTGTTCCACGTGTACTTCTTGGCAATCACAGAGCAAAGGTGACACCTTCATCGATTGACTTCTGCAGGAGAAGAATGTAGACTTTTAAACACAAGACAGATATTGCAGTTGATTTCATACAGTAGACTTCATATTTCAAATTCAGCTAATTATATTAGAATCAATTAGTCAGAATTGCAACGATTAACTGCAGTATTTGTTGTAACCATAATCGCCTACTAAAGAATAACTACATTTTAGGTTTTTGCCGATAGGAAACTGCAATGCTTTTATTCATTATAATTCATTCACTCATTATAATTCTTTAGTTCATTACAGTTCTATAGTTCATTATAGTTCTTGATTGTAAAACATTACTCCATTTTAAAACATATAAAATAACTGTACGGATTGAGAGGGTTTATCTTACCCAGAAGGGACGTAAAAATAATAAAGGGACAATAATCTGATAAAGTTATTGCCATTTCTAATCGGACTGATGGAAAACAGTAACACAGAGGTAAAAAGAGGCACAGAGTGAATTATTGTAAAGCAATGCACTGCTCAGAGGCTACAGCAATCAAATAGACAGCTCACACATCTTAAAATTACGGAGGCCTCTTAATACATCAACAGTTTGTGTATTAAACGCCTTGGCCACCCCCGCCATGCTGAAGAAAAGCACTCACATTTATTTAGTGAAATTAAATCTCAGTCCGGACGGGGGCTGCATTTCTCACTTACCAGAATTAGATTAAATGAATTTTCTGTTGCTGTATGGAAAGACAAACTTTTCAAAATGTTACATTCATAAAACAGAGGCAAGAACGAAAGGACAACAGACTTTCTTTTAAAAAGATTTAATGGAAATTTCATACTACAGCTTTTCTCTGTATTTTTAAAATGCCACGTTCATTCCTCATCTTTACGGCGTAAGGACTTTGAGTTTCAATAAAGTTAGATTTTTATCTTCTAAATTAAATTGGTTGCAATGACCTCTCTCTCTCTCTTATTAAAAAAAAAAAAAAGACACAATCTCAGTAAAAGAGAACAAAGAAATGGAGATTCGTTTTAGGGGATTCCCTATATAAAATATTTATTTATATTTTTATTCCAGGGTTAAGAGCAGTGTTTTTCCCAGAATTCCAACATAATCTTGGTACCAAGGGGCAATACTCTTGACAATTGTGCTGCGCCTACTGCAATTTCATCTTGATCATCCCATATCTGGCCAGTCCTACGCTCAATTTTCATCTGAAAGCAGCAAGTAAGTTGTAGGTAAAACTTAGTCCCTTTGTAAAATGTATAATGAAGCAATAAAATTCTTAATGAATTAGATGAAAATTGAGCGTAGCACTGGTTAGATACAAGATGACTTAGTTGGCCAGCTTAAATATATTGCAATATATGTCTCAATGTCTTAAATATATTGATAATGGGTTGAGTGCAGATGACCTCTTGTATTTGTCTATATGTATTTTGTGGTCACGGCCTCATTGCACACCTGCTTAATGGTATAAAAATTAGTGGTGAGCACAACCTTTCCTTGTTTGTTAAAGTCTACCAGGTGCAATCGATGGTATAATTTTCCACATTTGGTGTTCAAGTGACATGTACGCTCTATTCTATCAGCACAGCTGAACTGCAGCAATTGATGAATTGAGGGAACCCTGGAGCTACAGCCTGTTCTGGTGGTGGTGGCAGATTCTCCTGCAACAGTAGGCACATTTTTAGGCTTTACTCTTCGTTCTATAGAAAATATTTGTTCTAATGTAGAGATTCATAAACCATAAGGAATCGTATTAAACTGAAGGCTGCTAATATCATAATAGCAGTCAAACTCTTAGCAATCTTCTATCTTAGCGCTTCCATAATTATGAGGACCCCACCATTCCTAAGGGGCCATCAGCTAGAAGAAAAGTAAGTCTGATTCTTGCACTGATTCATTCTCCCCTTGTCTGAGTCCATGTAGAGCAAATGCCATATTCTCAATCAATCAATCAATCAATCAACGCAGCACCAAGTGATTTTTGCAACCTTAAACCTAAATAGTCCTTCTACCAACAGGTCTTTAAATTCTGTCTCTAAAGAGGTCATAGCCCTCTGACAAATGTCCCATGTTGAGGCCTTCTTGGATGACCCTATTTAAAAGTGGCTCCTGTTTTCTCTTGTGAAATTTAGGAACAAATTCCTCCAAATGTACTACGTATATGATATGCAGTGTTTAGTACTACTAATGCTAAAGAAAGAAACAGCTAATACATTTTTAAATGGATAATGCATAGGTGTCACAAGCATGTTTGTTTGACGACAGTCTTGGTTTGGTTTGGCTACAGCCTTCTCCAACATATCGGTCTATGAATCCATACTGTTGCTCCATGTCTTTCTATAAAGAAGCAACATGAATATAACATGTAATAAATCAGGGATGTCTATACAATACTAAACAGGATCTCTTCTTGGCAGGTAGGCTCCTCCCCCTTCTACTCACGGATAGGCATAAGCTAAGAGGCAAATTTACAAAATTCACGTGAAATGATCTAAGTTTGATCGAATTCGATAGAATGCCGATTGTACGAATTTTTCGTATATTCTAATTTGGCCTCTTCGATCATCGAATACCGAATTATCGAATAGATCGAATGATCGGATATTCGATAATTCGGTGATCGAAGGAATTAAAATTTTAAAATTGTCCGATTGCCTACTTTGCCAGATTGAACCTACTGAATTGTAATCGAAGCCTATCGGAACCCCCCCATATGCTTCTGAGATTAAGTCCTGCTCGAATACCATTCGTACAATCGAAGCGTTGAAATTTTTCAGATGCTCGAAGTAAATTTTACGATTTTTTCGTGAAATCGAACGATCGATATCCGATCGTATTAAATTAATCGATAAATCGAATATCGAGCAAAATGATAACCTAAAACAATTCGATAAGCATTCAATGGTCGAATGCTTATCAAATTTCGAGTAGGATGGAGGCAATTTTGGGGAATAATAGTAAATTTGCCCCTTAGGGTAACCCTAGAAACCCCCAAATGCCAGATGCCTCCTTTTAACGCTGAAATATACATAACAGTTGTAAATGTTTTTTATGTGAACAACACATATAAATAATATAATGGCGAGAGGAAGAAAGAAAAAAGGTAAATTATGAAAGTTAAAAACTAGAATTTCAGTTAAATTTGCTTTATTAATAATATGTACCATAAGCTTTCAAGATTTTTTGAAGAAATGGCTTTGAGATTCAAACATTAAAACTTTAGGTTCTTTTCACAGTTGCATCTTGGGTTCAGCAGAGTTACACTATTCCGTCCGCTTTTGAGTACATTCTTCCGAATTTATCGAAAAGGGGAACAGGTGTGAAGACTGTGTGAAAGTCCTAAAGAAAAACATAAGAAGGGGCAATTTCTTGATTAAATGTTTTTCAAATTAAAGAAAGAAAGAAATCCAAGTAAAATATGCCTCAATCTTAACTGGTAACAGGACACTTTAATTGAACAGCAAGCAACACTAATTGTCGAAAAACATGGGCAAAAGCATTTTAAACAGCCACCACATATACTTAAATGAAAACCACCTGATGCCAGAACTGATGTCCTCTGGCATTACTGGCTTATGTGTTCTAAATAAACCCCCGCCCCATATGTATGAGCTCTGTCAAGCACAGGCAGTGTGGTATGTACATGGTGATTGTGCAGAGTAAATGCAGCTGTGTGCTGCTATAAATGCATTGTCTAATACTTCTTATGTACAGTGTAGCAGAAGCTATGTGCCTATAACCATTTGTCCAGTAGATTGGAATATATTGTGTAGGGGAACCAAGGCCCAAATTACCCAATTTGTACAGTCCAAGTTTTGTTATATATGGGATGAAAGTGTCCCTATTGGTCCAGGGATAGTGTGACCATTTGCTGCCTGTAGTTTATATAATGTGAGGGAACATCTTGGGAGTTAACTTTGTACTAGGGGTGGATGTGTTAAAAAGTCTGGAGCAGAAGGTAACAGTATCAAGTTGAGGTATAAATATAAACCAAACTTTAGTGAAGTGGGAGCTGCTGTGAACAAAGACTAGTTAGTGATAATCTAGCTCCTGTCATAGTACAATCCTGGGGTGTCTGAGGACTAGGGCCATATATTAAAGCTGGGTAAGAAAATGAAGCAGAAATAGCAACTTTCTGCACTGCACCCCAAATAATTAAAATATTAAAAATCAGCCATTACATATAAAATGTATCAATGGGGAAGTTCACCACCACAGCTTTATAAATATGCAATTTTTTACCCCGCTTTTAACATAAAATTAAATGTGCACTTTTATAAACAGCCCCCTCAGCTGCAGTAAATAAAGTATCCTTCTGCCATTCTGTTTATCAATTTGGCTTTTGGAAAAGGGTCAAGAAAAAAATTGCTATAGCTTTTTAGCTATTAAGATAAATCTGAAAATGGCCATTCTGAATGCAGAGAAAGATTTCATTTGCCATAACGGAATGCCTTTGCTATTAGAAAGCCATGACAAACAGAAATAGCTCACTGCCAATATGAGTTCCTTGGGACATTTTAGGAGTCTTTGAAGTGAATGGCATTTTGAGTTGGAAGGGAGCCCAGGTACGGCGTCAAACCAAACTCAATATGACAATAAGTAAATATTCAGTGCCACTCAATGAAAGATTACTTTAGATTGGCAGGCCTTCTGTTTCTCTAAGCATTTAATGTTATTTTACCACAGACTCAGTTCAATGAATTCACTTAATTAGAGAGAAAGAAATATGGATGAAAATAAAAGGAGGCACGCATTAAAGCAAAAGCATGGCCAAAAGAGACATTTGATTATCAGGACATTTTGCAAAATGCATTTCTTGCCCTTTACTACTTTTTAGTATTATGTTGTCATCCTGTGTATTTCATAAACCTGGTTGGAAAAAAACTGCCATTTGAAAAAGTTTCATTACAAATGATGTTCCCAATTTATAAACTGTCCAAAATAATTCAATTTTGATTCTGATGCACCTTGACATTTTTTGGTGAAATTGAAGTGTCCATTTATAAAGCACAGTAGAAAACAACAGAAAGCAAACAAATATGTTTTAAATATAAAAATTGCAGCAAAATAATTATTTTAAAATAAGTATTACTTTATGGCGTCCCATTCATTTATACAATTGTTTTTTAAGATGACACATACTGATTTTTAAACGCAATTTCCAAAAAATATATATAGACTCCCAAAAGAAACAATTGTTTTTCACCAGCTGAAATTTATTGAAAGTAATTACAAATTATTGAAAAAGAAAACTAAATTTTACTCCAAAAAATATATTCCCGCAGCACTCCGATATTGTGAATAACGTGGTTTATTTGTTCCACAAAACAGGCAACATTTTAGGCTTAAAAAGCCCTTTATCAAGCAAGTGGCTTGTTAAAGTTCTGGTAAAACCCCAAATTTTACCTGTTTTGTGGAACAAATAAACCACAATATTCACAATATTGGAGTGATTACTTGACCTGGGCAGACAGAGTTACAGTCGGCACCCATAGCACTACGCTATATGTTTGTGAAAACGAAATTTTAACCACTAAAATAAACAGAGTTTTCTTTTTTTTTTAAGCAAAATTACTTTTTCAACAGTTGAATCCGTGAAATCACACTATTCAACCAGAATTCTACACAAAATCAGATCTGGAGGCCAATTTATCAACATTTTGATATTAGTGGTCTTAGAAACCATGAAAAAACTAATTTTCTCTAAAGCTGTGAATGCAAAGTAATGTTAAAACAGCCTAATCTAATGCACAAACAATTAAAAATGTGAAACTAATCTGAATATGAACACTGAAACCTTAAACTTCTCAATTCTTTCCTGCATATAAAAACAAAAAAACATGAAACACCTCTAAGGGTAGTGGCACACAATGCTAGTTGGGGGAGACTAGTCGCCCAGCAACAAATAACCTCTTCTTCAGGCGACTAATCTCCCTGCAATGCCTTCCCACCAGCAATTTAAATTCTAGCCGCACTCGGAGCGCTTCGTTTTCCAAAGTTGCCTCATGTGAAAACTTTAGGTGACTTCGGAAAACAAAGCGTTCCAAGTGCTATCCCACCTTTTATTTACACTCTAGCCAGTGGGGAGGCAATTGGCCCAAAGAAAAAGCGATTTGTCGCTGGGCAACTAAACTCCCCCAGTAGCTTTGTGTGCCCGTGCCCTTAAAGCTTGAGTTCAATAAAGATTCACAATTTGACAAATCTTATTGACTCTACATGACCGTGGCTTTTTGATGTTAAACTTTAGTATTCGTGTTTTTTGTTAAATACAGTTATATACAAGTATATAGTAATTAGTAAAATACATAGTTTATAGCTCAATACCATGATTTGGGAAAGAAAGTTTGAAAGTTAATACTTTATAGTTGTGTTGTGGAAACCCTTTGATTGAAATAGAATGGAAGAACATGGAGTGGAGAAGGCATGAGAGAGCAGGTTGCTTGGGAGGAGAAGTGATCTGGTGGCAAAAGAATAAAGAGAATAGCACTCACAAAAATCAAATAAATAATTTTCTCACAGAGAATCACAGTCTATGTTTAACAAGTAGCACAATGTGTTATAACTAATTTTTACTAAATATTTATACCTGATTAAAACTTTATAGTTTGAAATTGGGCTCTATCAGGGGTGTAACTACAGTGGAAGCAGACCCTGTGGTCGCAGGGGGTAACAGGAACAGTAAGGCACTAACTAATTAATAAGCAGTTTCAATATATCTTAGTAGAATAGGCCAATTTATCAGTGTCTTCTAATATCTTTATCATTAACATATGGGGGTACATTACTCCTTAAAATACATGAGTGATACTCAGAGTT
>CM044439.1:15169023-15180288 GCA_024363595.1 Xenopus borealis | reverse complement strand
GGGGGGGGGGGAGGGTTTTTTTCTATTTCAGGTTGAATTCTCCTTTAAATTGTTAGGAAAAACAACACATTGATAACTGAATAAAGGTATATGAATCTTATTTATATAAATGCCTTGTTAGTAAGTACGCCAACATAGATATCTTGTTTTGTGTGTTCTATATAACTCCTTATTTAAGCTGTACTATTTCTACCTTTGCATCCCCAATGTTGTTTCACACTGGTTACATTTATACATGTACAGACACATGAACATCATGAATATTTATTTAGGAAAAAAGAAAGAAAAACACATTACATTTGCACAACCCCAAGGGTCCTTTCTAGGGTTCAGTGTGTAGCTAGTGATATTGTAGAAAGTATTGGCCCAAGCTTTTTTCCAATAGACTCATAAATCGGCAGTTTAGAGGAGAGCACTCTAATAGCAATTGCTGCTAAAAAAATTTTTATTGACTACACATCACACTACATGTTTCGGGCATAGCCCTTTCTCAAGTATTTCCAATAGCTTTTTTTTTACATAATAATCAGGCTTTTGGAAGAGCATGGCACAACTGTTTCTCCAGCTTTCACTATAAACCCCATACACATGGCTGGTAGGGCACTTGATACTGTCACCGCCACTCACAGGGCACTGCCAGTCTATTACATTCCAGAGAGATTGGCATCTTGCACTTTAGAGTTTTCCATTGGCAAAAGCAGCTTCCTGGAACTGAGGTAAGAATATTTGAAGATACATGTAGGCTGAGTGACTTGCAGTTGACTTACTACAAGTAGGAAACTAACCCATTCAACCAATGAAGCACTTTTATGTTGGCATGTGCAATATTGTTGACTATTGTTGAAAATATAGATGGTTCGAGTTTGTCCTTTCTTATCAGACCTTGCTGCGTCTAAAGCAGCAGATTCCTCTGCAAAATGGAGCAATGTCCAAAAAGCACTGTATATTGAGGACAGGCAGACAAAGCAGTTATCAGGGTATACAGAGGTGCATCTTTAGCAGTTTTCTGTATGCTCACTGCCCCTTTATAATTATCAGACTGCATACTACTGACTTACTTAGAAAACCGAACCTGGTTAGCGTGAGATGCGAAGAAAGGAACCAAAAAGCAATTTTATGCAAAGTGAAGCCTTCTGAAAACATATGGTATTTACTTGTCTCATGCCATTTACATAGCACTGCCTCGACGCAAAACATTTTAAAATCTCCCATAAGGCATCATGGGCAGAGACATGCAAATCCTTTATGTCCCTTTGGCAAACTATGCATCCTGAACTGCTGGTTTTATAGCACAGATATAGCCCAATGGTTCAGATCCAAACTTGCTGCCTGTTTCCATCTTGTTAGATCTCATCAGTGCAAGATATTGGAACATGGTTTCTGTGGTGGTAGGACTTGGAGTGTAGCAAAGCAAACCTAAGCTGGGCTACTTACACACTCAGAGCCGCCATGAGAAATCACAGGACTCCATACTACTAAGTTTCAGGAACCCTCCCTCCCATGGGGACCATGTCAGCACTTATAATGGGGCACCAATGATGAAAAATAAGCCTGTTTACTCGCAGTCATGGCCTCATGCACTCTAGCCAAGCCTCATTATGCCAGACTTGTCCATGATCTGCCCACAACCATCCTGCACTTTTGCTTTTCTGGGGGGCCCAATGATTAAAGTACTTCCTCTTCCCCTCTGAGGTCAGCCCTGTACATATTGGTATGCATCAAAATTCCCAGCTATTATAATTATGCCATTAATGCACATGTTGGCACCAGTGTTCTTGTTAAACTGATGGCACTTTGAAGTGGCAGTCAGTGGCAACTCTGTAGTTACCAGTCAAACTCTTACAAGGGTGCCAGCATTTTTGCAGACATGAATGATTTGATAAAATCTGGAAAATCATGGCCACACATACAGTTCATATATTCTTTTTCTGTTATTTTGCATATAAATATGCAAAAATTAATTATCTTCTCTTTAGGTTTCCAGGCAAGGTTAAACCATCTGCAGGCCATGCAAGGGAGAAGCATCCGGAAATCTGCTGTGAGCTCTAATCCACTGGTAAGAAATGGCTTTTTCTGTTTTTCATCTTTGGCCAGTTGAATAGGCATGACTTCTGTGTTGGGCACAGTACACAACAGTGTCTTTTTAAGGGAATGCAATACCTCTCATGATTTTTTATTTTTTCTGAAATGGTTCTTGTGGAGCCCTTGTGTATTTATAACTTTGTTGCTTGCACTTGTTTACACCAGTTTTTCTGGAAAGTTTTCTGCAGACTGCAACAGAGCTGGCTGAGAGCGTTGCATTATATTGCAGGCCAAACAATTATTATTATTATAATTATTAATTCTGCAGTTTTGGCTTGTAGTGTGGATCTGATCATGGCCTACTCAGTGGGTAAACTGCACACTCTAAGGCTTTTAATGAATTTGGAAATTTTAAAAGGAGTAGTCTCCCTTCCTAGTTGTAGTGCTGTTTTTCCCACAAGTGAAGTGGATCTCTGCTCACTGGAAAGCTATAAATATTCACCCTTATTCCAACTAAATGGGGGGTGGGCAATTAAATTTCATATTTTTTTAATATCTATCTATCTATCTATTATAAAACCAAAAGCATAGCCCCTTGTTGCAGGCTTCTAACCCTAAGATTTAGGGGCAAATTTACTAAATTCACATCTATTCACATGAATGATTTGAAATTCTGTAAATTCGACCAGTGAGTTCAGTAAATTCGATCGAATCGAATGATTCGAATAAAAATCTATTCGAATGTTCGAATACTCGACCCTTTAAATTTTTATTCGACTGCCTAGTTCGCCAGTTTCAATTCACCAGAAGTGGCTTTGCAGAATTTTGATCGAATTATAAATATTCGATCGAATGGTTAAAATCGTTCGAAATGATCGATCCAAACGATTTGATTGTTCGATCTAATTTTTATAATTTGATCGTTCAACCAATAGAATTGCAGTAAAATCCTTCGAAATCGAAGGATTTTAATTCCCTAACTATTCCCATGGTCAAATTCCGAATGTTTTTTAATTCGAAATCCGACCAATAGTAAATCTGCCCCTTAATGTACATTATATTAATACACAAAAGCCATGAATATCCTGTAAATGATATCCTTATAAACTGTGACTAGTGATGTCATCGGTTATAAACCGTGAGTAGTGATGTCATTTTTGTCACGTGACTCACTAAAACTTGTATATTATAATAAATAAAGTACCCCTTGTTGGAAATACGTGGTTATTAGAAGTAACCTTGGACTTTCCATGATATATATATGTGTGTGTGTACACACACACACACACACACACACACACACACACACACACACACACACACACACACACACACACACACACACACACACACACACACACACACACACACACACCACACACAACACACACACACACCACACACACACAATTTTTTTTAAAAACATCAAGCTGGGGATGCAATGAGGCTATGACCACAAAATTCATATATTTATTATATATATTATTATATTATATCTTATATTATATCTCGATAATGATCTGACTGTGACGAAACATTGATTTTGCACAATAAAGCTCATGTAACTCCTTGATGCCGTCTTAGATCGTAGTACTTTATAATAGGGTGTATGTCAATAATATATTAATATATTAAATAACTGTGCATTTTCCAAGTCCTACTAATGTTTCCCCTCTCCATTGTATCCCATGCATGGTTCAGAGTATCCAAGGCAAGCAAAATCAAAAGGAATATTGCAATAAACAAAAGATTATTGGCTTCAGCATTTCTCTGCACCTTTTGGTATATTTTACCGTTCACTAAGGGTTAGCTATGTATCACCACTGTCATGAAGTTAATCTATCAGTTGTAATAGCTCCTATAAAATACCAGAATGAGATTGCAATAACCCCAGAGAATGGGCTACAAATCCCGGCTATGATCAAGCAAGCAGTCAAGCAAAAATACAAATAGGTGCATCTGGAACAAAGACTTCCATCTCTTCCTGCTGAGTTATAGCCTCGTGGTCAAAGGTCAGAGACCATCGTGTTATCCTTATAAAAATAGCGCTTCTATAAAAATGCTATTTGCAAAATGAATAATCCCTTTAATGTGGAATGCACAGATGTGCGAACACCATTCATACATTTTATAACTATGGACTTGGAGGTAAGGAGGTATTTGTGCACACTCGGCAATTTAGCTAATAAAAAAATGCAATGATATAACATATTTGTTTGTGGCTGCTTGCATACGTCTGCTGTACAATTATCATGTACAGGAGGCCCTTGTACATTGCAAGTAAAGTCTTCTGCTTCCATGCCGCAAATTTATTACAGAGCGCTTTTTTAGGGATGTTTTCACAGTCTCTGTCCGAGTTTCAGTTACCCTATCTGTAGGCTTTATTTACAAAGTGTGTGCTAGGGTACACAGAGCAAAAAAAAAAAACACATTTCTTTAGCACACTACCCCAAACGCAGGTTCCCAGGAAGCCAATGACCTTCTTTGTTCCTACGAATACAGTTCTGCCTGCGTTGGTAGCATTTTATTCTTGAGGAGCCTGAAGTGGGTGTCTCCTGAATGAAGCACAAGCTAGGTTGTGCCAATCCCTGTTTTGTTTAAAGGAAAAGTAACACCAATAAATTAAAGATATAACGTACTGTTACACTGCACCAGTAAAACCAATGTATTTGCTTCAGAAACTCTAAAATAGTTTAACAAAGCTGCTGTGTAGCCATGGGGGCAGCTATTCAGAGCTGAAAAAGGAGAAAAGGCACAGGTTACGTAGCAGATAACCAATATGCTCTGTAGTATACAATGGGATTCTTCTGAACGTATGTTATGTACTGTACCCTGTGCTTGAATGGCTGCCCCCATGGCTACACAGCAGCTTGTTTATATAAACTATAGTAGTATTTATCTGTTATCTACTGTGTATCCTTTGCTTGAATGACTGTCCCCATGGCTACACAGCAGCTTGTTTATATAAACTATAGTAGTACTTATCTGTTATCTACTGTGTATCCTGTGCTTGAATGGCTGCCCCCATGGCTACACAGCAGCTTGTTTATATAAACTATAGTAGTACTTATCTGTTATCCACTGTGTATCCTGTGCTTGAATGGCTGCCCCCATGGCTACACAGCAACTTGTTTATATAAACTATAGTAGTTTTTCTGAAGCAAACACACCAGTTGTACCAGTGCAGGGCAACATTATATTCTTTTTTCATTCATTTAAAACACTTTCATTTTTGGTGTTGCTGTTCCTTTAAAGGGCAAGGCATTTTTTTTAGTAGTTTAAGGCACCAACTTGCTCCATGTCCTTAATATTGATAATAGGTTGAGTGTAAAGGACTGCTTGTATTAGTCTATATGAATGTTGTGGACACCGTTGTGCCCCCCCCCCCCACTTAATGGTTTAAAAAATTAGTGGTGAGCACAATGGGTACACAATGCAGCCAGACCCTAGCACTCGTCACATAGACCACATAGCAGTAACCAGGTCAAAATCATTCCTAGGACCAACTCCTTCATGAGAGATTGTCAGATTCCAGACCAAATCCTAATTTGCATATGCAAATCAGCACCAGGAAGGGTTACAAAAAGTCACTTCCTTTTTTGTGGCAAAAAGTAATCTGAATCCTGATCCTGCTGATAAAGGCTGAGTCCCAAACATGAATCTTGGATACGGTGGTGCATTTCTAACACTAACTATTATGCTATTCTTGCACCTATCATTATATAAAGCATTCCCCAAGTGTTAGTTGCGTTTTTTAAGTTATAACAGATTGACGCAAAGATCTTTCTCTACCGAACGACCGATCTTAGGGAAGTCCGACAATGTCTCAATGTCTTAAATATATTGATAATGGGTTGAGTGCAGAGGACCTCTTGCATTTGTCTATATGTATTTTGTGGTCACAGCCTCATTGCACCCCCGCCTAATGGTTTTAAAAATTAGTGGTGAACACAACTTTCCCTTGTTTGTTATAGTTCATATAGGAGCAGTGACCAGCTCCTTGTTGTAGCTCCTACCCCTCCCAGCTATAGTCAGGTGATCCCACTGGTGTCTAATAAAAGGGCATCCATGATTGGGAGTTTTACTTTGAAAGCAGCGAGTAAGTTGCAGGTAAAACTTAGTCCCTTTGTAAAATGTATAATGAAGTAATGGAATTCTTTATGAATCAGATGTAATTTGAGTGTAGGACTGGCCAGATATGGGATGACTGACGTAGTTGGCCAGTTTAAATATATTGCAATATATGGACAAACAATCCCTGTTGTTTAAAGGGTAAGGCATTTTTTAGTAGCTGTATGCACAGAATGTCTCAATGTCTTAAATATATTGATAATGGGTTGAGTGCAGAGGATCTCTTGTATTTGTCTTTTTATTTGATGGACACATCGGACATTTAAATGATTGTTGAGACAATTGTGGTCGTGCAATAACCATTGGATCTTTTAAAAATCTTTACGTCTATGGCCAGTTTTAGGTCATTTTTAGTATGTTATAGAATGGCTAATGCTAATCAAATTTTCAATTGGTTTTCATTTATTTTTTAACGTTTTATAGTTATTTGCCCTTTTTTTTCCCTGAACTTTTCAGCTTTCAAATGGGCGACGCTCACCCCCTTCTAAAAAACAAATGCTCTGTAGGGCTACAAATGTATTGTTATTGCAAATTTTGATCACTAATCTTTCTAGTTAGGCCCATTCCTATTCATATTCCGGTCTTTTATTCAAATCACTGCATGGTTGCTATGGTAATTTGTATCCTAGCTACCAGATTGCTTAAAATGCAAATTGAAGAGCTGTTGAATAAAAAGCTAAATAACTAAAAAAACAACAAATAATAAATGAAAACCAATTGCAAACTGTTTCAGGATATCACTCTCTGCATCACAATTCAATTGAATTCAATCGAATTCCGATTGTACGATTCTATAGAGTTTTCGAATATGCTAATTTGCCCACTTTGTTCATCGGATATGCAAAATTCGATTGTATCGAATATTCGATCATTCGACGATCGAAGTACTTCAACTTTAAAATTTTATTCGACTGCCTACTTCGCCAGATTGAACCTACTGAATAGCAATAGAAGCCTATGGTAATCCCCCCATTAGCTTTTTTTTTTTTCTATTACCTGCTCGAATAGCATTCGTACGATCGAACGCATGATCGTTCGGATTGTACGAATTTTTCAAGAAATCGAATAGCGCTCAAAAAATAGCCTAAAACTATTCGATTTCCATTCGACAGTTGAATTCTGCCGAATTTGAGGGCTAAAAGCCCTCGAATTTGTGAATAATGATAAATTTGCCCCTAAATGTTATCTCAAAGGTGAACCAGCCCTTTAATTATTTGCTTTAGTTTTTCCCCTAAGGAATTGCTCAGTGTAAAAATAAAAGCTAGATAAATCGATACCTAGTGCAAAATAAAAAAAAATGTTTCTAATATAGAGTGACTGGATGTGTAATATAATAGCCAGAACACTACTACTTCCTGCTTTTTGGTTTCTACTGATTGGTTACCAGGCAGTAACCAATCAATGACTTGAAAGGGGGCCACATGGGACATAACTATTTTGATTTTGAATCTGAGCTGAATGCTAAGGATCAATTGCAAACTCAAAGAACAGTTATGTCCCATGTGGCCTTCCATCGAGTCGCTGACTAACTCAGAGTTAGAGAACTGAAAAGCAGGAAGTAGTGTTCTGTTCCACATTCAGTCACTCCAGCCTTTATACATTACATTTTTGGCTAACTAACTATATTAGAAACATTGTTTATTTTGCACAGCCTATCTATTTACCCAGTTTTATTTTTACACTGAACTGTTCCTTTAAACTGTATCCGGACATCAAAGTCGCTCCTTCTGTTCCTTTCAACCCTCTTGAAGGTTATGCTATCCGAGTGCATTTTCATTTAAGCTTTTCCATTATTTGAAGCGAGTTCTATAAAACCCCCCAAATATACGGGGGAAAAAAAAGAAAAACCGGGAGGACATTTTATGTCCCGAGAAGACAGATTGCCATTCTTGAAAGGGAAACAAAACACTAAATATTTCCAGCCCTGCATTATTTACCGCATGGCTGGTTAAATGCTACTTTAAGCCTCATAAAATTAAAAGGGAGAAATCTCCCAAGTGTAGCAGGAATTGGATTTAAGAAAAGCGGGACAGAGCCAAAATATTGCTACAGAATTAAATGTCAAAAAATCTTCTTTAATAGTAGATATATAGTTCACAGTGCCTGGTTATGATTAATACATTTAATCTAAATCACTGAAAGTTGCTCTCTCCTTTTCCATAAAATACAATAGAGCACAAATCAGTTTTACTGTAGGCGGATAACAATTGGAAAATAATGCATCTTCCCGCCCAATAAATTGTCAGTTATACCTTTAACTAAAATCAATTCATCTCCGCAAAAATTGATGGCAATTTCTCCCAATAAATCTCCTCAACTGTTTATTCATTTGCTTTTTTGATACATTTCAGCCGTTTTTTTTTTCCACGCTCCGACGTTTTTCACTCTTGATTCATTGTAAATTAGAAAGTCTGATTTTGACTCAATTTTCTAGTTAGGAAGTTCAAATCCACCTGCACAGCGTTTCTTCCCCACCCGCGGTTTCATTTTTGTATTTTAATACCCTTGAACTTGGAACACAAGCGCCCTATAGTAATGTGATTTTTTTTTGCTGAGTTCTGACAATTCTCTTGAAAGTTATCTATTTTGGATTCGGCCGAACCCCCGAATCTTTCACGAAAGATTGGACCGAAATCCGAATATATAGACATATTTGCATATGCAGATTAGGGGAAAGGGGAAAACATTTTTTACTTCTTTGTTTTGTGTAACGCAATTTCCCTCCCTGCCTCTAATTTGCATATGCAAATTATCATTCGGTTCGACGAGTCAGAAGGATTCGGCCTAATCTGAATCCTGCTAAAAAAAGCCGAATCCTGAACTGAATCCTAGATTTGGTGCATCCCTATTGATTGCGCTAGGTGTCTGCTTTTAATATGAAGGAAGTTGCACCTCTTACCTGCAGAATTGAAGAATAAAGATGGGCATAGACATATATACGTTTATATATGTGGATAACAGATCTGTTCATAATTTGGATTTTCATACCTTAAATCTGCTAGAAAACCAGGGAAACATTTAAAGAAACCCAATAGGCTGGTTTTGCCTCCAATAATGATTAATTATATCTTAGTTGGGATCAAGTATAGGCTACCATTTTATTATTACAAAGAAAAGGGAAATCATTTTTAAAAATTCTGAATTATTTGGATAAAATGGAGACTATTCCATAATTTGTAGCTTTTTGTATATCGGGTTTCCGGATAACGGATATGTATGCAGGCCGGACAGTTTCAACCAATATCTATTTTCTATATTCTATTGGCACTGCCAGCCGTGTATCAGCAGATAAGGAAGTGAAGAGGAGTTTTTTTTAGCCCCTTGTTTTGTATCTATCCATTCATTCTGGAGGCTGATTGATCCCGTACCATACAGGATAGGCCTGTGTATAGTCCCCTTTAAACTGGTTAGATGGAAGATCATGTTACAATACATAACATAAGCGTTTTGAAAAGTAAACATAATTTCAAGCAACTTTGCAACATAAATCAATTAAAAAATATGCAGACTTTTCATTATTTTTAATGGTTTGGAACAGTTCCCTAAGCCTAGCCCCCTGCTCTCCTGCTGTTCTGTCTGACTACTTTGCTGAGCTCTCTGACTGCTGTTAATTTGTATCAGTGGCCATCTGTCCTCCGCTTGCATCCTCCAAACCCCACAATTCCCTGCACACGTGATGTCAATAAGGAAAGGAAAATCACAGTGCAATGCATTGTGGGTTATGTAGTTTCCGCGTGCTGTCTGTAAGCTGTGGAGAAGTTGTTACAGTTTGTGACATCAGTGCTTAGCCCCTCCTTCCCTGCCAGGATTTCAAATGATGCAGAAAGAAAAGAACCTTTAAGTAGCTGAATTTCAACATAGAAAATTGTATTAATTCATACTTTTGGAAGAAACTGCGATGGGAATGTTAAAGGTTTCTGTTTTATGTGGGCCTCTTTGTAAAATTTTGGAAGCTGGAGTTCCCCTTTAAAGTGGTTGTCCACCTTTGAATTTACTTTTATTATTATTGTGTACAGAGTTATATTCTGAGACCAACTGCAATTGTTTTCAATTCTATAACATACTAAAATTAACTTAAAGGTGAACGACTCCTTTAAAGGAATTGTTCAGTATAAAAATTGGGTAAATAGTTGGCCAAAAATTTAATGTATAAAGGCTGGAGTGAGTGGATGTGTAACATAATAGCCAGAACACTACTTCCTGCTTTTCAGCTCTCTTGGCTTCCACTGATTGGTTACCAGGCAGTAACCAATCAGTTTCTTAAGGGGGGGGTCACATGGGACATAACTGTTGCTTTTGAATCTGAGCTGAATGCGGAGGATCAATTACAAACTCACTGAGCAGTTATGTCCCATGTGGCCCCCCTTATAGTCACTTATTAACACAGAGAGCTGAAAAGCAGGAAGTAGTGTTCTGTTCTCTTATGTTAGACATCCAGTCACTCCAGCCTTTATACATTTTTGGCTAACTTACTATATTAGAAACTTTTTTTTTTATTTTGCACAGGCTATCTTTTTTACCCATTTTTTATTTTTATACTGAACTGTTCCTTTAATAATGTATATAAAAGCAACACAACGTTAAGTTTAAAGAACCATCAAACCTGCAAACCTATAAGGAAAAAAACTCTCCCCTGTGTAGACACCCCCCCCCCCCCCCCCCGGGCAAATGCCCCTAATATTTTTACTCACCCCTCCTGCTAATTCTTGCCACGGCAGTTCACAGCAGCCATCTTCTTTCTTCGGTCTTCTTCGCAAGTTTCGGTGAATGTGCAGTTTGGAGGAGATTACCGGACGTGAACCATTGCGCATGCACTGAAAGTCACAAAAAATTCCGAATATTATTCAGAAATTTTTATGACTTTCGGCGGTCTACTTATGACCAAGACAGAAGAAAGAGGATGACGGCTGTGAACTCCAGTGTCGAAAATCTGCACGAGGGGTAAGTAAAAAAAAATTAGGGGCATTTGCCCCGGGGGAGGGGGGGTGTTTCCCTGCCGGTTTGTTTCTCCTTTAGGGCCGGTACACACGGGCATTTTGGACCAGCGCTCCCCGCTTTTGGACCAGCGCTCCCCCGCTCAGCCGCAGGGGAGAGCATGTCTAGACGCACCTC
>CM044439.1:15061930-15080785 GCA_024363595.1 Xenopus borealis | reverse complement strand
GACCCTGCCATTCGGAAATGCTGATCCTGACCCGGTAGTGCTCTGGCAGGGTCCAGGCAACGCTCAGATTTTTGAGAGGAATATTTGGAATAAAAAGCCTTTTTTCCTAAGAGAGAAGGGGGATATAGTGTGGTTTACAGGAAATCTAAGTTTTACAGCTCACAAACAGCAGACACTGTAATGACACTTAAGTGGCTGTAAAGTTTTTAGCACATGGAAGTGACTTTTATGACACTTCCAGCACAAGTTTTTTAGTGCCGGATATTTTATTTCTGCACATTTCATGCTTCTAATTTATACTTTGCTGAGCGCTCTGCCTAGTCAGTACTTTCCACGCATGTTCCTGCCCCAGAGGCTGATCTAACTCATTCCGATTCCCAACGAGGTCCCTTCTGACACATAATTCTCTGCCATGCTACGGTGATACTTATGATAATTAAATATATGACTTAATTAGAAACCAGAAGTGGCTGTCCCAATTTTCTTTCTGTCTTTTTTTTTTTTTTCATCTCAGCCATATCTACCCCTTACACACCCTTGCTCCTTCGTCGTTCTTTATTAAACGTGCTCCCAAATCAGGACACGGGAGTGCATAATCAAAAGCCTACCCTATGGGAACAACTGAAAATGCTTTTAAGTGTTCCTTCCATTAAATGGGATTGGAACAGGGAGGGAAATACTAGTCTTAACTTTAAAGGAACGGTTTGAAATTAAAACAAGTCGATAGAATTCAGTAATGGCCAGCATTGGCACTGGAGTCATTAAAGGACTAAGTGTCCCAGGAGATATCAGGAGATGAAATGTGTGCTTACAATCTTATATTTGCTTTAGTTTTAGCATTCAACCAGAATGCTGATCATTTCGGCTTTGGTCAGACAGCAAGGCTCTTGCGTATATTTTAAGTGGTGGGTTCCATAGTGTGGGATGGAGTGGCATTGGGGCTCAGCCTGAAGGTCTTTTAGAGAAGATGGGGAGAAGTCTGATTGATTTCCTATTTATACACCTGAAAGCCCAACTTGAAAGTTGTTTAGAGGGGGGTTGTGGGATGAATATGTATTTGACATCCTAGATATTCTTGGAATTATGACTGAATGAAATATTTGTAACCATGAGCTAATGGTGGCCCCGACCAAAGGTTTGGACCTATAAGTGGTGCTTCAACCTGAAAAGGCGGATAACTGAAATCTGCATTGTTTTCACCCTGACTACCTAACCTACAATTACAGGATTCCATGAGTTTCCATTGAGAAGTTCTGAATGACTCTCTGTTGGCCTTTCCTGATCAGAAGATGTTGCTGACTAGTGTTGGAGGCCATATTCAACTTGTCAACCACTTTAATGTATTGGTGCAATCATTTCCAAGCAGATTTTTCAGGGTATCTAATCACAATATGCTTGGTTCTTGAGACATTCAGGTAGGAACATGACTCAGTTTGAGCGCGTACTCTTTAGAAAGTGTCTGAATGAGGACTACATTGAAAACCTTGGGCATGTGACAAAACTGCTTACTTTGATTAGAACATAAGCAAACGTGTAATGTTTGGTTTTTTATAAAGAGGAAGGCCACAAAATGTTCTACTCTACTGAAGCTTTGCAGGGGAGAGTAGCAGTCTAAGGGGAGGTTTATATTGCATCTTTTAATTTTGCTATAAGATGGAGATGCTTGTTTGGAGGGCAGGTGGGTTATGGGAAATCCTGCTGTCTGAGTCAATAAGAAGAATAGACAAACAATTGTTTTTGTTTTATTCCACATCAGTGAAAATAGTGAAGGTTGAAGCTTTCAGACCTACACGCAGGCTTTTACCTTAATAGAAATTATAGAGGATGGGGAATTGTCGGCAGTCGCTAAAATGTTTTTCAGCCAATTTAATGCTTTTTTTTTTTTTTTAACAATCTAACAGTCATTCTGAATAAGAAGGGGTATTTTAGTGACCCAAACAATTTTGTTTCTCCCAAGTAACACTTTGCTTAAGTCCCAGTGTAATTAAGATTGTACCTACCAGGGCAATGACGGCCTTGCATAGAATTAGGCTAAAACTTGTATACCTTTTGTGCAGAGTGAAATACTATGCATCAATATTTCAGCATATCACGCTTTAGCAAAATATATGGATATATGCAAGCCATTGCTAATTAAGCTTGCACTTAATTAATTTTTTCCTGAGAAAGCTATATTAATTGGTGTGAGATTATCAATTTCATGCCTGTTTACAAAATCATACATTGTGCTATCCAACTCAAAACGCATCAGCATGTGTTTTTTTTATCATACTGCTAATGCTTAGTGGCAGTTTTTTGGGCCAATGTAACAATGGGGCAACACTATATGGCAAACATTTCTAGTGATGGCAATACAATGGCTAGTAGGTTGTAGAAGGGTTGTTATGATTGGCTGCTTGTGAGTTGGTTATTGATTGCTACTCTCTGGCTCAATAGTCCATTATCCTCATGCCAGTCTCATCCAGTTCTGCCTTCTGTAACCCTGTGCAGTGATGTAATCTGTGCACGCGCTTCATCTGCATCAACTTGGTCGTGCGTGTCAAAGTGAACGCCTGCGTCGGAACGGACACTCTCGCCAAAACTGTGGCGCACGATGATGTCATTCTTTGGCGTCCTATTCTCTATTTTTGGTATATGTGTCCACCATGGATGAACTCCTCCTGATTCCTTTCCTTTAAATACCCTTCCGTTGTTCCCTCTTTGCCCAAGCTCGCTACTGTTTCTACAGTTCCTGCTCAAGCCCAAGTTCGTGTTGTATCCTGTTTTTTGACCCTTTGGCCTGTTTCCTCCGACTTTGATCCTTGCCGCCTGAACCGACCTTTGCCTGTATTTGACCTCATCTCTGCCTGATCCTTACTGGTACTTCGCTTCTGGCCCTTCACACTCTGGTGCTTTATTGCCTCCACCGCAGAAAGTCCGGGGACCCAAAAGGGGGTTGGTGAAAACCGGAAACGTAGAGGGTCACCAGAGTTGCCTTCTACTTTCCTTGGACCAGCTATCTACCACCGAGGTCTGTGTTAACAGATCGTTACACCTTTGCAAATATGTCAGGGGAAAATCCAGCAAGCAAAGGTATACTTCCTAAGTAACATACCTTGAGGCATTAAACTTCATGCTCAAGCATTTTTTTTTTAATACTTGATATAATTTGCATTATTGGTGCTAACTTTTCATGTTTCACTGTTTTATATTGGTCTGTGGTTGTTATGGGCCATTTGCAGTGTTCAAAATATAACACATGTCTACTAATCAAGAAAATTAAACTACTTTCCTGGTTTCATTCCTGGTTTCATCCCTGGCTCCAGCACATGCTAGTTCTGGGTCACTGTTTGCATATTAGTAAGTAGTAAAACAAATTACTAGTCCAAAGATGCACCCTCTGTTTTAGGAGCTGCTCTTTATGTCAAAAACTGCAGCTTAGAAGGTAAGGGTTTGTATATACAGAGCTCGTTGTTTCTATTTAAAAAAATAAACAAAAATTAATAAAATATATATTTTTAAAGGTTAACGGTCACTCTTATTTTTGTTTACCCCTAACAGAGGTGCAGGATAATAGTTGGTTTCCAATCAGGGAAGCTTTTTGGAATACATCCTCCCTATGAAACACAGTTCTGAGCAGTTTTTCCAGGATGTTTCCCTAAGTAATTGGCCTCCAGCAATATATTTTCTGCTAGATTGTAGGAGTCGAGCCAAGGAAGTACAGCACAGAATTCAAACTTGCAACCACTCTATTTGTTAAATGTATTTACAGTTTCAATTACGCCTCCGAGAGGGCCCATGACTTTATTACAAGCTATAGAGCAGTCAGGTATGTTATTGGATAAACATTTATTAATTGTGACAAGAACACCCAATTTATTTCAGAGCACCAGCTTTATTTACTGCTCTTTCACCTCTGTATTTTGTGTTTAAAAAGAAAAATGAATATTGATAGGGTTGTCTATTGATTTCGAAATGTATATTTTCAGCCTTGAGTCAAAGTCACATTCCAGGTGGATTTTTGTAACATCGGTGCTAGGAATAGAGAGGGGTGGGTGGAGAAAGCAAGCCTTTTGCAATAGCCTAGTGCTGAAACTATCTGGAAAATGGGTTTCTGGGGGTGATGTGCGGGTTTGGGGGAAAGGCTGAAGGGAATTAATTTAATTTATACCTGTAAATACATATTGTAGATTTGCGCTACATTTCACTGCATTATTTGCAGGAAGACCTCTAATAAGAAACTTGCACATAACATAGTGAGCATTGCGTTTGTGCCCTGCTTACAGTGGATTTCAGATTGTCGTCCACTGTGGAAAAAATACTCTACTATAAAAAGTAATAATCCACTGAATGATGCCAGATACCAAATTCTGTGCATAAGGTTCCACTGAAGACTAAACTGAATCCAATGCCATTATGCATATTCAATTGTTTTACCCAATCCAAAAACGCCAGAAAGTGCTAGGAATCCGGGCTGTTTGCTATAAAGTAGGACTGGACTTTAGCTTACAGTAGATGCTATGCTATGATATGAGCCCTATAGCAAAATTACCCCAATGCATTGACCCACACTGCACTGGCATAAAGGGGGATAATGGAAAGTATGATTATTAAGGGAACTTAACAATGTGCACCCAGATAAGCAAAGGTAATGGCAGACAGGGCAATTTAAGTAGTGTTATAGCTTTGTTGGAGGGAGACAAAATTTGAAATCTCCTCACATTCAAAATATACAGGAATCCCCATAAAGCATCCAGTCTTACCAAGCTCAAAAACACTTCATGCTCCACTTTAGAGCAATATGCACATGCAGGTGATCTGAGCATTTTGTTCAACTTCCATGGAGCTATGGGCAACCATACATGTGAAGTCCTAACCCTAACTTCGTGTTTGCTAAGGGCCAGGGCAACAACAAAAAACGCCTTTTAATTAAAAAAAATATATATATGATTAAATCATGCTGTATTGCCTTCACTTCTACTGGCTGGATTATCAACGTGAGTTGAAGAGGACGAGTAGCCAGGTTAATAAACAAGCTGCCAGTTAGATTTAGTTGCAGCTAAGGAAGACAATATTCCCATCTCTTGAGCTAGTTATTCAAGAAAATGCTGTCCATGGTGTTTCTTGGAAGAGACCAGGTATTTATACCTTGAACTGTGAGTTTTTGGGTGAGAAACCAGTGTTTCACAGATTACTGCTTACCAAGTCATTGAGTATTGCTTGCAGTTTTCTGAGAATTAATTACATAATCCATTCAACCTGCTCAGTCCAAACAGTGACCCACAAAATGTGCTTATTTCGCTTCTCTTTGGCCAGTGGGTCTCCATAGGTCTTCAGATCTGATACTGTCAACCTTGAAGGGATCTGTGCACTAGAAACCCCACACATCTCTGAAGTTTGTTTGTGTTGTGACTGATCCTGTGCAGCCATCCATACCAAGGGTGTGGTATGCATCAACTTTGATCCAACAATTGGAATAAGGTTGCTTAAGCTGGCCATAGACGTAACAATTACGATCTTTCTCGGAAAAGATCTTTCCAAGAAAGATCGTTCGTTTCAACACACACGTGTAGAGCTGAATCGTCAAATATACAGGTAGAAACAATAGAATTCTACTTGTATCTGATGATTCAGCACTAACAATGGGCGATGTTCAGGGAGCTTTCAAAGGCATCCGATCAAAATTTTCCGTCCAGCCCGATCAACCAGCCGACCGATATCTTAATCTTCGGACGATGTCGGTCGGCTCATTTCCCACCATACACGCACAGAATATCGTACGAAAATTCGTTTCGTACGATATTATCTGTGTGTCTATGGCCACCTTTAGTCTGAACATGCATACTGCATCAGTACAAGTGAGGATCCAATACTTTCAACCAGAATTGCTTTGCTTCTTCTTCACTGTAATGTCTCTCTACAGCCCAAGTGATACCTTTTATGTCCATGTCTGTTAAAATTGCTCTTTTGTGTTAAATTACAAATATATTAAAATAATAATTAAGTGATTCAATGCCCTTTCTGCCGTTGTGCCCAATTACATCAGCTGAGGAATGTCACAGTACTAATTGTACAATTTACTGTAAAAGGCTGCTCCATCTGTAGCTCCCCTTAATGGCACTGATCTACCTCCCTACACAAACACATACCAACACTGCATTCTTTTCATCTTTGTACAATATACAGTAGTTCAGTTTTGTAGCCAATCACATTCTTCGCTGTTCTCATTAAATATGAAATGTTGGTGTTTCCTAATCTAGTTTAATACTGAGATCAGCACGCTCTGAGCATTTTGTATTTGTTTATATTTTGAGCATTAAGCAACGTTTGAAATCAGCATATTTACAAGCTGTTGTCTTCCAAACGGATGAAACAGATGTGTTCCCTCCAGCAGCGTTAGACCTCTGATCTTATTCTAGCTTACAGATGGAATAGAATTAAATTGCGGCATCGGCTAAGGCTACGGAAGGGAAGGCGAGTAAGTGACTATACCTGGCCTGACAGCTGTTCAACAAATATGAATGATCTCTAATTTTCATGTAAACTAGCTTTCAACGCGGTCATAAATTCACTGACCAAAAAGCATTTATCATTTCTATACTAATCACTAAACGGGGGGCAAAATGTCATTCACGGCTGCATACCTGTAGGGTGAATTCCTATTAAATGTGATATTGTCTATTATTTCCAAGAATTTTTTTATTTCACTGTATGTATATATCATAATTATGTATAGATGTGTTCTTTGGCCTTCCTCTCATACACCAAAAAATATTCACACAGGTTAATTGCATGTTAATAGGGACCTTGTTTATGTTTTTAGCTTCTTCGCATGCCACATACAGTAAATAAGTAATCCTATGAAGATTCATCTTTCCTTGGTACAATGAAAGTGAATAAGCACAATATTCGCCAGTTGAACAGATCTCGTGTGCCATTTTCCAACCCCTCTTGTTCCCTTTTTCACTTAATATCTGTGTTTCTTCATTACACCATAACTTCTCTATGCCTGGATCAGGAAGATGTTTTGATGGCCCTTTACCAGATGTCTAACACCCTTTATTCTCTTGTTAATCATTTCTTTATTCGATTTACAGGATTCATTGCTGAAAGTGCTCAACCCATCCCAGACAGTAACATCGGTAATCGAATGCTTCAAAACATGGGCTGGACTCCGGGAACAGGACTAGGTCCAGATGGCAAAGGAATATCTGAACCTATTAGGGCACTCCAGAGACCAAAGGGACTCGGGCTTGGTTTTAGCTGATGGGAACAATTTAACATCTCAGCTGTGTAAAGGAAGATTTGTGTGTTTTATGTTATTGTTATGAAACATTCAATCTATGTTCTCTTGATGGAAAGGAATAACAAAAGCCTAGAAGGTCAACACCAGCTATTTTGCATGGAAGTGGAATACTCCTAGAAATGTTTTGAGCACCTGAGATGCCATGGTGCTTATTGTAACCATTGGTACCGATCCAATGTGTACATACAAGATGATAGAAACCATACTAAAACCCCAAGACTTGTTTATTTTCTAAGAAATTAAACATGACTAGGATAACGACTAGCTAACAGAAGGATTTAAGTATTCTGAAAACAGTGTTGGCATGTATAGTAGATGTATTTTAGACACATCATGCAATTCTTGAATAGAACATTCATGCCTTTTTTCAATGAGAGCATATATAATATATATTTGAGTAAGTAATACTTTCCTGACATTCTATATTCCATATTCCTAGGGCAGTCCATTGCTTGAGTCTATGAATTTGTGATATCTGGTCAAAAGATATGCATATCATTTCCAAGCAAATTCCATAGTGGGACATTATCCAAAGTCAGATAAAATTTTGTTTTTATTCACAAGAGATCACAAAATACATTTTAGCAAGGAGTCAACCATGAAAACCCCAAATGGCCGCTTACAGGTCACGAAAAATCTTAACTTTATTCAAATTCGCACTATAAGTTTGGAGACGGGAAGTATTTACCATGGTGCATCAAATGCACAAAATACATGTAAAGGGTCTAATTCTCCCTTTAAAAACATTCATGAAGGATATTTTCATATGTCAGATTCACTGCTAGATAAATTGTCTTGAGCAGTGTAAAGTTGCTCCATGACTGGCTGAAACACTTGTTGTTTTAATTTTTAATAATGGAAAAAAAATATAATTCATATAACATTGGGTCCTGAGGTTGATGAGAATATCATTTGTTTAATGGTGTCGATTTAAATATATTGTGTTTTTAAAGTTTTTGGCTTTGTAAGGTGTCTACACAGCTGGTTCTCAAGTGCATTTTTTTGATATTGTGGTTTCTGGCAGCTAAATATTATCACAGTGAAAATAAGAGGCTGCAGTTACTGATGCCACCTGAAGAAAGATGTCCCAATATAACTCTATAGTAGGCTCAACGAGTAACTCGGAAGACCCACTGAGAATCTTACTCTTATTTATTTTGCAAAGTATGGGTCTTTTTAGGCATGTGCTGCATCCAATGTGCTGATTAATACTTAAGACGCTTATAATGCTCCACCACAATCTCGCTTTTCCCCCTACCCGTTTCTGCAGTCGTGTAGAAGATTTTGCTGGTGAATTTATTAAAAAAAGAACACACACAACTGTCTTGTAAACCGACTGCCCTTAGTTCGCCTTAAAGTGTTTACTATTGATATAGAGAGATGTATTATTCTAAGCCAATGTGCAATTTTTTAAGGATTTAATAGGCCCAAAAAGAAAAATAAAACTTTCTAGCTGGCAGTAGGGTTCACAAATAGCATATTCAGTTGCAGACTAGACAGAGACAGAATATACAGACTAATTAAACCATAGAAAGAAAGAAATGTAACTAAAAAGTTACTTCGAACAGGTCCATGTTATAACATATTCAAAATATTTAAAAAATGAACTTCCCCCTTTAAGGTGATTAAGCCCCTGAAGGGTATTGTTTGATAGAGAATATACTTTATTTTTTTTTTCCACTGATACTTCTTTAAATTCTTTATTGCCAGCTGCCATGACGGTAGTTAGTCCATCCCACTCTTTGGATCTAAATGAACACTGATAAGGGAAAAGTGCCTTCTCAACAGCATGTCCGAGATTCCTGACCTTGACAGGTAGACGTGTCTTGGCACACTCAGATCATTTATGGTCACGATAAGGCAGCTTCATGACAGATTAATTTATATAGGAATCAAAAAATGAGCAGTGGGTTGGCCTCAAACACGGACATGGCCACGTACATGAACTATGACTGACTTATGAAGCATTAGGAAATCTATGGTTAACTTACGTTATAGCTTTCTGGCTTTAGTTCTACTTCAACTGTAAATCGCATTTCTCATCAAATTTCTTATTTGGGTGGCAATTCCAGTGTTAGTGGCAATCAAGCCTACACTAACACTACCTAGAAGGCAGTGTTAGTGGGGGTAGCAAAGAATCATTTTATAATTTTCAACCTACAAACTTTTTGTTTTTGGAGTTAAGCAATTGCAGAAGTTCTCAGTATTAATTACCCAAAATGGCAGTGATCACGTGGAATCTTCTGCTGCTTTCAGAACATTGTTCAACTGTACAATACTCCAGTGATGTCCTGCCTGAAGCCTTGCTGAATTAAAACTTCCATAATCCACCAACAACCAAAGTTTAGAAAACTACTGGACAGTTGCAGGTCGGAAATCCCTAATTTACATAAATGTTTCTTCTCCGTTATTGATTCCACCCTGGAAGGAAAAGCCAATGGGTTATATAAATAAATTTACTCGGAGCAATTTTTTTTATTCAGCTTTTTAATGAAAGCAAAAATCTGATTTGTTGCTATGGGTTACATTGGCCCCCTACATCATAACCTGCCAATGTTCATTCATGGTTTACATATAAATTTCTCCCTGTGTTTTCTGTGAATGCCCCATCACAATGTATTTCATAAAGGCACCAAATATATATCTTTTTTCATAATTCCATATATATATATATATATATATATATAAAATACAATCTGTTTTAAACTATTGGTTGATTTTATTAAAAGTAGAATTTAACTTTTTTCACATTTTGTGACTGACAATTAAAAAAGACAATATATACATAAATCTTGCCTTTTATGCCAAAACCTAAGGAATTTCTTATATTTACCTTACGCTGAAATTTTATTCTGCTAATAGAAATATTTTAATTATATTTTTTTCTCTCTACCCAAGGTGTTCACTGTATTTTATGCCATAGTCCGATCCTGAAAATGGGTTAACATTCATTGCGACATCATTTTAGTCCAATACATAATTTAAGGGAAAAAAAATTGATGGGGACTGTGGTTATTTGATGTCTGCCTTGTTAGTCGGATTCACGCAGAGCAAACAGGAACGCTTTCATGTCAGGTTAAGACTACTTTGTGATTTAATTTGCATGAATCTGCTTTTCATTTATTTTATTATTTTTTTACTCTTTAAAAGTCTGTAGCTTTCCCACTGCCAGCTCCAGATAAATTGATTGATAAATCGTTATTTTTGGATTTCCATCAGTAATCCATTAATTACATGCTATACTTAATTTCAATGAATCCTTTCTACCCGTCTTGGCAGAGAGAGAATAAACATTAAAGACAATCGAGGATTTTTATTTCTTCAAAAAAAAAAACTGGTGTTGAGATGACAACATATTAGGTTTATTGAGGGCAAATATGCTCTTTATTAGAGATATGGACAAATTGATAAAATACATTTTAAAAGCATTTTTAAATGGAACCTGCAATTCAATTTTTTTTTCATTCTACAAAAGCTTAACAATATTTAGAGTTTAAAATATGACTAAACATAGTACAGTTTATAATTTTAGTAATTTATACAGAATATAAGGCTGATACGTGTGGATCTGTGTTTTTGAATTTTTTTAAGTTCTTTTCCACTGAATAATTTATAGCTTAGTTGTGTTGCAACCTGGGAAAGATTTGTATTCATCCAAAACTGGTAGCACATGGTGCAAATGCCAAGCCTATCAATACTATCTTGCACTTACAATCTTTTTTGAATGAGTCACCTCCCAGAAATGTCAAATCGCTCTCTTAATTAACCATTGTTTGTCTTTTATTTGTATCTCAAATCCCTTTAATACAACCTCTGTTTTTCAAAATATTTTCATGTGTTTTTGTCTTGGATTTACATTATTAATGCTTTCCTCTTTTTAACATATTTGAATTTTGTGAAATTTGAGCATATCATACATGTGGTATGAATTGCATGGGTTTTTTTTTTTTTTTTTTAAAGCATTTTATTATATGTTTTGGCATATTTTCAGATATTCTCATCTATAGAAATGTGTCCTTGCTTTTTAAACAAATTAGCATTGGTTCATTAGAAAAATTAAAGCTTTTAAAGAAAAATAAAGTAGGTAAGTTTTGCTGTATTTTTGCAATGTATTTGTAATTATAATTTGGCATGGAATGTTTCTCTACTCTGTAATGAAAATTTAGTTTTACCCCTTGCAGGGTTGGATTGTCTTGCTGTGTAATGTATTGCAATGTGGGTCCAAAGCTTAAAGGAGAACTAAACCCTTAATTTAAAAAAACCTACCCCCTACCCTACAGAAACCCCCCTCCCTGCTCCTCCCAGCCTAGCTGCTACCCATGGTAAATGCCCCTAACTCTTTACTTACCCTCATTGCAGACTCAGGGCATCAAAGTTCACAGATACCATCTTCTTCTCTTTGGGAAGAGAGCAGCGTATCTGCGCATGTGCAGTTGGAGCATTCTTTCGTTACGCAACGACTGTGCATGTGCTGCGGATATTGCCAGAAGAAGACCTGAAGATTACCGAAGAGAAGAAGATGGCGTTTGTGAACTCCGAGGCCCCAATCTTCACCGAGGGGAAAGTAAAGAGCTAGGGGCATTTACTAAGGGTAACAGCTAGGCTGGGGGGGAGGGCAAGGGAGCAGGAAGGGGGTCTATGTAGAGTAGGGTTTTCTTAAGGGTTTAGTTCTCCTTTAAGGTATTTGCTTTGCAACTATTTTTACAAAATGTTATTGGTAAATATTCATCTGAATGTAATGTATCCCCGAATTTCTAAATTTCTAAAATGTGCTAATGTTGAGAAGTTTTTTCAGATATTAAGAGGAACAAACATGAAGTGCTATAGGATATGGCTATGATCTGGTCACCATTCATCCTCCATTTTCTATATTTAGAGCCCATGGTAGAGATATAATTAAGGTCCTGCTGAACCTTTTATGGAAAGTCCTGTACATTAAACAGAGCTCATAATGACCATGGGTGCACACCCTAATGTCATAGACAGATGATCCATTTTACGGTCATCTTTGTATAATTGCTGTATCTTGTATATAAACAGGTTATATCCTCATTGCTAATCTGGTCCAGTGTTTACTGTCAATGTATTGAATATTGTAAAACATTTAATCATTCACAGATAATCATTCCTCCTATTTTACCAGTGGTAGACAAGAAGGGAGGAATTAAGACATGTAATTAACCCATGATGAGAGAGCATTGTTTTAATGGTACAGAAAAAATAAAAATTCTAACCAGATTTGATTCTCTGAACTCATTTTGCATGTTTTGTTAAGTGGCTTCCCCAACAAAGCCTGTACCCTTAGGTCAGCTACATTAGAGCAGAGGAGCAAAGAGAATAGAAGAAACCCAAGCATTGGTCAACCAGAAAACATCTGAACTTCAGGCAGATAATGACCTAACACCAGGGCCCTGTGCATACGACTGTGCATACCCTCTCGGAAAAAGTATATGGGGGCCCAAGTTGACTCCTGATGAATGGCAGCATGACACTTTATAATTTATAAATTACTTTGCCAGATTTGTTCATGTATGATCCAAAACCAATTAAACACCCTTCAAGTGTACATCTGTTGGTTTTAGTATGCCATTGGTAGTGTTCATTATACTTGTTTGACAAGGGGCACCCCTGAAACTTGCACTTCCGCATTAAATGTGCAAGGTAGCTTGCAGTAGTTCTGTGTGCCTTTGGATTTCTTTCAATACTCATTATACCTCATCTGGCTAGTAGAGAGATTCTACCTCCTGTTAAAACAGTGACCCCTACATTGAGTCCAGGGGGAATGTAGTCATGAACACTGGCTGGAGAATGAATACAAAGACCAGAGGGGGATCAGCTGCAAGGTTCTGAATGGCTGAAAAAAATGCATGACCACTGCTTCAAAACTTGATCTCAGCTGACATATCTCAAGAACTAGGAAAGCATAGTCAACCTAGTTTTTAAGCTAAACATTGTTGTCATGCAATGGAAACACTGAGGCAGATTTACTAAATTCACACTTATTCGATCGAATTTTCAAAAAGATTCGATTTCGAATTACTTCCCCTTTAATTTTTTATTCAACTGCCTAGTTCGCTAGTTTCAACCTACCGAAGTGCCTTTGGTGAATTTTGATCGAATTGAATGGTTAAAATCATTCGATTCAATAGATTCGTACGATTTGATTGTGCGATCAAATTTTTATAATTCGATCGTTCGAATTGCGGTAAAATACTTCAAATTCGTTTTATATTTAATTCCCTACCTATTCACATGGTCGAATTCGACCAATAGTAAATCTGTCCCTATGTGTTAGAGCAATGGTCCCCAAAGATTTTAACCTGTGAGTCACATTTGAACGTAAAAAAATTTTGCAGAGCAAAATAAAAATGCAAAAACTTTCAGAGGGTGCCAAATATGGGCTGTGATTAAATGTTGGTAGCCCCTATAATGACTGGCATCCTACATACGATTCTGGCAATATACATCACATGGTTTTTATGCAACTAATGCTTGCCTTCAATCTCCATATACTCACCCAACCGCTAACTACGCTCCTCTACTGACCTGCTACTTAACACTTCTCTCATTAAGTCCTCACATGCTCGCATTCAAGACTTTGCAAGGGCTGCACCCCTCCTCTGGAATTCTCTCCCACGGTCTGTCCGACTTTCTCCCAATCTTTCAGCTTTCAAGGAATCTCTAAAAACCCACTTTTTTGAGAAGCCTACCCTCACTGTTAACTACTCAATGCAATACCGCTTACATTACTACATCTCTCACCCACTTTACTCTGATTTTTCCCACTCCCACACCTTGTGTATCATTCCCTTCCCTTTAGCTTTTTCTGTACAGGGCCTTCCTCACCTCCTGTACCAGTATTTATTGTGATGTATAATCACATTCACTTTACAGCGCTACGAAATAAGTTGGCGCTATAGAAATACGTGTTAATAATAAGCCAGGAGTTAAAAAATAAGCACCTACTTTGAGGCCATTGGGAGCAACATCCAAAGTGTCGGTGAACAACATGTTGCTTGAGAGCCACTGGTTGGGGATCACTGTGTTAGAGCATGTAAGAATGGGCAGCAGCAAATGTATTTCCAAGGTTGTCAGGACTGTGTAGAAAATAAGGCATGTGCAATAAGTCATATTAACATGTAGGGAACCCAAGGGATTAACTTCTCCTACTATGGAAGTCCTGGTTCCGTCACCTATGCAATGTGGGATAGACTTTTCCCTAGTGACCAAATCCTGTTCCTAGTTTACTTCATCTTTAGTCTCCGCCTAATACAAAGGGTGAATGTGTTGGGAGCCCGGAGTATCAAGCTTGGACCCTAAGGAGACCAGAAACCTTAGAGAAGTCAGGGGTTGCAGGGATCCCATGAATGAGGTAAAGGCTGTGGATAGCCACTTCTGTCATGGCACATTCCTTGGAGTTATGAGTTTTTAGAGGCCAGATCAGCAGTCTCTATGCTGAGAAGTACTGTGTCTCATTATCTGATGAATGTGAATAGTATTGGAATTAACCATGCATATCATATTTTTTGTAGTATTATTCATTGTGGGAAACTAGAAAACTCTAGACCTGAGGCACCGCCCACTCTAGAACAGCTTTATACAACTTGCACCTTCTTTGCATGAAACTCAGGCGCAATTTTGTCCCTTTATTCTGCAAATTCACTTTGCACATTATTACACCTGCTTTTGTAAATGCCAATATTTATTAGAATAATAGGCTGGTAGATCCAGTAAATGCAATAGATTTTACTGATCTAGATCTTTGGAACAAGCCGGGCAACTACACAGAGACTAACTTTGCCTGCGATTCTACATCGCCCATAACGTGAGGGATTGCCTCTGTAGGAAACAAATATGATATCCCTTTATTTCAGTGTAAAATATAAATAAATGCATTTCATGGATATTTATGCTTTCCATCCCTCCGTCAACACCCCCCCCCCACATATAAATAAACAGCATCTTTTAGTTAACGCAGTGAGTAATTGTCATGAACAGCAGTGACAGATGTGCAATATAGCGCTTCCTCCTGGAAAAAAATGAACAGTTTGTCCAGCCTGTCAGCCGGCTCTTTTTAGTGCTTTAGAGGTCTTGGCCCCATTATGGATGATTTAGAAATTGAAGCAAGCAAAGATCCGCGGCGGGAGCTGAAAGCCCTTCTTAGTGGGCCTCATCTGCATTCCTGTATTCACTTACCCACAGAAATTGGTCGAGTCTCTCCGGCCGCGCCATGAGTAGAGACTGACAATGCCTTGATTTGTTGAGAGAGAATAAATGGGTTTTTCAAAAGATGAGGAAATATCGCCATTACCGGCCAATTTACAGCATTTTATCCGTTCCTCAAACATGTCACTTTTGTTATTGTTCATGGTAATTACAAGCAGGGGGAAAGAAAACAGATTTCCGCTCATATATTCAGGCTGACTGGAAAATCACATCATCCTCATGCCTGTTTAGGGCCTACAAGGGAAGGAGGCTCATTTTAATTTGGAATTGCTACAGTAGCTGGGGAGTAAATAGGATATGGGATTAAATTCCACACCATCCGATTATGAAAACATAGCGTATTTCCCTGTGTTTGTATAATGTCACCAAGTGCATCTTTGCCTGCATGTATGTGATTTAAACACATTCCAAGCTCAACCCTCTTAACTTTTACCATCACAAGGGCATCAATTTCTCTGATTGGGTCCAGGATATGGAATGAAACCATAAATTGTAAATAAAAGATTAAGTAAAACTTCCATTATACTTAAAAGATCCATTAAAAGCTACAAAGTTAATATTGTTTTTAAACGTCAACTGATTTTCTCTGTCTTCTCCTGCAACTCTCTATGTAAGTGGTCTTTCTTGCATAGGGAGCCTTCCTAGGACTCTTCGTTCACAAGGCTGAACTGTAGATGGAAAAAGCTGTGCAATTAGTGCTTTGAACTTAGGGGTAAGTGTGGGATATGCAGGAGGCTTGTGCATAGAGGCTCCTCCAACCTTACAGTAATCCAAGAAGCCCCCCTATAGGTTTGAGACCTGCATTACCAACACCAGAAATTATGTTTGTGAGGAATTTACAACAGGACTGTTGCTCTGCTGCTAATATAACATAGGCTACTACCAGTATAGTCTGTGCAGACAGACAGACAGAAGTTGGCCATCCAGCACTCTAGGAAATCTTCAGGGCCACAGATATGAAACTAGATGCAATATATATTGGGAAAAAAAATCTTTATAGGCCCTATGTGTTTCGTGCCTAGTAGGCACCAGTACTACCAGTGATGTGTGGGCCGACCTGGGACCTGCGGGTCAGGCGGCTTCGGGCCGACCTGCACTGCTGTTCGCGGATGGGTGCGGGTTCAGCTCTTCTCCTGCTCTCCCTGCCACCTTCAAATGCCGTCTTCAGGTTTTTTGTGACATCATCTGCAGGGTGGCTCGGGTCTATTTAGGGAACTCAGAAGCGCAGGTGGGTGAGGGCTGAGCAAGGGCGGGTTGGGCCGCACATCACTACTACCTGTGTAGTACTAGCGGAGCGCATGTTATGCAAAGAGACTGTAGAGTGGAGATGCAGTTTAGCTCAGTGTACTAAGTAGTTCTCTGGCCAGACTACACAGAGCTAGGGTAGCCACCTGGCCGATAAAAATTATAGTTGATCCAGGGCCACTCCTGCCATGAGGCAAGGTGAGACCCTTGCCTCAGGTGGCATAGAGCCACCTCTTGTAACTTTAAGTGCCGAATTTTCTGGGTTTTAACCTGGAAATTTGGCTCCGCTAGTGGAGAGAGGACAATTGTGCTCAGTGTGCTAGTGATACTGTCCCCCCTTTGAAGGGGGAGGCGGGTTTTAACCTGGAAATTTGGCTCCGCTAGTGGAGAGAGGGCAATTGTGCTTTGTGTGCTAGTGATACTGCCCCCCCCCTTTGAAGGGGGAGGTGGCAGCAGCCCTAGAAACGCCACTGGGTTGATCCCAATGTTATCAATAGGGAGAAAAGATAAATATATAGGAAGGCTGGTAAGCAATGAGTGAGAATAGATGACAGTTTACAGTGAAAGTGTAGGGAATCCTTCACTCAAACTGGCACACTTTGCATGGCTAGGACTATTATTAACAGGAGAATGATAGAAGTTTTTGGGTGTAAGTATCTACTCAAAGGTGCTCACACACCAATAGGTTTAGTAGGTATAGTCTTCATTTCACCTAAATAACTGTTTCAAACATTCTTTAATATGACCTTCTTAAAGTCCACTGTCCTACTGCAACATAAACATAGGCGGCCTAAGTAATATTAGAAAACATTTAAAAAACATTTTAAAAAAAATAAATAAAATTAAGAATACTAAATAAGCTGCTTATTCTGAAATTAACCATAAGCGGCTACAAATCCATAATCATTTGTATTATTGCATATTATAATAAGTGCACATTTCCCCCTAACATTTTAAAGCAGTAGAAGTGTAAATCTATCCCAGTTTTTGGAGATGCCTTGCATGCAATCTATGCACATCTTCACATTATTTCTTTTAATGCCTTTCATAAAGGATTCCTGCTGCCAATTGCTGGTTTCTCTTTCTCTTCCAGCCTTTCTCATCTGATGTTAAATATCAAGAGAATTTATGAAATCCTAAATTATACTCGGCTGTTATCCAGAAATTGCAGGTTATTCTCTTCTAGGGATCATAGAGAATCCTCCTTTGTGTCCTGGAGAGAAGAGACAGTGCCGAGATTGTTCCATTTTAGCAACTCGTTGCACGCCGGAGTCTTCAGGAGAGCAAAGGGTGAAATTATCATCTGCTCTGGAACATAGCTGGCGTAATGATTGCAGGGTCCGTACCATTAGACAGTAGGTTTACATTGCTTAAGCCATTTCTCTTATAGCCTGGTGTTATAGAAATATGGTGCAATTTTTTTTCCCTTTCATCTTTGCACAGCGCGGTTGTCACATTAGAAACCTGGATTAAGATCTTTTCAAAGGGAGACATTAACTGCGCATAATTCAAAAGAAAAATTTTTGTGTGCCTTTATTATCATATGAATATTGTTGTGTCATACACGAAATAATATTTAAAAAAAAAATTGCAACATGTGCAATTTTAGCAAATTTCTAGCTAAGACAAAATCCAATATAATTAACCTTATATTAATGTGTAAATTATTTTATTGCAAATCGTGATAAAAATATTGATTATTATCTTAAATGCTATAACTTGGTTAGAGAATTTTTTTGAGTTGCATATTGGTGCAATTCGTGGGAATAGAGGCAAAATCTCTGTTGTATTTTTTTTATTTGAATTTTTTTATTTGCAATAGTTCCTTTGATGAGGTTTAATCAAAAACTAAAAGTTTTACCACCTAAAACTTGCCAAGATTTTTTTTTTTTTTTTTTTTAAACTGGGGTTGACTTAAAATGTTTTTTATTATGTGATTTTTTTTTTTTTGTGCTTGCATTTCTTTCCCAACTGAGTTTTAGAAAAAATAAAATCTTGCCACCTTAAACCTAATGTCACGGTCGGCACCCTGAACCCAGGGTCTAGGCTCGTACTTCTGCCTATAACAGCCGCCTTTCACCTTGGGAGGAGCCCTCGGC
>CM044439.1:14973417-15039463 GCA_024363595.1 Xenopus borealis | reverse complement strand
TCGCAAGTTCGCGAACGCGTCCGCGAACTTTTTTGCGGCGGTTCGCGCCATCCCTAAAGAAGAATACTGATGAATGCATTTTGCCTTTCCATGGAGGCCCAGACTAAATGTTATACAAAGGACAAGGGCAAGAGTTGCCACTGGCCCAAGTTATTATCCTCTGCAGCCCTGCCAGCACTCCTGTTCTGTAAGAAACCATCAGACCTGGTATTGTTCTCCTACCCTCTTGGCAGCTCTGGTAAAAGAAAGCTACCTGTCTACCAGGACGGCACCACAATGTAAGAGAAGTGTATTTCTTATGAAAAAGACTGCCAGCTGGAATGCACAACTGATGCCATTAGGGGTATCTTACAAAGACACAAAGTTAAGGAAGGGGGCTAAGTTTTGCTTAAATACTGATAAAAAGGTGAATATATTAGAAAGCACAAGAGAGGTAGAAGACCATAATTGAGCATCTGATATCAGCAGGCTTGGTCAAGCAGAATATCAGAGGATCTTCCAGTAGGTCTGCCTTTCCAGAGCACAAGTAGAGTAATGGTTGACAAGAAATGGTTGACAGGAATAAAAAACAGTAAGTAACTCAGTATTAAAGAATTTAGAGGAACATTGATAACATGTCTAATGCAAGACTCTTTCTCGTTTAACTGATGAGTGTCTTTCAAGAGATATTTTCCTTGGAAGAAGTTAGAAAACATAAGGAAACTAATATGTAGCAATACTAATCGGTACAATGTAAAATTATTCAGTAACCAGTAAGGTGAAATCTCATACAGTACTTTTGTAATTATATAGTCCTAATTCCCACCATCCTCCCACAGGACATCCCTAACTTTTATTATTTCTCTTGACATCTACAGTACACTTTGCCCTTGGTCTCTAAAACCATGTACTCTCCAGGTTATTTCAAACATCTTCTTAGGTATGCCATCCAGTGAGAATACTTCTGTATATTGGTGACGCCATGGATTATGCAGCCTATGAAAGAAAGGGAGAAGGCACAATACATTACTCTACATGATTTATTGTGAAGCAGAAAATGAAACAAAGAGCCTTGGAAAATTATGTGCACTTTCTCCCCTTTCAATGTGCACCTGTTTCTACAAGGAAGTGGTGTGCAGAAGCCTGATTTTGTTGAACTAGAGAAAGCCTAGGAAAAGTCTACTGGCCTCATAGATACTGTATAAAACACTGCCTGTTTTTTTTTTTTGTTTTTGTTTGGTAGATGCCTCCATTGATGGAACAAGATGAATGAACATTGCAACAGATGAGGTTTATAATCAATATAAATTGATTACATGTGAATTTGGGATCTTTGGTTTGATGGGTTGACCCATGTGTATCTGCTTTGTTTAATCTCCACGGCTAATGTCCCCAAAAGTGCCCTTCAAACATCAAGGTGCAGATTACTCCATAACAAGCCAGAGGTAGGGTGGAGAAAGGTGGGTTTTTCTGCCAAAGCAGCAATCTGCTCACATCTGCTAAGCAGCATGAGATACCTGCTTGGCCACAAAGCCAGAGAAATGATTAATGAATCGATGTCAGAACAATAATTCTTTCCGGCACAAAAAAGTTCATAGCTCAGTTATGGCTCTTTCATGTGGAGAAAGGGGCTCAACATTTTCATAATGCAGGGAAGACACCTAATGCAAAGGATTCTGCCATGCTGGAAGGTTTAAGACACACATTCGACATTATAAATAGCAGCACAGATGTTGACAGAAAAATGGTCCCTTAATTACCATACAAACTGCTTTACTTGAGTGAACCGTTTAAAGAACCCTCCTAAGGAAGCTCACTCAAGCAATTCCACAGATTACAGCTAATGAACAATATTTCCTCATGCCTATTTAGTGCTCATTAAAATGTAAAAGCCTTTCATTTTCAACAGGCACACAATAAATATTCCTCTCCAGTGAATGTCTCGGATAATATGCGGCAAAGAAGTGCAGAGACCACAACCGGTACGTCAGCCCTGTCAACAGTCTGCTAATTCGCTTTGCCATGGATACATGATGTATGTATATGCTTGAATATGTGTATTTAGAGAATTTTTTTTATGCATAGTCAACTACACCAACTATGTAGTACCCTGAAGAGCAGACTGAGGTGGAGCATGTGCTACAGGTATAATAAAACAAGGAATGGTACCTGCTAAGTGAGGATCTGCTGTTATAAACCAAGAAGAATGGTGGCATCCAGATGTTCATAACCGAACCAAATGCAACTACTTGGGGTGGACTGGAACATAACTAAAATCATTGTCAATATTGTTAGTGGATCAATACATTTATAACACATCCCAAAAAGTTTTGACTCTGAAGATGTCCGGTTCAAATGTTTAAAAAATTCAGTATTTATTCATTATATATCAATAAACAGACCCATTGATCCTCTGCCTTACGCGTTTCATACCCCCATGGTACTTAATCATAGGCTCTGATTAAGTACCAGGGGGTACGAAACGCGTAAGGCAGAGGATCAATGGGTCTGTATATTTTTTATTGATATATAATGAATAAATACTGAATTTTTTAAACATTTGAACCGGACATCTTCAGAGTCAAAACTTTTTGGGATGTGTTGTATGTGCCCTTGAGGACTGGGGGCTGTGCTCTGAGGAGTCCATGACCCTTGAGACTGGTCTCGGCAGCTGTGTGGGTGCTTTTTTTTTCAATACATTTATAGCAATGCACTGAATCTGTTTCCTTAGAGTAAGATAATATATAGAATAGGTCAATGCTAACTTCTTTAGTTTCTACAGCTGGTCTGGGTACCATCTCTCTGGCTAACCAGTAACTCAGAGATGGATGGAAAGTGTTCTAGTTGGTTCTGTGAGTTTAATGATGGTGCAATGGCTTTCATTCTATCCTACTTTTGGGTTGGTGGTATTGGAGACCAGAAATAGCACTTTTTCCAGGAACCCAGAATCACAGCTAGACCCAAAAGGTATAAATGAAGATAAAGTTGCAAACTCTTTTTGTTATTTTTATTTATCTGTTAAAACTTTAAACATGTATGTCTTACCTATTGTTCTTCAGGGTCTTGCTATTATGACCAATAGGCATGCCCATTAGTCTCATGGACTAGAGATGAAGGAATTTGGAGATGTGCTACAGCTCTAATGTTTACACCGACCAGAGTTGTTTCTGAATTTTCTCAGTGAACTCATATTGATCTGAATAATTAAGGGGTCAGAATATAGAAATGGGGTCCAGGAAATCAAACGTGCTCTTCGCTCATTAGCCACAAAGTATGGGCAGAGAATTAAGAATCACAGGTACTAAACAATCAATTGTATACATTTGGCTTGAGTAATAAAGTCTAAATTTATTGGTAACTTTTGGGGAGCTCACTGGCATTGAGATTCCACATATCAGTAATAGATTAACCCATTGGAATAAAATCATCAATGAATAGGAAGTGATTCTATCACGGTCAACCATAGGTTTACTACTAGTTATTTAAGTTAAAGAAGTATAACAGTACTTTTGCAAAACTTACAATAACATAGTATTAAAGGCTTGCCTTAACTTTCAGAAGCATAAAGCCCTTCACTATAGTATAAAGTCACCATTTCAAGCACTTCATGTTAAAACTTTAAACATGTGTGTCTTACCTATTGTTCTTCAGGGCTTTGCTCTTATGACCAATAGGCATGCCCATTAGTCTCATGGATTAGAGATGAAGGAATTTGGAGATGTGCTACAGCTCTAATGTTTACACCAACCAAAGTTGTTTCTGAATTTTATCAGTGAACTCATATTGATCTGATTAATTAAGGTGTCAGAATATAGAAATGTGGTCCAGGAAATCAAACGTGCTCTTCACCTGAACTACGTGCGCTTCACTCATTAGCCAAAGTATGGGCAGAGAATTAAGAATCACAGGTACTAAACAATCAATTGTATACATTTGACTTGAGTAATAAAGTCTACATTTATTGGTAACTTTTGGGGAGCTCACTGGCATTGAGATTCCACATATCAGTAATAGATTAACCCATTGGAGTAAAATCAATGAATAGGAAGTGATTCTATCATAGTCAACCATAGGTTTACTACTAGTTATTTAAGTTAAAGAAGTATAACAGTACTTTTCCAAAACTTACAATAACATAGTATTAAAGGCTTGCCTTAACTTTCAGAAGCATAAAGCCCTTCACTATAGTAGAAAGTCACCATTTCAAGCACTTCACTCGTCAGATACTGAGAATGTGCCCAATTGATGGAGCCTACAATGTCATGGACTAGCAGATTTTGCTTGAGCTGAGGCATTCCCAGTAAACCTCAGAAGAATGTCTAATGTTGAATAATACTCTGTTCTACTGATGTCATTGGAGATTACCTCCACCGCGCAATATGGCAGCTCCTAGACATGGCTTTGTAAGTGAAAAATAAAGGATAAAGTTTTGTGAGCTCTGTAACTTGTCTTTATATTTTGTTTTTATGAAGGTAGACCAAATCTTGATAAACAGTGACAGAACAGCTTTGTTTGTTAGAATGTTATTATAGAGCTACATTTCATTAGCAGCATTAGACTTTCCCTAACTGCTTAACAATTGACTATTTTCTGCTTTCTTAAAATGCAGCTGTCTGCTAAAGAATTATTGCTAATGACTTGCCGAGGCCGCGTTTCCCTCTGCTGATGTGACATTAATATCAACTCAATTTAAAAAACAGAAAATAGAGTTAACAATAACAGTGAGTGGCAAAAATGACATTCTGGAGGGAAAGAAATATCATTATTTGAAAATTGTAATTGAATTGAAAATTTTGAAAATTATAGAGATGCAGGTAGTTCCATTAAATGTACACCATTGCTAGTTCTTCGTTATTATTCAGTTCCCTTTTTCATTAATATATTTAATTAAACACATATACAGGGTTATTTTTTATTCTGCAGTCTGGCACTAGGTGGAGCTTGCTATCAGGACTAATAGCAGAACAAACACTCTGCTAAAGTACTTGGAATATGGCATTGCTGTTGCTCGGCAAATCTGAAAGTTCAGCTGCTACCTGGGCTTAATTTCTCCAGGCAGCAAAGTTTAAAATTACTAGGGGAGGGCCAGAAAGGAAAGATAAGCAATTAATAAGTGGAACCTGCATGGTTGAGGGAGTCCCAAAAGTAATATAAACACTACCAATAAAATACTGCTCTAGATTATCACAAAACTTGAACTTTCACCCTCTGCTGCATAGTTGCTGGGATTCTTTATAGCCTTCATTTGCACTGGCCTCTGATAAATCCAGGCTCCTTCTGGGTTCTCCTCTTGGTTCAGATGTCCTTTGGAATCCCAGCATGACCCCAGGAACTGGGAGAGGGAAGCAAATGGTGACCAAGCAACCCAAAAAGACTGTCATAGTGTCATTTGTGGAATGATGGGCAGTTGCACCGGATGAAACGGCTGTGGCAGCTATAGCCAAGGACGGAAAACCCTGGTGCTGCTGTTGACTGAAGCTGTAGCCCAGAGCCCCATAGCTCTGTTGTAACGGTGCATGTGCACTTTGGTTTAGTTACTGGGGCAGGTTCAGTGAGGAGTCTGGTGGGAGCAGCATGGGACTAACTAACTGTCAGTAGACTATGAGAGAAGAAATTGAGCGCCGCACAATGGATCGTCGTCGCCCTTTCGCCTTTTCTGAAGAGGACAGGAAGAGGAGTTTCTGTAAGTTATTTTTTAATAAAGGCTTCACTATTTTAAAGTTTGGTGCTGGTGTTTTTATTTCGTTCTATACTAACAAATTTTTATAAAAAATATTTTGATGTTATTAGTCCTTTAACAACAGCTATTTAGCTATATATTGGGCATCCCTTATTTAAGGAAAATATATACATGCTGGGAACATGTTAAGTTGTGTCCACTGCAAGTTGCATTCATTGACCAATACCAGGCATCATAGTAGATCTTCTGTGCAGAACCATTTTGAACTCCTCTGGCATTATAGAAGCTGTTGAGATGTGTGCTCAGAACTGGGATGGAAAATGGTGCCCCCACCCTTGTTCCAACATCTATGACCAATACTCTGCTGGGTTTTTGTTTAGAATTGAGGCGAAAGACTGCACAAGACCCCTGCAGAGCGAGAGAACATCCATAACTGGAGCTCCGATTCTGTACTCCTTATCTCTATTTGAATATTGGTTCATTTGTAGAAAATGGGTTTAGTGGATTCACCTCATGTGCATAGGATCACTACTGGGAAAAGCCTGGGTTTCCTAGGGGTAGATTCATCAAAGAGTGAAGTTAAGAGTGAAGTTCCGCCACTAGAGGGAAATTCCACAGCTCTCAATTCATTTCTATGGGATTTTTAAAGGCGTATTCATCAAAGGGTAAACTTTCAAATGAATTGAGAGCTGTGGAATTTCCCTCTAGTGGCGGAACTTCACTTTTTAATGAATCTACCCCCTAGTGTCCATGCTGGCAAGTCATCATATCAAAGTGAACAAGCTAATTAGTGCTCACCATAAGTTGTTAGCAGCCCCATGATACCATCTTTGCCCTTTGATCCTCTAAATAAAGGGCTCCAGCTTGTTGTTGGACTATAGCAACATCCCACCTTTGGACATCGTTAAATTCAGTTCCACAAGAGCTGAAGGACTGCATATTAGAAATCACTGAGCTAATGAAACTACCTGAACTACAGTAACAGATTACTAACAGAGAGTGCGAAAATCTAATCATTTACCAGCAATAAACCCCCTCCTTCCCCCCAGATCTGTGCCGGAGGTGTTACCAATGCTGCTAAATGCAATTTCAGTGCCGCTCAGTTAAGCTGGGACCAATAATGTTTCAGCAGATGTTAACAGTGAGGGAATTTAAAGATTACAGAGTTTCATGGGGGCAGTTAAGCTGCACTGGGAGAAGATATGCGATGTAGGCCGTTATGTTCTGTTATGTTCTTGGTGCTTTGGGTTTTCTGACTAGTAATACATGAGCAATAGTGACTGTCAGGGGAGCGGAACTTAATACTTATTGGTCAGTAGCACGTCTATTCTATGAACTTTAAGCATTTCCTCTTGGCTCCATGATTGGAACAGATTGTGTCCTGTACATCTTACCCTCACGGTGCAGTTATCCTTGATCAAATATAGAAAACTATAATTGTTCTTTAGTTCAAGAACAATAGAAATCTTATTTTTTTCAATCTAATGACTACATTTTATAGCTACAAGTGAAACATCGTATTTCAGAGTCCAGATTCTTCTCCATACTAATCCAGTTCAACCAGAATTTCACCTGTTAAGTCTTTGATGATTAGTTGGTCTAATCACAGTACTTGATTACATCTGATTTGATCAAAGGCATTAGAATTAGGATTCAGTTGGGTAGGGAACTTACTGTGCCATATTGAAAATGTGTGGCTAGTTGCAGAAACCTGCAAGGTACAGTTAGCCTATTCTTACTGCCTGCGAAAGGGCCTCTTCACTGGTATTTCGTAACTTGTGCCCTGAATGACATGTAATTTAAGTAATGCCTAGATGGCAGGAGAAGGTGCAACTAGGCAGAGTCCACTCTAGATATTCAGGTGCCCACATTTACCCCTTCACATATTTTCCTGGTAGTTAAATATTTGGCCAGGTGTTTCAGAGTTCCTAGTCTATAAAAATAATCCACCACTTGCAGGAGATGGTGGTTGGTGCCAAAAGAGCCTGAGTGGTAAGCCTCAGCAGAATTAGTAAGTGCTGGGGAAATGATGTAATAGCTCACTGTAAGAGAGGCAGGATCAGGGTAGTTAGGTGAGCAGTCTGATGCTCCAGGAAGGAGGCCAGAAGGCTAGGGTGTCACCTGTCAGTACAGGGACTGAAGAGGTTAGGCTCGAGAATAGGAGATTCCTGGAGTAAGGTACCACTGTGAGCACTGGGGATGATTTCACCTATAACTAAGTACTACTTCTGAGTGTCTGCAACTACTGTTACTGTGTAACATCATTAAGTGAATGACTACTTCACCAGTGGTAAATGTGCAATATAGGCCCTGTCTTGACAGATGTTTTACTAAAGCCCAGGTGGTGACCCTTCTTCTGACGACTCCTAGTTCAAGCCCTGGTTGCTAAATGGCTGCTCGCCTTTAATCGGAATGGTAACCTCCATATGAAAGTACATATGAGCATTTGATCTAGTTAGTCTATTAAGCAGCTGGAGAGGTGACAGGTGTTCCCTATGTCTTTATAGTTTAAGATGTTTTAATACAAAATTAATGGAAGATCAGTGCTACAATATGACTAGGGTTTGTTTCCCTTAACAGGAGAACTAAACCCCCCATGGTGATAAGTCCCCACTGGCCCCCTCCCTGCCTCCCCCCTGCACAGTCTTACCCCTGAATTCTGTCCCCTCTAGAAATAGTGACTGCACATGCAGAATGAGCACAGCGGAGCTCACGGGTGCCATCTTCTTCTCTTCTGTAATTTTCATTTCTTCTTCCTCCCCTTCGGCAATTCCCGTCTTTTTGGGCGCATGTGCAGTTTGCTCCAGCTGCACATGTGCCAATATGCCATTCACTTCATGAAGAGAAGAAGTTGGTGCCTGTGAGCTCCGCTGCACTCACTCTGCATGTCTGGTCACTATTTCTAGAGGGGACGGAATTCAGGGGTAAGACTGAGCAGGGGGCCAGCAGAGGGGGCCAGTGGGGACTTATCACAATGGGGGGGTTAGTTCTCCTTTAAGTGACACCCAATGCTATCAATAGGCACAATATCAGATGGAATACTGTATTCCTTTTGGATTAATAAGCTTTTCCTTGGCTTTGCCCCTATGTACTGCTGGGCCCACCACTTAGCTTTGATGCTCAGAAGCCAAAATAAACCCCAGATCCAAACTCTCACTGGTCGCCAGCAGTGAGCAGTGTATAAACTGGCTACTCTAAAACAATTACATCTATATTACAAATCTTCAGTGCAAAGCTCAGTTCCTCCACTGGTAACCTTCATATTAATGCGCTCCCCGCAGGAAAACAATGCACTTGAATATTTATCATGCAGACCACCAGGCAGGGAGAGCGCGGGGCACATATGAAAGCCTTTTTATTTTGATGCCACTGTTTCATTATTTCTCATAAATTTAGTGAAGCAGGCTTTCTACGTTCAGATCTTCTTTTATGGGGAATAAATCACTCCTGACAGGAAGTTTTATGCCTAAATCCGTTTACTGTCCTTGTTGGTAGTCTTTAAATTAATATTTATAAGCGGAGAGTGGGCTGAGAGGAGGCAGCAGTAAAACAGCTAAATACTTCATTTTGGCTGCAACTGGATTCTCTTTCTTGACCAGTGACATACGTTAATTACTAGTGACCCGGGCTCATATTGTCCCTGGACTCCTGGAGCTCACAAATCACCGGCTGAGATGCAATTGTTACTGATCAAAGGCTTGTTCTGCTTGATATACACCACAAACTGACATGTGTACAGGGAAACAGACACAGGCTGGGAATTTGAATGAAAAAACATATATTTGCTATTGGCTGCAGATGTTGCCTTGACTTGATGGATATTCATATATTATAAAGCTGCAACCATGTTTTGTTTAACAGGGTACCACAAACCAACTGAATGTTTGAAAATAGTTTCATATATTTGTATACTTTGGAAGGGTTTCCCTTGTATACAGTAGTTCTCTCTGCCTCTGTCCTTCTGCCTCTACTGCAGTGCTCATTTACAGACATAAGTGCTAGAGCTAGATCAGATGCAAGGCATTAATAGTACTTGTGCCCAAGCTTGCTCCTTGTATAGTTTCACTCAGCACCAAGTTCCTTTGCCCCCTCTGTTGAGTTGAGTGCAAGTGTGCCTATTGATGTCTGAGAACCCTGGAGCTACCGCCATCTGGATGGCTTCAAAACACTAACACAGTTGCATTCATTTATGACTCTTTGGGGCAATGGCGGTCTTGAGCACATTGGACCAATTTGGCCCAATTGGGCCCCGCACTTATGGGGGCCCCGCTCCAGTGTGAGCTCTAATTAATATTCCCTTAATTCCCTAATAGCCCAGAGTACCCCAAATCCAGATTGACCCAGCCTGCTCAGACCCGATTGGCTCAGGCCACATCTGAACCTGATTGGCCCAGCCCACCCCCAACCCCAATTCAACCAGCCCGCCCCAAAACCATGTATATATAATCCATGGTGCTGCACACACACAGTTTACAGTGGTAACCAAAATTAGCAATTTTTTTTTGCCCATCCAGCTCTGTGACCCTGCGACAGACATCAAAGTTCCTTCTAGGGGGCCCCACCAAAATGGTTCCAATTGGGCCCCGCACTTGTACGACCAGCCCTGCCTTGGGGTTAATTTATCAGCAGTGGGTAAATTTTCCCAGGGTCAGTAACCCATAATAAACAATCAGTGCTTAGTTTTTTTTTTAAGGAAAAAAGCAAATATGCAACAATTCGATGGGTATCTGTCCACGGCAAATTTGCCCAGTGTTGATAAATGACCCCCTTTGATCACATTTGCGTTGAACACAGCTCCCTGTGGGCCTAAAATGATGCCATAATTGTGGGGAAAATGCTGCATTGTTTGTAAAAAAATAGGTCTATGGTGCTTTACATCTGAAATTGCACTTAACATGCAGACGTAACCCTAACCCTAATATACTGTATAAGTATGGGGAGCTGGTGACTTTTGGGAAGGCTAAAGGGATCATTTACCACCTGCAGGGAAAGGGGCAAGGTGCAGAAAACAGGTGCAATCTACCATGCATCTAGACCCTGCTCCCTGCCATGGAGGTAGAAGTATTGCCGCAGGTCTCTGAACACTCTGTGTGTGTACTAAAGAATACAGTTCGGTCTGCATTCCATGGGTAGTGGGGCAAGTAGGTACACTTCTGCACCCCTTACCATGTCTCCTTAAATCTTCATTATTCTCCACCTGTGCCCAATTTCTCAACTGTTTCTCCATCCACCAATTTTCTTATCTCTCTCCCCATTTCCTCCACTCAGTGTCACTTTAAGGTACTGGTGGGCCCAGCTCAGAGAACTTATTGCTAGGCCCCTGCAGCCACCCAAAGAAATTTTTAGAAGAAGTGGACTCATGCAGCTGAACTAACAATGAAGCAAGAAATATAGAAAGCAGCACAGAGATCTCTTTAATTTTCATCTCATTGCTGGAAAGAAAACAAAGCAGAACCTCACAGACAACCTCTACATGGGACCCACAAGGAAAAACATTCCTTAAACTAAAGATTTCTTCAACCAAAAGTAAAATAGAAAACATTTAAGATGGATATGTTGTTGAACTCCAGCTGATTAAATGGAGGTGTGACAGTTTTAATCAAAAGTAACAGCTATTGAGAGGTATGATGGTGGGCCTCAGGCAAAAGTGCCTTTTAACAATTTAAAGGGGTGGTTCACCTTCAAGTTAACTTTTAGTAGTATTGTAGAAGGGCCAATTCTAAGAAACTTTTCAATTGGTCTTCATTATTTATTTTTCATAGTTTTTTAATAATTAGCAATTTTCTTCTGTTTCTTTGCAGCTTTCAAATGGGGGTCACTGACACCATCTAAAAACAAATGCTCTGTAAGGCTACAAATGTACTGTTATTGCCACTTTTTATTACTGATCCTTCTATTCCGTCCATCCCCTATTCATATTCCAGTCTCTTATTCAAATCAATGCAGGGTTGATAGGGTAATTTGTACCCTAGAAACCAAATTGCTGACACTGCAAAATAGAGAGCCGCTGAATAAAAAGCTAAATAACTCAAAAACCACAAACAATAAATAATGAAAACCAATTGCAAATTGTCTCAGAATATCACTCTCTACATCATACTAAAAGTTAACTCAAAGGTGAACAACCCCTTTAATAAAATGGTCCCAGCATCAATGATCTTACTCCTTTCTCTCCTTCAATCTTCCACTCTCCCTATTTTTTTTAATCTCCTACTCACTCTCTCTCTCCATCCATCTCTTTCTCTTTTCCTACTATGCCTCTTCCCTTGTTCTCACTACTAGATGATATTCAGCTTTCCCATACCTTCTTCAGGCTGGCAGAGCATAGGCTTACAAGTTACATGTAGTAAACAACCAATCACCACAACAGCTTTAGGAACTAAGGAAAATATATTTTTTGTGACTGAAACATAAATAACAACTACTACCTAGTATTACGGAAGTGCTTTCCCTGTATTCCAACATAGTGCAATGATTAAAGCTTATAACAGAGAGATAAAGCATTATAGGAGCAGGAGGAGAGATAACTATATATAGACCCTCGTGGTATCAAGTCACCTCCTATTTTCAAGCAACTGTGGGTAACAATGCCAGTTGCACTGCAGCCAATGTAATATGAGAAGGTTCTAGTAAAGTTATCGCCTGATAATCTTATCATGCCACATGGACTGCTGGCAAAGCCAGGGGAACATGGACTTCAGGAGGTAAGCAAGAACTGAGCTTGGGTCAATTGGAGTCAACTTCTTCCCTTCAGCTAAAAGTCTAGGTGTAAAGGAAAACTGTATAATTTTCTTGATTTATACTCTCTGGGTGTAGGCTTTGGCAAGTTTTTAGAAGACAAATGTGCAACTGATAAGAATTGTGTCTTTTTTTATGGAACCCTTTCGACACCCCTTTTATCAGTGTTTACACTCAACGTGTGGCACTTACCTGATGACACGGGACAAACCTGAGCCACTCAGCCTCTCAGCTCTCTGGGCCCACCAGCAGCTCTCTGGCTTTCATCTCTGTCCACCATGCAGTTCTCTATGCCAGACTTTCTTCTTTTGCCAGTATCTGTGACTTCCTTTTCCTGCCAGGCACTCTTTAGCTGCTGTGTCACTCCCTGTTGCACTTAGATCGCTGAATAGCTGGTTGCTAGGTAACAGCTTACAGCACACAGATACAGGCTCTGTGTTTTTGTCCTTACAGGGATAAGTGCAATGCTTTTGCACAGATTCCCTACAATCTCTCCCTGCTTGAATGGGCAACGTCCTCGCTTGCCCTTCCTCATTCTTCCTAACCTCTGGAGGAGAATCACAGGGGGAAACTTTTTCACTAAGTACCCTGACATTTCCCCTTCCTGAAGGCTTGAGCTTTCCCAGGCCCAGTCACTTACTTTTGTCGTTGGTGCCAGAGTGCTCAGAGACCATCCTCGTGCCACAGGACTTCTCCTCAGGAATATCCACATCACATGGGAAAGATGTCACATATCCATAATAAGATTCTTCATTCAATCCCCAATCACAGGAGAGGGACGTATGACTGTACCAACCACAGGTGTAACACTTCACCGGCTATGTCTCTTCCAATATCTCTTTTGGGGTAGCTTCTACACATCACATCCAGAGGAAGTCACTTCTGCAGCAACAGCCTCTTCACGTTGCTTATTGCAGTTTGTAGATATATGGCCCAACCGACCACAAAGGAAACACTTAGGTGGTTCTCTGCTAGCACCACTTACTTTAGGAGAGGGAGCCGGTCTAGACATAGTTGGCATCTCATCCCTTCCAGACAGTTGAGCCTTGAGATTTGTAATCTATTTTTCAATTCCGTAATCTCTTCCTCATTAGGAAATCACTGGAAGTCTTTTCAGAACTACGATTTTTCCTCTCTTGCTGTAGAACATTCTTTCTTTCCTCTATAGAAAGAGCTCCACATCAAACAAAGACAAAGCCCCTCGGAATAACTGTTTCAGTCTCATGGAATAAACACAATCAGTAGCAATGATCCTTCTGCAAACAAGTAACATTAACATCTGCTGCAGTCTCTTTAAATATTCAGACAGACTCTCTTTGTCTAGGAAAGCTTTTTGAAGGATTAATAAAAGAAAAGGATACTGGACTTCATCGCAAATAACAATACTGTAAGTTTGTGCCAGCATGGTTTTATGCGTAATAGATCTTGCCAGACTAACTTAATTTCTTTTTATGAGAAGGTAAGCAGGGACCTCGATTCTGGGATGGCAGTGGATGTGATTTACTTAGACTTTGCTAAAGCATTTGATACAGTGCCACACAGAAGGTTACTGTTTAAATTAAGGAATGTTGGCCCGGAACATAGTATTTGTATCTGGATAGAGAACTGGCTAAAAGATAGACTACAAAGAGTGGTGGTAAATGGAACATTTTCTAATTGGACCAGTGTTGTTAGTGGGGTACCGCAGGGCTCTGTACTGGGTCCCTTGCTTTTCAACTTGTTTATTAATGACCTGGATGTGGGCATTGAAAGTACGGTTTCTATTTTTGCAGATGATACTAGATTGTGCAGAGCTATAGGTTCCATGCAGGATGTTGCCACTTTGCACAGTGATTTGTCTAAGTTGGGAAACTGGGCAGCAAACTGGAAAATGAGGTTCAATGTTGATAAATGCAGGTTATGCACTTTGGCAAAAATAATATAAATGCAAGTTATACACTAAATTGCATTGTTTTGGGCGTTTCCTTAAGTGAGAAGGATCTTGGAGTTTTTATAGATAACAAGTTGTCTAATTCTGGACAGTGTCATTCTGTAGCTACTAAAGCAAATAAAGTTCTGTCTGGCATAAAAAAGGGCATAAACTCAAGGGATGAAAACATAATTATACCTCTTTATAGATCCCTAGTAAGGCTGGTTGGAGGGATGGAAGACTTAAATTATGAGAGTAGACTGTCCAGGTTGGGGTTGTTTTCTCTGTAAAAAAGGCGCTTGCGAGGGGACATGATTACACTTTACAAATACATTAGGGGACATTATAGACAAATAACAGGGGACCTTTTTACCTATAAAGAGGATCACCGCACCAGAGGCAACCCCTTCAGACTAGAAGAAAAGGACTTTCATTTGAAGCAGTGTAGGTGGTTCTTCACAGTCAGGACGTGAGGTTGTGGAATGCACTACCGGGTGATGTTGTGATGCTGATTCTGTTGATGCTTTTAAGAGGGGCTTGGATGATTTTTTGGACAGACATAATATCAAAGGCTATTTTGATACTAAACTCTATAGTTAGTATAGCTATGGGCATATATGGTTTGTGTGAAAGAGTGGAGATGTGTGTGTGTGTGTGTGTGTATGCTGGGTTTTTAATTTGGAGGGGTTGAACTTGATGGACTTTTTTCAACCCAATTTAACTATGTAACTATACATGCAAGACTGAAACTTGTACAGCATCTCAATTTCATCTTCCACTTGTCCATAGGTATCTTCCAACAGTTCTATTAACTTCTCAGGACCATCTTGTGGGCACACCTCTCTGTGTAGCTAAATGAGGTCCAATGCAAACTCTCTTGGATCATGTGACACAAAGCAAGTCCAGACCCCGGCCAATCAGCAACAGCGGTCAAAGCAGAATCTCTCCAGACCTCAAAGGTCTCTTCACCCGGGGAAGTGGGTTCCACACCTGAAAATATTTTCTGGCTGGCAACATACTTCTTTATCATCACCTCCCAAAGCCTGTCTGTACTGTTGTCCCTTGCAAAGGCCCCTGGACAGAAGTACAAGAGCACTATGGGACACAAAAGGAACACTTCTGCCCAGGGTCTGGCTGCACTAGATAAAAAATCCAGCCCAGCATTGGCAATCGCAAGTCAGTCCTGCACTTACTGCCTGCTAAAGGGCAGGCAGTAAGAACAGGGCCTCCTTGTTGGCCTATGCTTCCTAAATGTGTGTCTAACTGAGAAATTAGGGGATGGGCAGGGGGAGAAATGGTTGACGCCTGTGTGACTTTGACCACCCACTACACATGAATACAGTTCTCTTTTCATGCCATAAAGTTATGTCACTCAGAATTGCCATAGTGACCTGGGCAGGGAGCAAAGTGCAAAATACTGGCTTGAACCCATGTTTTACACCCAACCCTTCAAGTAGTAAATTAACCCCTTTGTCTTTAGATGTTTTATTTATTTGCTATAATGGGCATAATCCAGACACAACATTAGTTAGCGAATGTGATGCTGCTATTTTGCTGTAATTTTCGGGGCAAATGCTGCATTGTGGGTAAAACACATGGTCAAATTTTGCACGAATAAGAATCATTCCCTAGAAAATAAAACCATCTGTTCCAACTTTCATTGTTGATTAGTAAGGCTTCTCTTTCTTATATAAGCTTCCAGTCTTCAAGTTCTTTATGCTAAGCGGGTGCTCTAACTAAACAGGAAAATACTACATTTAGGGTACGAAATCCACACTATATTTTTCTACAGAAACCAAAAAAAAAAAAAATCATTCTGAAATAGACATGCTCCTTTCATATATTCACAAGTGTGAACTTGGTGCTATCAAGTGTAACATCCATTCACTTGGAAATCAATTTGTTTCATTCTCCCTTTATTTTTATGGTGTGCTATAAAGGGATGCAGCATTTTATAACAAGCTCTGTAATACTGATTCAGGATGGGGGGGAAAAAAAAGATAACCTCTAAAATATGACATCATTTTCAGCAGTGTAATTTTAACTGGTATGTATATATGCAGTATTCATTATGGCACCAAAATAAAATTAAGCAGTTAACTTTTCCCAAGTACCAATTAGTTACAATTTTATAACGAGTAATCACAGCCTTCTCTGAACATTAATTTAAAATTACAGTTTTCAAAACCATTAGTGAAAAAAAAATATCAAACTAAGTGTACGGCCTTTGTAAATTACTCTAATTATTTGGTCTTTGACTAGACGGACCCTAAATTAGACAACCTTTGTTCTTCAAGAGGCTTGGAGAGCCATCGGAACGGTTAATCAGTCTGGAACATGGCTGTTTCTCTGTGACGCTGGGAAAACTGGAGGAAAGAAGGACATTTGTGCCTTCTAGGAAAACAATTACTGGCTGACATAGAAAATTAATTTCACGTAAATAATCTATTTGTTCTAAGGGTAGTTCATGGCAAAAATACTTTACTCAACATACACAGAAGAATCACCACTATAATCATCTGAATAATACACTTTCTTCTCATTCTAAGTTCACAAATTAGAAGTTCCTTTGTCATTCCCCCCCCAAGACCAGCACTGTGGAGAGATAATTGTGCCCACCATGGATTTTTGTCATCATGACGTGGCTCAGACAAATATGGGGTGTATTATTTTGGGTTTTCTCTTGTTGTGCTAGGCTCTTGTTGTAGCTTGGTTGATTCCACCAATAGATGCATTCCTCCAGTAGATGCATTCCACCAACTCAATGCATTTCACTAGAAACCAGATATTATTGACAGCTGTCTAAAAATAAACAGTCTAAGCGTAAGGCTTGGGCCAGTTAATTTCTGGCCTATTTTCAATCAAATTTCTGCTCAAAGTTTTTATATTTGAGCTTTCACCTTCCAGGTGAAGCCTTCAATGAACTTTGTCTTGTGGTGCTATTACCATTTTCTGGTTAAGTCAAATTTTATGTTAGCAGACCCTGAAATCACTCTTAGCTGAAATTAAAACAAATAGCAAATAGTACTAATGTACTTGACCACCTTTATAAGCAATGGTTATTTTTCATAGGGTAGTCTTGTCACAGATGAATACCACCAAAAATGTAGGTGAGAAGGTAAAAAGACTTTTGTCAACTTAAAAATGCCATGTGGCTCCACGAACAACATTTAAACTGAAATATTGAAAATGATTGAATTATTGAAAATAGTCCAAAAAGCAACTGTCTAAGCTAAGACTTAGACAGTAGACTTCTGGACTATTTTCAGTTAAATTTCTTCTAAAAGTTCTTAAAATGTTTGAGCTTTCACCAGCCAAGTGAATCCTTCAGTGAACTTTGCCTTGGGGTGCTATTTCCATTTCCAAGCCAAATTTTATGTTACCAGACCCCAAAATCAACCTTGGTTAAAATTAAGACTGCTAGCAAATAGGACCAATGTATTGTTTCAATCAAATCCACCATGGTAGTCAATGTTTATTTTTAATAGGGTCTTTTTGTCACAGATGAATACCAACTAAAAGATAGGTGAGAAAGCGAAAAACTGAAAAAATGTGCTATGGATCCAAGAACTTTGAGTAGAAGTCTCTTTGAAGCTTAGACAGTAGATTTCTGGACTATTTTCAATGAAATTTATGCTCAAAGTTTTTAAAATGTTTGAGCTTTCACTTGCCAACGGAAGCCTAAAGGGATGCTATTTCCATTTTGTGGTTAAAGGGGGTGTAAATTAATTTTTTAAAAGTGTATGTAAATACTGTTAGCACTAAATAACACAACTTTGTAATTCATCTGTTAAAACTTTTGTACCTGCTTTGAGATACGGGCAATCATTTCTGCAGATTTCTTTCCTCTCCCTTGATCACGATCCCCCTTAAAATGCAGCTGCAAGTGATTTAAGTGATTTATGGGCTGCCCCTCTGATGTTCTGATGTTGATAACTACTGAATAGGGCCAAGGGTGGCCTAACCTTCACATATATACATACTTCAAGAGGGATTGTGATCAAGGAGAGGAGAGAAAGCTTCAGAAATGATCACCTGTATCTCAAAGCAGGTGCAAACTTTTTAACAGCCGTATATTACAAAGTTGTTTTATTTAGTGCTAAGAATCTCTACATACACTTATAAAAATTACTTAAATACCCTTTAAGCATGAAATACATGAAAAATAATTGTGACAATGCTGTGGCATAAGTAGACTCTGGGCCCCCATGCAAAAAAAATATTCTTCAGAGGGACCCAGTGCACTCCGATCCCTATCCTCATGCCCCCAGCCCCATCTCTGCCCCACACACCTCCCTTCCTGACTTGAGTTCCCTTCCTCACCAATAAGAGAACAGCTGTTTTTTATTAATATCTATCCTTTTCTCCATAGCATAACACACAAACCACATATTTCTTTAAAATTTTGTGTTGATATCATCCTTCAAGCTGAACAAGACTGGAACATTGGGCTTTTTTGTTTGTTCTGTAATGGGATGATCCCCACACAGGATTACTGAAGCCTCCTTTTATTCACAAGGGCACGGAGTAAAGGACAATGGTGAAAAGTGTTTGTACATTAACCAAAGCCTTTTCAAGATTCGATGTGTGTGGGTTAATTGTCATAGTCTAACCCCCATGTATCAAATTTACACTCTTCACTTTTAATGACCCCGATCACTAATGTCATTTATGTCCAAGAATCCATTAGCTTGTATGGCAGTTTATAGGGACAGGGATAAGTGCTTTCCCTAGTAAACATGAAACATGCTCATGTTTTTCTCTACACAGAAAAACATAAGCATGACATCTACATTTTAAGCGGTTGGTACCACCCTACTATTATATTTTGGGGCATCACTTTAAAGAAAGGATCACAATGTTAAATATATGGAGCAAATCTACTTTGCTCTTTGCTGTTTGCTTCATGACTAAAGAAAAAGGTATGATTTGATTCTCTGCTATTCTCTGTATTGAGCCTAAAGGGTAACACCCACAAATCTAAATTTGGCAGTCTAAAGGTTTGCTTGTTCTGTTCCTGTTTATGCACATTTCTATAAAGTATATATATATAAGTATATATGATACAGATACATTGCTGTTATACTGATTGGCAGTTAGCTGATGCCTGCATAGCTGGGACCCCTAGTTGTGTCAAAAGACCCTATGTTCAATAAAATTAGCCAGGTATACTCAAGGCTCAAATAAGCACTGACCCCAAATCTCCCCCTAACTGACCTTCAGGCTGGGCCCCATTAGTTCATTACAAGGTTACAGATATATAGAAACATTGGGGTAACAGTCACCCTGCTATAGTTCCAGGGGTACCCAGGGTACAAATAAGCACTCACCCCAAATCCCCCCCTAACTGACCTTCAGACTGGGCCCCCTTAGCTCATAACAAGGTTACAGATATATAGAAAAATTCAGATAACAATAACCATACTATAGTTCCAACAAAAAAAAATATTTTTTTTTGCATTTCATAACTTTTTAGCCGACCAAAATCAAATCAATATCCCTGCATCATGCATTGAATTCCTTTTTATTATTGTACAGGGATTGGACTCTCAAAAAGACATACCGCACTGGGACGCTGGGAATTGGAATCCATATAATATAAGTAAAAAATATTTAAAAAAAATATATATTTATTTAGCCAGTGCTTTATGCATATGTACTGTATGTATATAAATATATATGTTATAGTAAGTGAGCAGAACATGTAACATACTTTGCTTCCACATGTGAATGTTTATTTATTTAACCAAACCGATACATTACTACATTAATATATAGAGCATAAATATAATATGGATATATATCTATAGTTCTAGAGCACCGGGCACCCTCCCTGCTATTTGTCACCAGTGATAGATATCCTAAAATATTATCTTTTCTCCTTAATAACGGCGTTGCTTTCTTCTATTCATTCGCTGTCATCTCTCGGTGGTAGGCAACTTTCCAGATGGCTCACTTTGTGAATCAATGACACACGTGGGAACATTGTGTCTTCCGTATTATAAATGGTCTGTTAGGGGCTCCCCTGTCCAGAAACATTACCTTGTGTGCAAATGGGATATATCAGAGCATGAATACGTGATTTAAACCTGCGGGACCGAGAGGGAAACAAATGTACAAGATAACGTACAATAAAATGGAATCTCATCATAAAAAGGGAGAGAGAATATGACAGGCTGGGCCCTGCAGCAGGCAAAAATCTTAATTGGTAGCAGGGTTTGTATTCCCTTTAGAGTAAGTGGACACAGTTTATTGGTCAGCCTTAGGCACATTTTGTCATCCAGAATAGCTTTGCCTAAACAGGGCGGCAGGCTCAGGTACGGCCTTGCAGATTCCCAGTGTCATTTAGATACCACCCCGTAGCTGAACCTGCCATAGTGATGAGCTAAAAAAGGAAAAATACATGGGACTATCCTTTGACCCACGTGGAATGAGGAATAAACCAGTGATAAATTTCGCTCATGCCTTCACTTCGGCGCTGGGGTAAAAGTGCACTTAGCAATTTTTTCTCACCATGATGCTAAATCAGCCCAGTTATTACTTCTGCTCTGCCCTGAGGCTACAGCTGATTAGATTAGCGATTCAAAAATACCTTCCAATGCGTCACGTGTTTCATAGGAATACATTGTCCTACATTCACTCACCCTCCAGATTGTGGGAGGCCCCGGCTGCACCAGATGAGCTTCCTCTTCCATTTCATTAATCATCTTTTTTTCCATGTTAATTTTTCATTGTTCTCTTTTGCTTAAATATTCTATTTTCACATGATATACATTTCAAGGGGATGATTTTTCATTAGCCTGAAGCCCCTTTCTGCAAATGTTTAATTTACTGCCTGGTAATGGGGTCCCACATTAGATTTCATCTTCTCATTCAGATCCATTCATAGGCCTATGATTTGTCTATGGACAACTGATTCACTGTTGTCTGGTCTGATATCAACAAAGCTGACTTTGGGGCCTCTGAGAGAACAGAGTCTCACGTGCTGGGTCAATATTCTCTGAAGGGTCTATTGATCCCCAAACACATAGAGAACAGTTGACCATGGACCAGTTTGGGTCATCACTTCCAAAGCTTGCGTTCAAAGTTATGTTTGCATTGATTCACTGGTACTTGTTCACCAGGGCCAGGGTGGTGGTATCTGTAGGGTTCCTCAGCATCAATAGTAACTGTTGGACACCATTTAGGATGGATGCAATGGCAACGATATGGAGCTACCATAATGAATAACATAATGAATAACATTGTGTCCATTTTGGAGCAGCCACATTTTGTTATATAAAGGTTGGATATTAAAAGATAAAGGATCCCTTTACAAATTTGAGTCACTGGGTGGAACACAAGAAAAAAATACAAGGAATTCATTTAATTAACTCTATTCATTTTTTGCCCCATCGCCCAGAATCCTAGCGTTATAGGAGTTGCCTGCTAAGTTGCATCTACTACAACTTGCATGCAGCAGCATTGTTTTGCTACACAGTAGAACCCTGTTTTACTTTTATCATGGGACCAGAAATTTTTTTTGTAAAATCCAGGAATATGTATAAATCAGGGAGATGCATAAATAATCCTTTTCCAAAGAATGATGCATTCCAGGACTTCATAGTAGAATCAACCAAGGTGAAGTTTATTTGTCAACGTTTTCAGTCTGGACCTTTCTCAAGACATATGACAGCACCCAGGCATTAACTTTGCTTTAATTGGAGTGCACCACAGCTGGAACTATATATATATATGTGTAGCTTCACAGAACCAGCACTCCCATGTAAAAATTCTTCAACACTTTATTAGTTTCTCATAAGTATCTGACGTTTCGGTCCTCATTAGGACCTTTCTCAAGGATTATAATCTAATAAAGTATTGTAGAATTTTTACATGGGAGTGCTGGTTCTGTGAAGCTACACATGTAAATATTTTCAACCTTGCACCCCGAAATCACACTTGGATACGCTATAACAGCGACTGCTTTGGAGTGCGGACACTCATTGGATATAATATATTTATATATATATATATATATATATATATATATAGTGGGGCCAAACAAATGAGTGTAAATATAAAATCAGGGCATGTATCGTATACAAGTTATGTCTCACATTTTTTCTCCTGCATTTTACTTCCAGGATTCTCCATTAATAATGTCATTAGAGGCAGATTATTGCAGCTATTGACTCAACCCAATAGGAGAAACTTTTGGTTTTGTTTGAATATGGTCCTTCAGCCTGACCTGATGAATTACATGAAAGTGCACCCACTGGCACAAGAGAACTCTAAGGGGGTTATTTATTTAAGGTTGAGTTGTGAAAACTCAAAAAAAAAATTCACTAGAAATCTTGAATTTTTAGAGGAAAAAATATTTTTTGCGAGATCTTTTCGAGATTTTATTACACCCCCGATGCTGAAGAAAGCCGGAATCCAAAAATCCCCCATCTCAGACCTGTCAAGGTCCTGTATAAGTCAATGGGAGAGGCATCTACTGTATCTCAATTTGCTGTTTTTGTGGTCTGCGACAGGTTTAGCCCTAAAATCCGTCTTTTTCTGGGTTTTTGGGAAAAAACTCCAAAAATTATAGCAATTTGGGAAAAAAGCTTGCAAAAATTCTAGTGATTTGGGTTTTCATTCCATTTTATTGAGTTTTTCTGCAATCTGATTAAATCAAGTTTTAAAAAAGTCATAAAATTAGATACATTCAGATTTTAGTAATTAGCCCCCACAATCTACCCAGACCTGGAGGTGATACCAGGGTTCAGTTGTGTGCACTGTACTTCCATGAAATTCATCATGTAAAGTTGAAGGAGCCCATTTGGAACTGTTTCATGTCCATTTCAGTAACTTTCACTTGCACCTTGGTAATTCCATTCAGTACTTTTGCTATTGTTTAATTCCCCTTGAAATATTAATTCGAATAACTGTATTTCAGGCTCTTCATAGCTAGTAGAGTGCCATATACATTCCCAGTGCTCCATTCAGTTTATCAGCACCTTGCCAAGTATATTGGGAAACACAGTTCACTTCCTACAAGGGGGGGCCATGCACATATTTTTCCTACAAATACTGTGCTCCTATTTGAAACATTCTCAAGGACTTGTTTTCAATCAGAGACACCTAAAAGCTATTTAGCAAACAGTCGGCACTTCTTTAATAGCCGGCATGATTTAATTAGTGTGAAATTTCACTGCTGCATATTTTAATTTCCTTTAAGAGCTGTGACTTGGCTTAGTGCATTATTGCTCTCCGGGGCTCAAATGTCTCTGTAATACACAAAGAGACACTGCCCGGCCTGTTTTTGATGCCAGTGCCATAAAGCTGTACTGGATTAGTCCTGCATGTTATATATGGCCAATTGTTTATAATATAGTTCCCTAGAAGAATTAGCAGGCTGCTCAGATGTACACTATTGCAACTGACAACTGCACTTTACAAGCCACAGGGCTCTGATTTAAAGCCAGGTTCAACCAACAATACCTTGTTTTGGATAGGAATGTATCGAGAACAAAATCTCTAAAAAGGTAATTTACTAATATAGGCACTTAATGTCCCCAGTGTAGTTACCCTACAGAATTGTATTATTCTCTTAAAAGGAAAGTAGGATTCTATGTTATTTTTTACTGTACTCTATGCAAGTGGGTTGGGTATATAGAGTCTGGGAGGGAGGATGTGATCCTCATCCAGGAGTAAACCTGGCCATTGGCTTGCAGATTGAAGCGGCTTGCAGATTGGAGCATGCTGCCCCTTCAGAACAAGTTGGCAGCTTGTTTGCCCATGTATGGGCCCTCTCTGACTTGGCAGAAATCTATCAGGCAGGTTTAAAAATAAGGGTGAGGACCACATCAGTGTGTTCATGTATCTCCAAACTGCCTGCATTGGTGCCCATTGTGATCCAGACTTTGGCCTGTGGACCAAAGGATCTCAACAGCCTGATATGGCCCAGCATAGAGGTGAACATGTCAGGCAATGTGTTGCCAAACAAGCAAATCTTCAGGTGTATGGCCTGTGATAGGTGGCAAATCCTCATTCGTACAGAGATGTCAGGTAGTTCTGCTTCTGGTATTAGAGGTTGAGAGTAGCTATTTTAGATCTCTTTCCCTCTACTCTACTCTAGATAGTGCTAGAATAGCTCTAAAATCTATGGCAACCTAGAAATGAGACATACTCTAAGGTTGATACTCCAACTTGAAGAGGAAAATGGTTAGTATCCAGCTACTAGTGTAGGTGTGTAGGCTCAGGCTTGAATAAAGTCCATTGGAGCATCCTTGGAGGACCTTAAACACTAGGACTGAGATACATAGCTTGAAATAGGTGCATTGTATTGCCTTTGTCATGTGGAAAAGCTATTCATTGTGTACCCTTCTAACACTTTTATGTGTAGGTATTATGAAGTAATACCTCATTTGAGCTGCTCTCCAGCATTACACTGCAACCCTCTTTCTCATCTGGACCCCTGCTAGAAATGGAGGAAAAGTTTTATGAAGCTGAACTGTCACCCTCTATAGTTTAGCACTATATAAAATGGCTGTGTACCAGTAATTGTTTACTAAATACTCAATTTATTGATCAATAGTAAAGATACTTCCTTAGTACAACAGAGAATGAGGCAATATGAGTGGCATAGCAAAAGTTACACAGTTTATGCTTAGGAGCTAGAACTTGTGAAGGCTTAGGGGTAGATTCATCAAAGAGTGAAGTTCCGCCACTAGAGGGAAATTCCGCAGCTCTCAATTAATTTCTATGGGATTTTGCAAGGCGTATTCATCAATGCGTGAAGTGAAAGTTCACCCTTTGATGAATACGCCTTTAAAAATCCCATAGAAATGAATGGAGAGTGGCGAAATTTCACTCTAGTGGCGGAACTTCACTCTTAACTTCACTCTTTGATGAATCTACCCCATAGTCTCACCAATGAGGCACGACTCCGTGTAACAGATGACCTCCAGTGGAAGCACCTTAGAGATAACACTAACCTGAATCCCTTTCCAATCTAGGAACCCTACACTAACTCCACATTACTTAATTGAAGCCCAATATTGCTCTCGCAAAGCTGGCCTGTCTAACCTGTCTACTGCCTGTTTCTTATTCACAGGGCTCTGTTCCATCTATTCTATAATGATGACCATCTCCTGAGGGTCCAAAGCCTTATGCACCAAGCTTCCAGCTCTTGCCTCCCTGGTTCTTGGTGGAGACCAAAGAGGAAGAGCCATGTACACCCTCCTATTTATCTATGTACAGGACCAATATCATCCCAGAACCAATTGCATAGGTCTTTCATTGAAAGTGTCCACTTGGATGACTCCTATCTTGCATGTTATTCCTTGGCCAAAAGGAGCAGAGTGTATCCAAATCCAGGTGAATGTTCTCTTTAACTGATCAATGAGGACACATTTTGCACCCCTGTAACACTGTAGCTTTTACCCCTTTTGTCCAATTTGCTCTGACTGTATGGAAAAATGTGACCATGTTATAAAATGTTAATTACATAGTAAACTAATCATAAACAAGATGCAATTAAAATCACCTTGACTTGTTGCTTAATCAAATTAATTTTTATGATGTTGCTGTGATTAAATGGAGTGGGGGAGGGGTTGTCCTGAAAAAAGATTTATTGCTGAAAGGTCCATAAAACTAAAAAAAATGTCATTTCCAATGTCAACATAAAATCCCTTTTCAGCCTGTTTTAAACTTAAAGGAAAACATTAAAATCATCTTGAAGTATGATGTAGAGAGAACTAGTTTAACATCATTTGCGAAACTGTTATTTTTAATGGCTTTGAAAATATTTACATTTTTGGCTGCAACTGTCAGCCTTTGAATGTAACGGCTGTCTAGTTGCTAGGGTTTTCACATAGCAACCAGTCAGAATGAAATACGAATAGTACAGCCTAATATGAATATAATACACAAGAGCCATGAATATCCTGTCAATTATATCCTTATAAATGGTGCTTAGTGATGTCATAGGTTATAAATGGTGCTTAGTGATGTCATTGGTTATAAATGGTGCTTAGTGATGTCATTGGTTATAATCAGAGCTTAGTGATGTCATTTCTGTCACATTGCTCACTGAGACGTGTGTATTATAATAAATAAAGTAGCCCCTGTTGAAAAATATGAGGATATTAGATGTCACCTCAGAGGTCCATGACCTGTGTAAAAGCACCTGTATAAAAATATTTGGTTATGGAATTCCTTCTATTTTACAAGAGGGGGGTATTTTATTCACTATATAATGATTTAAAAAAAAACTTTTTTGGCTGCCAGGTTCAGTGACCCCCAAAACTGGATATAATTTTAGAGGTAATTTAGTACCTGTTCCGCAGGTAGAAGTATTGTTCCAGGTCCTTGTGCTCCATTTTGGATAGTAGACACTTGTGTGCATGAACAGCAAGGGAAGGATGGGCATGGATAGCATTATGTGAGGACCAAATGGAAAAGTCACAAAGGCCTGGTTCTAGGGTGGCAGAATTTAAAGGGTGGCATGTGGACATAGCTCTTTAAATCTCCTGTGTACCAATCCATGTGCCCTAGACCCAACAAGATAAGACTTTGCTTGTGCATATGAATGGGGGAGTTGGAAGGGAGAAAGTGGGGCGACAAGTGGCCCCAGCCTAGGGACGCCCTATGTATAAATTCAGAATTTGGTCTGAGTTCCACAGACGATTGCCAGGTCACTGGTTTCCAGTTGTGCCAGCCTCTATTTATAGCCCCTGACCCACCCTGCCCCTATGATGTCAGAGATGAGCAGGTTGGGGATTGGTCATTGGCAGGTCAATGAGTAGAGCTGCCACACTGAGCTGGGTAGAGTTTAGGTTGGGAGGGATCGGGTCCAGGTCGGGTGCGAGTCCTATTTTTGTTGATCTCTATATCTCTAGCAGACATATTATCATGACACCTCCACCCTCCTACCCATCTATCAGAACACTGATCAGACTGTAACTGCATCCCTTCAACTGCTCCCTTCACTTCCCTCTGGAAGACAGCTATACCCTGAATACAAGTGATAAGGTCACTGACCATTGGACATTTCTTGAATGCAAAACATAATAATACATTGGGTATAGGGTATTGTCCTTTATGCTTCTTTACAACTAATTTGCAAGCCGACGTACCTTTTTACAGTATATAACCTACAGTACTATATTTACGAAGTCCTTAGCATTACATTTGTAATTCTAATATATTTGCAGCTGGCCATCTTTTCCTTTAGTTCAACTTAATTTAAAAAATGGTTAGGATACGTTAAAAACATCTTATTGTACAAAAAACGCATTAGACTGAAATATTGCAAAGTTATCCTGGGCAGAGCATATAAAAGTGCAAGTCAATTCATGAGGCTCTGCCATGGGGCTGTTAATGTCACCTCCAGACTTCACCCAAAGGTCAAAAGAACGATGGGATAACCAGGTCCCCCTTGTCAGGACTCGTTCTCGCAACAGGTCCCTTTGACACAAATGTCACTTCCCATTGAAAGCTAAAAAAGAGAGGAATATGATTGAGTCTGTTGAATTTCTTTCTCTTGCACTGGAGGCATATTAAAGATGCATTAACATCATCGCCAATCAAGGTAGTGTTGCCATCCAACATGTGGAGATGTCCTCATGGTAACAACAATTGTATTAAGTTTGTATTCTTTAATTTTCCATTTTCTGTAGGTATCTCCAGTAACACAGTACTGTATCTATGTCGTAATGAAAGAATTGTACTTGAATATATGAAGGGGAAGACATACTATGGCATCCACATTTTATCTATAAACATTATTAAACAATATTTAAATAAATTGCATGGCTTTCTTGTAAAGAGACTGGAAAGACATTTTTCCCCCTTGGTCAGTGCTCCCTAACTGCTCTGCAGGGAAATGATCATATTTTCAAACAGAAGGGGGGAGCCCCCCGCCACCTTACTTCCCAGAACTAAAGCAACTCTGTTTGTCTCCCTGTATGAGAATTCTTAAATTTAACCTCCTAACAGAAGCCCAGACCACACTGAGCATGTGCACAGTCTTAGTCTTGCAAAGATGTTTAACAGAGTTACAAGATGACAGATCCCTGCAGCCAACTTTGAAAGCATAAATCATTTGTTTGATTAGGCTTGTGGTGCAGTAAGTTCATGTTTATATTTAGTATACAAAATACAGCCTTTCTAGCATTATTCTATTTTAGACTTAAAGGGGTGGTTCACCTTCAAGTTAACTTTTAGTATGTTGTAGAATGGCCAATTCTAAGAAACTTTTCAATTGGTCTTCATTATTTATTTTTCATAGTTTTTTAATGATTTGCAATTTTCTTCAGTTTCTTTGCAGCTTTCAAATGGGGGTCACTGACCACATCTAAAAACAAATGCTCTGTAAGGCTACACATGTATTGTTATTGCTTCTCTTTATTACTTATCTTTCTATTCAGTCCCTGCCCTATTCATATTCCAATCTCTTATTCATATCAATGCAGGGTTGCTAGGGTAATTTGTACCCTAGAAACCAAATTGCTGACACTGCAAATTAGAGAGCTGTTGAATAAAAAGCTAAATAACTATAAAACCACAAACTATAAAAAATTAAAACCAATTGCAAATTGTCTCAGAATATCACTCTCTACATTATACTAAAAGTTAACTCAAAGGTTAACAACCCCTTTAAGTTCCCCTTTTCAATAAACTGGTTTTAACCCCACTGTGGTGTTTATACAAATGGCCTGCGGGTGTCACTGTGCACATTACTTGCACTATGCAGATACACAGTACTTTCTGTACAGCTTGAGAGTAATAGAGTTCAAGTTACTGCTGTTGTGTAATGGCTGCATGAACCTGCTAATAAAGCATTGTTATACTCTGCTCATCCTCAAAACACAACACCCACTAAAACCAACTGTTGGCACTAAAGCAGATCTCCTAGACCACCTTATATAGAATCCATTGCACTTCTAGCAGGTCCTAATTTATAGGGTCTTCTTCTAAGTCCTCCTGCCTCAGAACATACTTCTCCTCCTCACCTCTTACAATCAGGCCCAGTCAAACACAATTCTAGCATGCAGGGTCCATTCCCTTTTCCTCTAAGGGGAAGTAACATGGAGCACCCATCAATCACATGGGATTGGATGCCCTAGACTTTTCCAGCAGGGTATTACACATATTTGCCGGTTTTTGATCCTGAGAGCAGTTTATCATTCAATATGAAGCCATCAATAGCAGCAGAGTGTTTTATTCTCTAAATGAGCTGAAATATAACTCAAATACTTCCTCTGAATTTGCATTTGTAAGCACTAATTGTATTGCTTTGTTTACGTTTAAAAATCAATTTCTTTTTCTTTTCCCCAAGAAGAACATACCCCACCAACCCTCTATCTACAGCACAATCCAATAACAAGCCGGTAATATAGTTTACACTAACAAAAGCTTAGGGGAATAAATTCCCGTCTCAATTTAGGAAAAAATTCTTTAATTTAAGATAATGTTTTTAATTATAAATGTAATCACGCAATTATATTTTCCTGGTCTGGTTGGAAGAATAAGCTCTTGGCTAATGGCAATATTTAAAAGCCTGTCTCAGAGGCCATTGTTTTCAGTCCATTAATTTAGGCGTAATGTCCAATACTCGTGATCTATATAAAGACATTTGCTCAGAGCAAGATTTCTGTCAGATAGCCAAGGAAGGCAAGGGTTAAATATTTCAGATGCGTCGTTGATGTCACTTCTTTTGAGCTTGTTAAAGGACAAATATACCCAATATATCAGTATATAAATAGAGTGTTTCCTAATTTGGAATGGAGAGTCAGTGCTGCCATAATGCCATAGTGACCAGGGCAGACAAAGAGAGAGAGAGGGGTTCAGGCTTTTGGGAGTGTGCTGGGCCCCACCCCCAAACATCTTTTGTGGGGGCCTGAGCGGATCAAGGAACGTCACTGATTCAGGTTGTGTACCATGATCAGCCCAGGTCCCAAATTACAAAACAAAAAACTGCATTAGTGCAAAACTGAATAACTGCTGGAACCATTCAGAGTTGCAATGGGCCACAGGGAAGAAAATGGGTGGGCCCCACCGACCATGAGCTGCTCCTGATCTGAAGTCTTGTACTGCGCTCCCTATACCTCCTGCCCGTCACCGATTGCGGCTGTTAAAGAGGAGGGTTGTTCTTTACTGGGCATTGAAGTTGCACTGCTTCTTACTAGTCATCTAACGACCAATAACACCCAATTAGCATCTAGTGTTTCTGTATCAGTGGTTTTAATGGAGTTTTTTATTTACCCCTAAGGCTCTTTAAACTCTATACCAACATAGGTATTCCCTGTACTAAGCACAATTGAGCAGGAACAGAACCCTAAGTTTGCTCATAGCCTGTACAGAGAGATCCCATAAAACTATGACAGCATATGTATTCCCTGTACTAACTCCTCCACATACCTGCTCTCTAGCGCTCAATGGAATCATGGAAAGGCACAGTGATATTAAGATTAATGCGGCTTTATTATACGCACCAACAGCATGACAGACAGTGGGATGGTGAGAGTGCTACGCGTTTCGTGCCCTTAACTCTCCTGGCACTTCGTCAGGGTCATGTGACTTGACGAAGTGCCAGGAGAGTTAAGGGCACGAAACGCGTAGCACTCTCACCATCCCACTGTCTGTCATGCTGTTGGTGCGTATAATAAAGCCGCATTAATCTTAATATCACTGTGCCTTTCCGTGATTCCATTGAGCGCTAGAGAGCGGGTATGTGGAGGAGTTGACTGACCGGCAAGGAGTTGCCGACTTCCCGCGAGAGCAGCCCCCAGGAGTGGAGAGGAGCACAAACAGCCGGGTGAGCTCCACTGAGAAAACTTTAATATATAAATTTATTCCCTGTACTAAGCACAATTCAGCAGGAACAGCCCCTAAGTTTGCTCATAGCCTGTACAGAGAGATCCCATAAAACTATGACAGCATAGGTATTCCCTGTACTAAGCACAATTCAGCAGGAACAGTCCCTAAGTTTGCTCTTAGTCTGTACATAGAGATCCCATAAAACTATGTCACATAGGTATTCCCCTGTACTAAGCACAATTAAGCAGGAACAGCTCCTATTTGTTCATAACCTGTACAGAAAGATACCATAAAACTATGACAGCATAGGTATTCCCTTCTACTAAGCACAATTAGGCAGGAACAGTCCAAAGTTAGCTCATAGTCTATACAGAGAGATCCCATAAAACTCTGGCCTGATAGGTATTCCTATGTACTGCCACATAAAAGACTGACTGATACATGAGTTAATAAGAGCTTGCAATCTAAAAGGAAAAGGTATCATGGCCAGGCTCAGTCTGCACAATCCCTTCCTTTGGCCGCTGGTCTTACAGGGAAATATTTCTATTTATTGTGTCGGTGTTGGTAAATCTTCTATTCTTCCTCTTTTCATTGTCCGTCATGGCAGAGGCCGGCAGCGCTCATCACCTGGAGTGACGTGTGACAGGAATGAGCAGAGGCAAGACGCAGCGCGACACACACATTGTCATGCATGGCCTGGCAACAGCTATCAACTGCAATTAAACATGGAAAGCGCCGGATCTCTTTGGACAGGTTCAAGTTCCCTGGCACCATCGTGATTAGATGTTTTGCTCTCGCTCCCTGTAGTCACAACGTGGTACATTTTCCTTTCACTTGCTCTTTTTTAGATCTTTCCCCCGTTATTTATATATTTCTCCTCCGCTTATTTTCCTCTTCTTAAGGGAAAAATAATTCCTTTTTTTTTTTTTATACTTTTTTTTTTTACAACTTTCCTGAAATGGGGGGAATGAAAAAACATTATATTCATTGTACATTATCATCAAAATATAAAATGTGAATTTCTACCAGAACACAGCAACTATTTTTTATAATAGGACACCCCCTCTCAGGGTCACAAATCCTATTTGATACCCATTGGAAGCAACTGTCCTGTTCTGCTTTATGACTCTAACTTCCTTTATGTCTACATAAGTTCCCATGTGATCCAATCATTTACCCAGAAGCAAGCAATCCGTTACCATACTATAGGCAAGGGTCCCCAACTGGCAGGCCACGGACAGTCCTGAACTGGGCCACTGAGCCTAGCCCAAACATGGCAAACTGAATTGGCTGCCGGCACGCTCAAATTGGATGCGCCGCTGCCCCCCCGACCCCCTCCTGACCCTCTCCCCCCAGTCCCTGCAAAAAATGTTGCCCTTACACCAGTCCCCGGGCCAAAAAAAGTGGGGGACTGCTGCTATAGTGCATAACAGTACGATAACTTGCCCCAGTCCTCCAGCCCCAACTTTAACACTTATTTGCCAGCCTGCCAGATGGATAGTTCCCATTCATGTAACACTCGGTCTTGTCTGTGCAGTAAACAGAATATTAAAGGATAACAGGCATATCCACAGAAGCTGTTAAGAATTTGGAATCCCGGCCAACATCTCTTTTTAGATTTGGAAATAGAAAATAAATAGTAAGAGGGTTCTCCTTCTGCTTTATTTGTGTCTGTGTAAGAGGTGCTTTTATGTCAGGGAAGTGCACTTAAACACCGTAAGCCTGGATTTAAACAATGGCTCAGAGAGAAGAAGAGCAGCCCCTCTGAGTGTTCTTTTGCCAATGCTGAGTGGTGAGGATTAGGCACCGGGGGACAGCTGCATTCTGCTCTCAGGGCCCTTCATCTGTTCAGTGTTGTCCACTCGCTGCCGGGGTAATAAACACTCTCACTTATCTCGGAAGTGCCAAAGCTCAGATACTATCGGACAGCAAATATATTCTGCTCTGGCCACTGGTCGGCCTCTGCTGGCTGAGTTTACCCTTCAAACAGCAGTCACATTGATATGTAAATATATTTCATGTACTGGCAGAACAGATATATACTCAGTAGTTTTTCATGGGGCAAAGACACAAGGTGTCATTTAAAGGAGAAGGAAAGGCTAAAACTAAGTAAGCTTTATCAGAAAGGTCTATATAAATACACCAGTAACCCCTCAAAGTAATGCTGCTCTGAGTCCTCTGTCAAAAGAAACACCCCATTTCTTTCCTTCTATTGTGTACACATGGGCTTCTCTGACAGACTTCCTGTTTTCAGCTTGAACCGCCAGGGCTAGGGCTTGAGCATGCTCAGTTTGCTCCTCTCTCCTCCCCTCCCATTTCCCCCTCCCTTCTACCCTCCCACTACTGCAATCTAAGCCCAGAGCTATGAGTGATCAGGGAGAGACTCAGGTGGGAAGTGATATCAAACCAAGCTAATATGGCAGCTACTATCCTAAACAAATAAAGAGCTTCTAGCTATTTACTCATATATGGTAAAGCATTCTACATAGTAAATATAGTGTTATAGCTTGCACTATTGTGGCTAATCTATTGGCAATAAACTGCTTTTGGTAGCTTTCCTTCTCCTTTAAAATCTCCAAGGCAGTGTGCAAAGTGCAAACAAATGTCAGCAACGTGCCAGTCTTTTGCAGTTCACACACTGCTTTCCAGCAAGTCTTTGTGCCCCCGAGACCTGCAGCTGCCTGGGTGAATCCAGTGCAACCTGTGTATTCATGAGGGATGAGACAAAACATTTAAGGTATCCATGATGAAACATACCATACTTTGGAGAAATGGTGCAGAGTTTCGGGTCCATTATATTTAATACTGGCATTTTGGAAAAGTGATACATTGACCAAAACAAATACTTGTTCCCTGATTTGAGCAGTGAAACACAATTATTTCAGGGGATGGTGTTGGCACTCAGTGCAAGTCAGCTTCAGTGGGAAGCACTAACGCCCAATATGAATCATTTATGCCAGTTTCAAGGAGGGATTAAAGATTCCCTAAGTATGTTTCTTATGACTGTGGATGAAGAATAAAGAATTGGACCAAAGGGGTTTGTTATGCATTCATGCATTGCTTCTTTGCCTTAAGCTCAAGGCAGGAAGTCCAATACAGAAGCCCATGTATACAAAATAGAGGAAAAAATGCTCTGTTTCTTTTGATAGAGCAACTATTATTTATGGGTTTACTGGTGTTTTTAGGTGGACCTTTCTGAAAAGGCTTACTTAGTTTTAACCTTTCCTTCTCCTTTAAGGCTGTCCCTCAAATCAGTGTATGTTTAATAGTAATTAAATGAATATGCAAATGGTATATTTTACCCAGTGGGAGCCCCAGATTTACCCCAACTCATGTCTCTCTCACCCAAAGGAGGTAATGCAATAACTGTTGTCCCCCGGGTCTAGTAACCCATAGCAACCAATATGACGTTTGTTCTCAGCTGACTTGTACATGCTACCCTTTGTTGGATGTTCAGGTGAAACTAAATACAATTACAGAGGATTTTATATTTAGGAGCAACAACAATATTTCTTAGAAAGCTTTTGTGGTTAGAATCTCCAGCTACTGAACTTTTAGGTCAGGTCTGTCCAAATGGCCACTTAATTGATGAATGAGAATACTTAGGTCTTTTCTCTGTTACCCGCTTGGCAACTATGAGTTCTAAAAAGAAATGACTGATTTCACACAAAAGCACAAAATATGGGTCTAAAAGTGACAGGTGGGTGGGCTTGTGAAGTTATATCCCTCTTTTATTTCTGTTGATGTAGCATTGCTCATTCTATGGGAAACAATGCACAAAACGTGTAAGGCTGTCTTTACCTTGAAATCTCGATGGTAAACTATCAGTACCTGCTGGAATATCACATTGGCTTATCAACCTCTGCTACGCCATGTTACACTTAGGGGCAAATTTACTAAAATACACCCAAAATCCTACTAATTTATTTGAAATTTGATAAGCATTCGACTATCAAATGCTTATCGAATAGTTTTAGGCTATCATTTTGCTCTATATTCGATTTCTCGATGAAATCGTACGATCGAACACCGATCGATTTTATGAAAAAATCGTGAAATTTCCTTCGAGCCTCAGAAAAAATTTGTACAATTCAAATGATCGAACGCTTCGATCGTACACATGGTATTCGAGCAAGACTTAGTCAAAGAAGCCTATGGGGGGGTCCCATAGGCTTCTGTTGCAATTCAGTAGGTTCAATCTGGCGAAGTAGGCATTCGAAGGTTTTTAAAATTTTGATTCCTTCGATCATCGAATGATCAAATTATCAAATATCCGATCATTCGATCTATTCGATAATTCGGTATTCGATGATCGAAGAGGCCAAATTTGAATATTGAATATACGATTAAATCGTAGTGAGCATTTCTATACCTTAACCGGCAAAATGTGGAGCTTATTATGTGTATGCACCCATCTTTGAATAGTTACAAGGAATACCTAGGAGAAGGGAGAATAGGGAAAGGACCCTGAGCTGTATAATTTTTTTAAAGAAGCAGCACACTGGCCTGGGGAAAAATGATTTTGGTCACTGTAGGGTACCTGACAAATGGGAATGTCTCCAGTGTATAGAATCCATTATCTGCAAACCCGGAGGCCCCCTCCCATAGACTCTTTGTAATAATAAAACAGTATATTGTACTTAATCTCAACTAATGTCTATGAAGGTTTTAATTCATCCAGGTCATGGTATGTCTATTAGAAATTAATTTAAAGCAACTGGATTTGCTGAGTAATAACTGAAGATGTTTCTTCGGGCAACTTCTTCGGTTCAACTGACTGATACGGGAAATCGTCTGCATATACACGTAAACCCAATAATTAATCACAATGGTACAGTGTAACTATCCAGATGTAATGGCCCCAAGGCTCAGTAGTATTTACGGACCAAGGAGAAAACAACAGTCCAAAAGTTCGTGGTGGAGATAAGGGTTAGGCAGAATCAAGCTCAGAATCAGAGCAGAAGTTCGGTCCAGGCAGATCAGGTTCAAAGTCCAAAGCAAGACGAAGGTCAGTACACGGAAGTCAGAAGAACTCTCAGAAGGCACACCCAGGAACACAACAAGTGGAATCTATACTCGAGCAGAGTCCTAAGGCAGTGAGCTTCCTTAAATAGGCCAGATTTGGTGCCAAATGGACGCAGGCGTGATGGCGTCCATTTTGACGCATGTGTCCATTCTGACGCGTCCATTCCGACGAGGGCGTCCATTCCGACGCGGGAGTCCAACCTGCGCAGGCGAGACAACACAGGAAGACCCGAAGAGGAAGCTTGACTGCCGCCATCTTGGACAGGATGTTTTCACAAGCGAGTACAGATCCTTACAACAGAGAGGTGACAAGAGAAACAAACAGAGTTTGTTGCATCAATGGAGGTGAGTACATACAATGCTGTAAAAACATCTTTACCTTGGCAGTTTCACAAAACTTCACACCTCTATTCATGCAACTCTCATAAGTAACACCTGTCTCTTTGAGTTGCATGACATATTGCTAATTCTATCACAGTAACGCAGCCTTGACAGCCTATGTGAGTTTACTGGAAGAGTTTATATGGTGAGGACTTCCCACACCAGTCAGTTGAACGGAAGAAGCTGATCGGCTGAAAAGTGAAACGTCTTCAGTAGTGATGGTCAAATTTGTGGCAAATTCCCGCGATTCACCACAGGAGAATAAATTTGCGAAACGGCAGAAAAATTTTGCCGGTGTCTCGTTTTGCCAATACTGAGTGGCGAGGATTAGGCACCGGGGGACAGCTGCATTCTCAGGGACCTTCATCTTCTTAGTTTTGGATGCCGGTGGCCATTGCAATGTGCGCTGGCATCCAAAAACTGACGCTGGCGTCGGAAAATGGACGCATGTGGCCAAAAATGGACACCCACGCCCAAAATGAGACACATTGTTTTGCAAATTTTTTGCCGTTTTGCGAATTTCTACTAGAAATTTGCAAAATTTCCACGAAGTGAAACACCCCAGATTCACCCATCACTGGTCGTCAGAGAGCAAGTCCAGCAAGTCCAGTTGTTTAAGATTTATTTCTACTAAATCCCAACTAATGTTTAAATGATTTATTAGTATCTGGAAAATCACAAATGCCGAGCATTCTGGATAATAGTTCCCATACCTGTACTATTTTGCTTTTTTGCATCTGGAAAGTAACTTAGCACCTCTATTGCTTTCCAGGAGCAAGAGAAGAAGCTGAACAAATGATTCTAGAGATCCTAAACGGCACCTTCAGCATAGCAATGCTATGGAGATTCGTTATGTGAGGCCACCATCAACAGACTGAAAAGAGGAGTCATCTGCCAGGTCCATTAAAAGACCAGTCACATAAAACAAAATTTCTTTAAATTCGTTTGTAAACTATGAACAAAAAACACAGACATGTTAAAGTTTAAAATCGCTATGTTTCTTCATTAAGAAATACCTTATCAAATTTCCGCTTTTTAGAAAAGGCAACACGGCGACGATCCATCATGCAGCAAACGATTTCTCTTCCCTTGCTATCTCCTATAAGGAAGGCAGGGAGGAAAAATTGAGCGCCGCACAATGGATCACTCAATCACCTTTTCAGAAGAGGAGTGGAAGTGGAGCTTTGGTAAGCTTTTTATTTTTTATGTGACTGGTCCTTTAAGGAAGTTGCCATGAGGAGATAGCTGCAACATGTCTTCCACCTGTACATTCTTTAGTGTACTGTTGTCTATAATGATTGACATAACTGGGCAAGCAGTTGGGCAGCCCACTGTATAAAATAAATGACATCATGCTTTCATAATATAGTGACTACTTTCAGGGCAAATTAACTGATAAAAGACTAATTACAAATGGAGCATGCATTCCCTTTAATATTTGTTTAATTTTTTTGCCACAATCTGATTTTTTTTTTGTGCACTAAAACTCACACATTGGAGTTATATTTTCAAAAGCTTGAATGATTGGTATTTATTACTCAAATGTAAAACTTTAGCATCTAAAATCTTGTGAGTTCCTGTAGACGTCAATAGGAGTTTTTTTGAGCTTTTAAACTCACAAATTTAAGGTATTTCCATTTTTTTCCACAATTGTATTCAATCAAGTCTATTCCATTCAGAATTTTTTAATAAATAAGCAAACATTTGAGTTTTTTTTAAATTGTTTATTCAAGGTAGAAAAAAACTCTAAAATCTCACAATTTCGATTTTTGATAAATAAGCCCATTAATGTTACAGATTTTTACCTTTGATATGTTATTGGGAAGGGTTATTGTTTGCTTGTATTTCTGACATTGAAGGTTAATAGGAAACACTCTTTCTTTTGTTCCTCAGTTGTGTTTCTTGGTTAGTTGCCACAACGCTTAAATAAATAAAAATAAATTGTACAGTTGTATAGCACTAATGATTAAATAATTCAAAAAATGTGAAAATCTGCAGTTGCTGTCATTGTAACAGAGACTTTCTGGACAGAACTGAAGCACATGGTGGAAGTTGCTGCCTGTTCCCACTATCCTGATGGACAGCTAAAACCGGCAAGCGTGACAAACAGCACCTGACATCTGTGTGCCGAGTCCTATAAATAAAAATAAAAATGTATCCATCTCACTCGCAATCTCTCATTTTAGAAAATCTCACATTTCTGATCCGTATCGAAGTTAGTTCCAGCGAGAGTGAAATCTCGGCTTGATTGTCTCATTGCGAATAACGTTGTTTGAAATCAAATATGAAATCTTTAGTGTTCTTGGAAGTTGGAGTTTGAAGTATTTTTAAGGTGTCAGTGTCACGTAACAAATTCTTGGTGTGGGGTTGGAGTTAGCACATGACTTTTCAGAAGTAATTTTGGGCAAGGTCCATGTACCACAGGAGTGGTTGGTGATGTCACTGGGCAGAGCAATGATATCATGGGGTGGAGTGGTATTATCATGGTAACAGGGCTCTGATGTGGTGGTTGGTAACTGATCCACCACACACCTGTTTTAGCCAACGCTGCAAAGGTGGTGCAGGTTTTCCATTGACCTAGCTTGGTGCCATTACTACTATATAATTTATACTGAGCTGCACACATTCAAATTATTTAATTGGGGAGCTTACCATTGATTATTTTTGCCACCTTTTCCCTGCTGCTAGGTCCGGGCAGGGAAGTGGGTGGTGATGTCACCGGGCAGAGCAATGATATCATGGGGTGGAGTGGTATTATCATGGTGACAGGGCTATGACGTGGTGGTTGGTGACTGGCCAATCACAATCTCAGAAAATTCCTAATTTAGAAAAAAGGGCAGGCAGTTTTGACCGGGCATGTCCTTCCAAAAACCAGGCTATCCAGGTCAAAACCAGACAGGTGGCAATCCTAACTTTTATACAGAAGTCAGGGTTGGATGAATGCTAGGTTTAGAAGACCATCATACATTCACCTCTCTAATTACCAGGTACACCCCTAAACATAACCTTTAGTCTGCACATGACCTCTTTTGTCCTCGTTCAATTCTTCTCCTTTCTTCATCCAGTACTGCAGAACTCCCTCCCCCATCCCATTAACAGAACCTCCAGATGGTCACTTAAAACCCACCTTTTCATTGAATGCTGTTACCTAAACCCTCAGCAACTTAGCCAACTTTCCTAACCAACTTTCCCTTTAACTCACCATATTTCTCACTTCCTCTCCATCTCAAAGACCTGACAATTTTATTTAGAGGCTATAGGGGTACATTAAGAAGCTAAGTACCTAAGAGTTTAAACCATTCCCTGGATACTGTTAACTCCAACATGTTTGTACACAAGATGGTTTTCAATCATCCAATGAAAATACCACCAAATCTTCTATTACAGAACAGAGCAGCATATCCTCCCTTTTCATACCTGACTACAGTATAATATAATTAAGCCTAAATGACTCAATAAACTCTATATGTAATGGTAAGATGGTTACAAAGTATTGGTAAACTGCATTCTCATTATTGAATTATCTTGCATAATTAGGGTGTTAGTCATGTAGACAGCTAGGGGTGCAGTGGGAAAGATTTGTGGATGCTTCAAATCAAATTTAAAAGAATGTAAAAGACCCAACGCATCATTAGTGTTTGTGAAATAAGTAACTCATATACTGAACATATACAAATAATATTAATATGTTTTGCATAAAATGTATCAAAGAGTAAATCACAGTTTAAACTTCTTTATAAGTAATAATTGTATGAGAACAAATAAAAAGCTAAATCAAGATTCTCTCTTTAACTGAGCCACCCGGGTTACTAACTTCTATAATTTTCTAGATATCCCACATTTAGTGACGGAATAGTCAATGTTTTATTCTTTTGTGCAGAAAAATTTAAGAAGTCTGTCTTCTTTGCCTGACCAACATTGGAAAAAAAAATAATTATGAGTTACTGCGCAATTGAGAACTCTAGGATATTCTTTTTCTATCAGCTTTTCAAAGAGGGGAATTAACTTGGTTTCCTTTAAATGCAGGTTCAGAGAATTTACTGCTTGTAAGAAGAAGTTCATATTAAATTTTAATTTTGCTCTGTAGGAATTAGTTCCAGAGGAAAATATGCTCTAAAATCTGGTATTTTTAAGTGTCTGCTTAGCTTCTGTATGGGGAATGGAGAATCTGTGGTACTACAGAATAAAATTAATCCCCCACACACCTGTAATTCAGCTGTAGACTGCAGTGGCGATGCAGGCTTTCCATTTGGCCGGCTAATACCTTGAAATGCAGTAGAGTTTTTAACGGAGCCGCACACATGCTATCTGATGCAATTGGGGAGCTTACCCTATTTATTTAACACACCAAAGTATCAAAGTATTGATAAGCTCCCCGACTGCATAAAATAGCATGTGTGCGGCTCTGCTAAAAACTCTACTGCATTCCAAGAAACTGTAGCACTGACTGCTATAGAAAATGTTTAAAGTGCATTAAGCCTATTACAACATAATATGGCTAAAAATTTTCTGTTTTATAAAATGAGCTTATAGTAAAAGCCTAAAGGTTCGACAGTATGATCCAGGCCTTCAAACTTGTTCCCAGCAGCTCCCCATCTTGGATCTTGTTATTCCATTGGTAGAGCCAGTGGCACTGCACATGCTCAAATACCATACAGTTGAACAGTGATCCCCAACCAGTGGCTTGTGAGCTACATGTTGCTCCCAGTGGCCTCAAAGCAGGTGCTTATATTTGAATTTCAGGCTAGGAGGCAAGTTTTGGTTGCATAAAAACCAGGTGTACTGCCAAAGTCTCCTGTATGCTGACAGTCCACATAGTGGCTACTAAATAGCAAATCAAAGACATTATTTGGAACTTGTGGGAATGTTTTCATGCTTGTGTTGCACCCCAACTCTTTTTACATTTGAATGTGACTCACAGGTATAAAAGTTTGGAAATCCCTGTAGTAGATTATATATATTCAATTTTTTTGTGACAATAATTATATTTATTATTATTAATTATTAACATGTATTTCTATAGCGCCAACTTGTTGCGTAGCGCTTTATGTATAAAGCAAGTCAAATTGGATAAAGCAACAAAATATTTAGCATGTATCTAACAATACCTAATTCTGCAGGGGAAATTAAAGCAAAATAGACAGTAACCCTTTTATACAAGCCTATTGCCCCCCCAATGCTTTACAAACATTTACAAAAATTTCTCTGATTAAACATTTATATATACACACACACATTTATATGACGGGTGACTGTCAGAAGTTAACAGGATTTTGCCCTTGTACAGAAACCTAAGCCGCAGATCGGAAGGTGTTTATATGATATCACAATCTGAATGACAAGTGCCAATAGCGCTGAGACGAAGATGAGACTGGTATAGATTTTTCTGTTCTTTGCTGTTCTTCTCAAGAGCAGAAGTTGTCATTTCCAACACCCTTGCACTGTCTACGCAACCAGACAGCAACTTCTAGAAACATTCAGGGAAAGTCTACTTTAATAAGAGAACAGGATCATGGCAAGACCATGCAAAGTCCCAGTGACAGACATTACACTTAATAAAAAGCAGATTTTGCAAACTGGGGCTGAAATAAAATAGAACCATTGTTTTGGAACAGATAAATGGATAGGGGCAAATGACAGTGGCTATGTATGCATGCCATAGATGCTCCATCTGAAGGTCTGTGAGTACTAACATAACACAGGTCTGGAAGGGGTCATGACTTACTCGTTAAGTAACACTGAGCAATTGAAGACTAAATTGGCTGAGCATGCGTGGCTTACTAATGATGTTAGTGATGTTATCATGTTTTCATTTGTGCTGATGATACTAACATGTCACCAAGAGCTAAAGGAGGAGCTTAAAAATGTAAGCAATAGCCAACAGTTTGCTGGCTCGAGAACTATTAAGAGGAAAAAAGTTTTTTTCTTGAAAGTCCTTTCTGAGAAGACAGTATATCCCTATGAGGATTCCTATAACTGTCCTTGAATATAAAAACAAAACTAAGGTCCAGAGCAGAGTTTATAGACCACCGATTTATTGAAACATAAATTTCAAGACTTTTTTTTAAAGCTAACATCTTCTCTCTCCTATTGATGTATCTTTAAAATCTCAAATCCGATCTTACACTGCTGCTTTTTAATGTTGCGCGTGAGACACACAACAAAAACCAATGCAGTTTGATTTTTTTTCTTTTTTTGGAAACGGAATCCCATAGTGATATTCGAAAAAACATTTCTTATCTCAAGCTGCCACCTTTCCTCTGTTCATTACAATTTGTATTTTAAATTAAGAAATGTATGAATCATCTGTAGGTTTCAATGTTCTGAGCCTCATGCCATATATCCAAATCTTTGAGCATCTGAAATGTAGTTTTTATTAAAGTTTGCAAGATTTTTTTTTGCAACTTTGCTGGAGCGCATGGTGGTGCCATTACTCATCTTCTATTTTGTATTCTTTGCACGGGCATGGGCACCCCAAACCATCATAAGGTACACTTTGTCCAACTAAGAAACTGCGAATCACCTTCTATTAGAATGGACAGGTTTTAAATGACATTGATAATTATGATGGTATCTGGACATTTCAGCGGGTAGCACAGGGTACCAATGCCAGCCTTACAAATGGTATAAATGCTATTATCTGAGCTACCTGTCCTAGAATTCTGTACATTTAGTTTGCTCATGAGCCCATTTCTGGGGATATCACTAGAGGTTATATGTTTTTTTAAGAAAATAACTGTATATATTTCTATGAATTATAGCCTTAACACATCACTGTTCAGATTTTGTGAATTTCAGAGTGATATTCAGTAGCAAGGTGGCCGAGAGAGATGTCTGTCAGTTTAAGTCTGTATCTCAACAGAAGAAGTCTCCTCATCTTTTTAAATTGTAGGATAAATTCCCCAAATGTCTAATGACTCTTAGTTGTACATGCAGCTATTCAATTCTGCCCACAAATTCTTAACCAGTGAAGGGAGAAATATGTGACTGTGACTTATTAGAAAAGTATTTTGCCTTTTTTATATTCAACGTTGAAAAGGCCATTCTTTTCTCAAACTGCCACATATTCATTAAATAAATGAAGCACTAAACATGCCAACAACACTCAACTCAGCCTGAAGTATCTAAAGGTAATTTATATTGTCTATTGTCCTCCATCCTTAATATCACATGTCAAAAACATGGTTGTAGTTGACTTTTGGAAGTCATCCAGGCTCTCCATGGGTCTATATATCTTATCAAGTTCCTATTTAGCAAAAGTTTTGCCAGATACCAAATTACCACCAAAAGAGTTAATATCTAAATGATCAAGTCCATTGCCTTTTCTTTTTTATTTCCATCTTAGCTCATTAATAGTTCAGCTTTTTTAATGCCTTAAATTCAGCTGCTTAGGAGGCAAAACCCATTCATTTGTCAATAGGTTACAAGGTGCCCCCACAGTTCTTGATTGTTCTAATTTTGTACAATCGTGGTATACACAAATATGGCATTTACAGCCCCCCATTGTGTTTTAGAGCTTAATGCGCACATATAAATTTGTGCTTGTTTTAATGCAACGTGCTTGGTTTAACGCTGGCCTATAAAGTTATATCCATGTTTACATATTTTATGCTTCCCTCTCTACAGTTTTTAGAACTACACCTGCAGATTTTTTATCTTTGTTTCATCATCGAAAGCCCCTTTGCATCAGCACTTTTTCTCTCTCTCTCTCCCATGAAAAGTGATGAGGTTTTGAAATGGCTTTGGACATATGATCTATCTCAGTTCGGTCTTATGCTAATGCCAGATAGTGGAACATAAAATGAAAGCTACTTTGGCCTCGCTTTAGCGAATTCCCTCTCCAGATGCTCTACATATTTTGCAGCAGAATTAGAAACAGCGATCATTGTAAAAGATCATAAATGTTCCCTGCTTATAACTGTCACGGGCTCTGCATGATGACAAACTTGTTCCATTCATCTGACACCAGAAAAATGCTTGTGTACAGGAGAGCCATTTGGTGCCGGAGTGACAAAATGTGTTAGTCACATGAGAGAAACTTGGCTCCGACATCAGTATATCCTCGTTCTTGGCTCACATCTGCAACGCCACCGTAAAAATAGTATTTTCCCATTACAGCGGGACCAATGGCACAGTTTCACACTCAAATATTTTCTATTCTTATTCCAGCTGAAATACAATCCAAGCAATTATTTTTGCTTGTTTTAGTCATGACATTTTAAAACAAAGTTCTTAAATTATTTGGAAAATGTTAGAATTGAATATATTACAAAAAAATTAAAATATATATTTATTTAATATATGTGACATGGAAAACAATTTAAGATATTGCATTTAATATATTAATATTTATAATATATCATAGATATTTTATTGTAGGCATTAAAAAAGATACAGTACAATACAGAATGCTATTTCCTAAATGTAATGGTTCAACATTCTTTTCAAAAATGTTGTTGCTTGTTTTGCTAAAACAAATTTACAATTCAGTACTTAAATGATTTTGGAAAATTTTACAAGAGAATATAAATAAACATTTAACAAGTAACACTATTTAAACTTTTTGCTGCAAAAACACTGCACAAAAAATGCATGTGAAAAAAAGCCCTTGACCTCAATGCATTTTGCTTGAAAAAAACCCATGAAGCATTGGCTTAAATGCATTTTGCGCAGGAAAACATGCTGCTGTTGTGTACGATTTTTGTGTTGGTGAATAATATTACTTAGTGTTTAAAGGAAAACTATACCCCCAAAATGAATACTTGAGCAACAGATATTTTAGTAAATATTGCCCTTTTACATCTCTTGCTTTGAACCACCATATTGTGATGGTCTGTGTGCTGCCTCAGAGATCACCTGACCAGAAATATTTCAACTCTAACTGTAACAGGAAGAAGTGTGGAAGCAAAAGACACAACTGTCTGTTAATTGGCTCATGTGACCTAACTTTATAGTTTGTTTGGTATGTTTGTGTGCACCGTTGAATCATACGATCCCAGGAGGCTGTCCTTATTTTTTAAAATGGCTATTTTCTATTTATGATTACCCAATGGCACATACTACTAAACAAGTATATTATTTAAATGGTTTATTTACATGAAGCAGGGTTTTACATATGAGTTATTTTATGCACTATCTTTTGATAGAGACCTACATTGTTCAGGGGTATAGTTTTTCCTTTAAGCATAGCAATAGAAATCATTAGGCTTACAAACCGCATAATTATAATATACAAATTAATTCTTGGGATATTCTCCTGGCCAGATGACACAACTCCTTGCATTTTCCTTTTTAATAAAGTGCCCCGTTATTCTAAAAAAAAAAATAATTTTCATTTTGTATTTAGAGAATAATCTAAACATTTTGCTTGAACTACCTGCACTGAAATGTAAAGTTCTGGCAATTCCAGGAATCTTAGGAATGAATATACAGCAAGTTCTCTGAGTCAATGTCAATAAATGGTAAAATATGGGGGGGAAACGCTGATACAGCATGTCAATTAGCATTAATTAATGTCTTAATTAAGATTAAAATGGAACGCCATGAAATAATTTGATATAGTAAATCTGTAGAGAAATATAAGGACTTCAGTTGTGCACTTAGGTTCTGCAAATTGTAAGTTACTTATGCAACACTTTGAAGTCTAATTTGCTGCAGTATGAGCTGAAAAAATTTATTTATTAATTTAAACCAGTACAAAGGGAAATAACTTCTATTTTATATATATATATTCACTTATCTGTTAATAAAATCCCTGGCTGGTAGCTGTGGATCATGGGTGCCTAGCTTTTGGCACTGGAGTGTGAAATGAGCAGTCATGGAGGCCTGGGTCAAAATGCCTGAAATCACCCACATTCATTCCTAAGGCCTCCCTAACTACAGGTATAGGATTAATTAAACCCACTAGAAAGCTAGAATTAAGAGAAGATCATCTCCCATAGACTCCATTTTATCCAAATGATACAAATTTTTAAAACTTATTTCTTTCTTCTCTGTAATAATAAAACAGTAGCTTGTACTTGATCCACATTAAGATATACTTAATCCTTATTGGAAGCAAAACCAGCTGGATTTACTTAATGTTTAAATAATTTTCTAGTAGGCTTGATGATGATCCAAACAGGTCCAATACCTGTACTAATAAGCGTTGATCACAAATTTCTCATGTAACAGATTTTTCATGTGTGTTTTTGCCTTAAATCTCCAAAATAAATAAAAGCCACATTATTATATTATTACTGTATTGCCCCAAGACTGTAAATGGTTATCAATGATTTAGCTAAGGCCCACTGATCATGCCTAGTCATCTAGAGGTCTATGATTAAAGGAGGTAGAATGAAATAAATTGCCTTATGAAACTTTTAAAAAGGTGCTTTATCATTTAAAAAAGATATTTTGGCTCTTTCATTTTTTTCCAGATAATAATATAGTATAGATAATAATATAGTGAACCAATTATTGGTCTATATTTAAATTAGATAACTACTGCTTTAAAGCCTGGATGACAAGATAATGAAACTGTATATTTTTTCCTTGAAATTAATCATCAGGCTGCTGTGTTGCAAGAAAATAAATAGTTATTGGTTGTGACTAAGCTGGTGTCACATAACTGAAAGGAAGTAGATAGGCCTTTTCTTTATCTATATATATATTCCAATTCAAGCACGACAATCATACCGATTTGTGGCTAATTAAGGAAGGAAGCACGTGCAGACTTAATTGGTGAAGTATATATATATATATATACATATACATATATATATATATATATATATATATATATATATATATACATATATATATGCTAACAAGAACATGGCTAGAAATTCACAAGATCGAAGCTAATGTTTCCAACATTTTCGGAAATATTTTTGAAAATAGCATCCCTATAGTCTATGGTAAATATCAACTTTAAAAATAGCAGCATATTGAATTACTAGTGTATAATTTTTTGTTGTCCTCAAAATTGATTCAGTGCATTTTGTCTCAACTGAATCGGCTTCCCTGGCATACAATATATATATATATAGTACTATGTTATCATGCAAGAAATTGCTAACTGAAGACCTCTGACTTTGTAATTTGTTCTTTATGGACTAGCCTGAAGCCAATAAGCAAAATCAATAGTCTTTGCTGAAATGTAAGCAAGTGCCGGTGTGTTATGTGACAGGTGAAGATACGTGAGCCCACCGGAGGTCATGGGGCCACATCAAATTTCTTTCTGAATTCTTTTCAAAAAGCTCAATCCATTTAAGGACCATTCCTCATTGGAAAAAATATGGCAAGAGGGAATTAGTAAACATCTGCACTTTTCTCATTTACCACTGTTTGTTTTTTCCAGCAGCCTGTTCAATAATGTCACTGTGTAGGAAATTATGTGAGAAGAATGAAGTGGCTTTCGAGGCTACTGATTTATTCATTTATTTCTCGGGAATAACACTAGCTGCTCCATTCTCATGTTTATTAATTCTGTCATGGTGTTCTGTCTGTGGATATTCCATTTATCTCCTACATTCAGTAGGTAAAGAGGTCTGGAGTCGCACAGAGAAACAGATACTGCAAGCCATTCAAATTGCTTTTGTTCACATAATTAAATATAACAAAACCTAACAGACACATTTTGCCACCAACATGTAATTACCAGTGGTTCAGGGCACCCTGCCTCATCTACCTAATTTAGTCTCTTTGTTGGCTAAAGATGTAGCTGTAAGGAACAATCATTTTGGCTACAGAGCAGTGAGGGGTGGGTAAAGGCTAGGGGTGGAACAATGAAGACAACACCTGCTAGAGAGCTGACAAGTATGTGGGAAGGGGGGAGGTGGAAGTCATGTTCTTGACTGCCTAGCTAATATATGGCTAAAAGTACATTCTGATGTGTGATGCTTCCTCATTTAGAACATTCATAACTTTGTTCCAAGCTATCTCTAGAAGCAATGCCCAAACAAGAACTATTCGTGGGAAGCACGATCAGAGGCAAACAAACCTAACTCATTATGTTCAGGAGTGGTGTAACTGCATTAAACCTTGGAGTAACCTGGACTGTTTCAGCACAATAAATCTGCAATGCATAAAATGCGATCCATAAAGAATGGGTGTGCTGAGATGGGAATGTAAAAGCTTGACCAAACACCTCTGAGATGAATTTGAATGCCAACTGCAAGCCAAGCCTGATCACACAAGAGCAAGCCAAACTCTTACGTGGTTGTAGTGCCTCCACACCTGCCCCTATAAATGGTGGGTACGAGCACACCCTGGCCTTTGATAAAGTCGCCCGGTGCTTGGTGATGGAGGGATCGGCACCCTCCTAGTATACAAACAGGAAACTCACTGGCACACAAAGCGGGTGCAAGCAGGGTCAAGCCCTTCCATGTTTATTTGCAGAAAGTGCAACGTTTGGATTTACCCCTTTGTCAAGTTTTGGTTGCATGGTTTATTTATGAATATGTCAAAAGCCATAATAAATTGGGTGTGTTTCATGGATGGCATGTTTCCCTCATCTACATGGCAAATGTTCAAAAGGTCATATCAAGTGGTAAGCATCCCAATCCTGAAAAAAACGCATTCCAGAAAAATACAACAAAAATAAACTGTATGTTCAGTTTGTTTGGACTGATGGGTGGAGAGAAGTAAAGGTAGACTTTTTCTTTTATTATTCTTTTTATTGAGGGTTTACATACTGTATGTACAGTACTTGTAAAAACTCTTTCAAATGTAACCAAGCAGAATAATGAAAAGAAGCCAATGAAAGAAAAAAAACACTTTAACTGCACTACACTGTATCTCTTTATTTGATAAAGGTTATATATAAATAGATAATATTTTACCAAAATATAGTGAATAGATTAAAACAAATTACAAATGGCTTATGGTTTTACTAACAATGTATTGGCCTCTGCAAAACTGGATGGACACAACTGCTTAACGCATTTCATGACTATAAATTGTACAATAAAATAAATAAATTCAACTTGCAATAAAATGGAGTATCTTGAATCAGAACAACTCAGAGCAACTCCTTGTTGTTGCCTTCAAAATGATATGACAATAGCATCTTACCAGGTTATTTTAAATCCTCAAATAAAATAGTAGGGTCTACATGTCTCCTAAGTTTTCTCTCTTGTTGGTGGAATCTTTTTTAACTTTAAGCATAGCCCTGGTGCTTTGATTTCTACAACTGTGGTTAATATGAGTTCAAATATGGATTTATTGTCATGCTTGAGAAATTTTTCCCAAGCAGAAAACCAGCAATGTTAAATGAAAATCTAAATATTTTATTACCATGTGCATTCTCTCTTGATTGGGATATGTTCTACTGTATTGCAGGTTAAAATGTTTTTAATGCGCACAAAATCATGAGAAATATAAACAGCACACATCTTACCTGTATGATAGCTATTCATTCACCCTTGGTCAAATAAATATATTTTTTAATTCTTTATTTCTGATAAAGTTTTCTTAACATAATGTAAAGGGGATACAGGAAAAAAAAATCTTGGGAAGGGTAAAGGATAAATTGCCATGAGAGAACATAAATGTTAGTATTATTGCATAATTACTTCCAGTCAAATGATTAATGTTATCAGTACTGTTCCACATATCCATATCATTACTAAACAATCAAATAAATATTTTGATTGCAGATGTATTTAGACAATTGGTAAGATGAACAAGAATAAGAATCATGGAATCTAAAACTTAAAATATCTCCATCAATGGAAAAAATATCTCCATCAATGGAAATAAAGACCATATAAAATCTGGAGCTGGTTTTGGATTGTTCCAGCTACAGAAAACAACTGATCTTCTGTTTTATCCAGAACTGCACAATATTAGGAGTAGGTTGTGAAGATTCACCAGGAAAATGTATCTTCTCTCTTCTAACTTTTACCATATCATCCCTCTTTGTATATTACCTTGCCTTTTCCTGTTCTGTCTCCTGCAGTGAATTAGAGAAGAAGTAGGTAGTAATGGCACCTAAAGGTTGATGTCATTAATTTTCACTTAGGTAGCTGGTTGCCTTAGGGTTCAAAACTTGATACTAAGACCTTATGATCCAGGCTCCCAGCACATCTGCCCCTTGTACTAGGTGGTGAACAAACAGAAAAAGTCATTTGCACCTTTGATCATATAAACCATGGAGAGGGACTTATCAGACTACACCTGAGTCAATTGGGACACACATGACCTGAACAGTAGGGGGAATGAACTGTTTTGGTTCCATACCTGTTTGGGTGGAAATGAAAAGATAATTTACACATGTAGGGGGTAATGTATTAAAAGGCACAACGTTTGGCATGGGGCAATAACCCATAACAACCAATCAGCAGGTAGCATTTACTGGTCACCTGTTTAAAAGCAAACATCTTATTGGTTGCTATGGGTTACTGTCCCTGGGCAAACTTAGTGCCTTTAATTACATATCGGGGTATGTCCATAGAAATAAATGGATACGCATACAGGTGTACAACCTCAAATGGAGAGGAAGGCTCCAAAGAGTAGAACATAAAAGAATGAAACCGATCCCTGCACCAAAGATGGAATAGGAGTAAGGGAAATTGCATGTTAATAATAAGCACGATTACACAAACAAATACAGTGTTATTAACACATGGAACACCTGGATTTATTCAGTATAATCACATTATAAGCACAATGACCACAATCTCGTTTGTAATCAAGTGCAAAATCCCTCTAGGTTTCTGTTGATATATAGGAAATCTAACTCTATTACATTTTCCTTCTGCTTTGTTTTGGGCAACTTTGAGCATAAAAATCACATACAAAAAAGTGCAACAAAACTGACTGCATCAACATCGTTCACTTATATAATTCTGTATGTGCAATGAAAAAAAAACATACAGGTACAGAAATATCTCTAATTACATATTTGTAACAATTGCCATTACATCCTCTCGTCTGTGTAAATTGCAGCTCATAATTTGGACATTTGGATGGGAGTTTAGTGATGAAAACATCACTCTCCGACTGGACAAAGCTTGTCTCGCCATATTATTTTACTTTTGGATTCACTGCTTTGTTTAACAGCAATATATTCTGGAGACATCTCCTTCATGTACATCTAAACAGTTTGATAAATAGCCCTTGCTAGAACTTAACTTTAGACATACATGCAAGGGAAGCTGCTGCATACAAACCAGAAACAGATGGAGGTGCATCTAGCATGTGTTATTTTCTTAGGGCCATACTTATTCAAGTGATATTGCTGTGTTTTACATGTGCACAGGAATATAACATCATGTGGAACAGTCAGGAAAGTGTTGCACTTATCAAAGCTGATGAATGGTTCAATTTGGCATAATTTGTTTAACTGCTTTGAGCAACTTATTCTGTTCTATGATGTGTTAGAGCACAGTGGTACCGTTGACCTCTAACAACCTTCTGAATTGTTAATACCACTTACTGAAAAATAAAAGTGCAAATTGGTCTACATTTTGGTTCTTGCAATGACCTTCAAGGCTTTCCTCTTCAAGGCTTTCCTTGTGCTACTGATGATGCTGATGTTGGCTTTATATGCAATTAAGGCTTCTTATTTCTATACATTGTCATGACTTGTCCATGGATGGCTTCTACTATCTCCTTAGAGAGTATGGTCTTTACAGATGTAGCAAGGGCAATAAACCATGGACATTCAGGATTAGAGAGGCTTGGGAGGGTTTAACTTTTTTTTTAGTTTCAACATTGATGGACAGTATCAGAACACAAGTAAAGGCTTAAAAAAGTCTCTTGTCAAGTCTGAATAAAACAGAACTGGAATCTTTAATGGAGACTACAGCCATAGAAGAACAGAACAATAGTAAATCTTTGTAAATTTTTCTTTAAATTTAGGACCTGTTAACTAATACCTATTCTGCCCAACATTAATTTTATTCTTACAATTTATTGTGCTTAAAAAACATTTTCCCCACCTTTGGGCAACATTTTCTCCAATGCTGAATGACAATTGACATTGGGCAACAACAAATATTTTTGCTGGATATATTGTGATGGGACAATATTTTATCAATACTGTTGTAAATAATATTTTTTTCATCACACTGCAAGAAATAGGATTGTCCTTCATGAGACCAAATCCAAAATGGCTTACACATATTTATTTAATTACTTGTTACCCTCCTAAATGTTCATTTATTGCTAGGATGTCTGAAAATCTAACAATATTTTATACTTAAATATGTAGTAGCTCTGTACAAAACCCTATTTGATTGCTTTACCGGTTTGAATAATTGGTAGCAATTAGCAACACCTTGTGGAGAGTGGAAATTGCCTAAGATGTGTGCCATAAATTCAGCCAAGTGGCTCAGAAGGGCTTGAATCATTGATTTACAACATGGATCATGGGCACATCTTCAATTATAAGCCAAACTCATAAACAAAGAAAGGATGGACTGCTCTGACTTTTCAGGTAAAAGTGACTACTTTTAAATAATAGGTGGAAATTGATTGAGTAAAATTGAAAACTGTTTGTGGTTTCTATTGTAAAAGCCAAGAAAAAAGTTATTAGTGTGAAGAAGGAAACATCTATGGGGGTAACTAAGCTTTAAAACGTTGTTTAGCTGCATTAGATGCCTCATTACCCAAAGTTGTAGGTCTGGGATGTACTGAATGATGTAGAACCAGTGAACAAGCATTAATGAAACACAGAACTCATACATTTTCTATGTCATATTCTTGGAAAAACAGATTTAGATCAGCTTTGCTTGATTTTTTTCAATCTATACATTATGCAAGCAGTATGTGTGTATGTTTTTTTGAGTATATATATATATATATATATATATATATATATATATATACTTGTGTATATATATATAAATTATATTTTAAATAACCAATGTTTAATGTTTATTCTTGCCTTAGACTTTTAGGAGTATAGGAGTACGCCATTGTTCTGCTTTAGTGTTATTAGTTTTTGCAACAGCCCCGATTGTATCTATTTCTTTTGCATCTATTAGACCACTGTCACATTGTTTTGGTGGAGCCTATCATGTTTAATAAGGCTTTTTTAAATAAACAGCTGGCCTTGAGATACATTAATAAGCAATGTTGTCAAATAACAATACTCCTTTTAAAGGGTGCTAATCTGGAATTGGAAAGGTCTATACTGTCCCTGAAAATGACAGGGCTCTTTAGGATCCTGTGCCAACTGGTGGTTCTTGATTCTTGATTCTTGCATCTGAACAATATTAGGAGGTAGGACAAGTAACTCCTTCAACCACCTCTTATGAATGCAATTTGACTGAACAGTGGCAGAACTGTATTCATGGGGGAGCACAGGTTACAAAAACCTACGCTCATGTTGCCCAAGTGTGGAGCAGAGTATAAATATTCAATGCCCTGTAGATGAGGCCCATTGTATTTCGTGTACAATGCAGACCACAGGTGGATTTACTAAGCAACACTATGTGCGGTGTTCCCTGATGAGTTTCACTGGGGACAATCACCCATATTGCTATAGCATTGCTCACTGAGAAACATTAAACACTTTTACGAAGGTGAAGGTGTCTAGTCTTTCATCTTCTCCTGTTCCTAAGGACCATTGTTTCAAGCACAGTCACAGATGAAAGGAAATTTAATTCAAATTATCTATTTACCCTTTGCATGTCTATTTTGCAGTCGGTGCCTGCTATTGTTCTTGACTGATATATTTTTGAAATAGACCTTAACTGTTATCTATGACTGAAAACGTGTAATGTGTTCACTGATCCCCACCTCAGCCATCTGGCCTTTACTAACAGTTCTCACCAAGCTTGTGCTAATGGGCTGTATCTCCAGTGAAGCTATTAGCATGTTTCATTGTCACGATAATATATTGATAACCAGAGACTTAAACTTTCATGTTTCTTAATTAAAAGAGATTTTCTAAAATAGTAATAACCTGCTTTTGGCCTCACCATGCCTTGTGGAATAACAATGATATGCGAATTAATATGTAGGGGCTTAAGACTGATTGTTGATCATCTTTCGTGCATATTAAGGAATATTCAGTAATTAATATTCATCTTTCTTGCCTACAGCAAACAGGACATTGTCTTTGCGTCGGGCTCCCAGTAGACAAGAGAATAATTGTAGTCAAAATGCAAAGCTTCTGGGATACCTTTGAGAAAGAAAGGAAGATACAAAAAATAAAGGCAGCAAAAGGTCTGTTGTTGCCATAAATAAAGTATAGCAAAACAATGCCAAATTGACCAAGCCAAATGTGAAATGCCATTAAGAAAATTTATGGGGTGCAGTTACAAATGTGTGCCTGTTGCTGTAAGAGCATAACTGGCCCATGTGATAACAGGATGCAGAAAGATTCACCATGATATCTGCCATGTTTAAATCTAGAGCTCTAGTTAGAGGAACATTTATTATTGCAACTTTTTGCCTTGTTATTTTTTGATTGATAATGACCCCACAAAAATGAGGAGAAAAATAAAAGACACAGTTTTGACAAGGTGTAGTAATCTTACTAGTCAAATATTTGCTTTTAAACAGGTCAATAGTAGTGATGTGCGGGTCAGGAAATTGTCATCCCATACCCAATGCTAACCCATAAAATGTTGCCATTGTAGGACCCACGCCTGACCCGTTCCCTGCATCTTCTGTGAGAACCTCTGGTTCCAAGACAGGGAATCTTTTGGAGCAGTGAAGGAGTATACTTCCCCAGTCTAATGTGCACCCAATCCTAACCTGTAATGGCTGGCCAAATTTCAACCCAAACCCAATCAACCTGTGGGCAACCTGTGGATCACTGTGGGATTCGAGTCAACCCAAAAAATGCTGGCGATGTACCTGCTGTATGGTTGCTATAGGTGACTTTCCAGCTTTTATCACACAACCCCCATGGCATAGGCACAAGGAAAAATTAGCCTGTTAAATCAAAATAGGATAAAAGTTACAGTTGCATCTCTTGTATTTGGTTACTCTGGGTCCATTATCTAGAAACTATATAGAGAAAATCAATCTCTTGCTTCCCCTGACAATTGCTCTGACTGCTTCTCATACACTGTTTGCCCCTTCAGGTGTCCTAAAAGAATAAAGTTTCATCATTAAAGGAGAAGGAATACCATTTTCCCCTTGGGGGTGCCAAAAGTTAGGTACCCTAAGTGATTACTTTTACTTAACTGTCACCCTGGGCCAGTGCTCCTATCAGCAGAAAACTGCACTGGCCTGGAGTTCTACTAGCGACCACCACAGAGAGTTCCTCTTCCTCTTTGGTTTTCAAATTTCCTGGGGCAGATGCACGCGCAGTAGAGATAAATAGCAAGCTTGTTCATTAAATAAATAGGCACACCTCAGTATTTACATATGGAACTTAAGAACATGGGAAGCTATTCATTTAAAGGAGAATTCAGCCCCCCTTGAAGTCCCTATCTGTCCCCCTCAGTTCGTCCCCCCTCCCTGCCTCCCCCTGCACAGTCTTACCCCTGAATCCATCTACCTCCAGAAATAACGATTGGAAAAGCAGACTGGGTGCAGCAGAGTTTCCAGCCACTATCTTCTTATCTTCGGTAATCTTCCTGTCTTCTTCCTCCTCTTCGGCACTTTACGTCCCTTTCAGCGCATGCGCAGTTGTCAAAACCTGGAAATTAGCTACAACTGCGCATGCACTAAAATGATGCTCCATTCACGAAGATAAGAAGATGGCGCTTGGAAGCTCTGCTGTGCTCACTCTGCTTTTATGGTCAAGGATTCAGGGGTAAGACTGTTTAGGGGGGAGTCAAGGAGGGGGACGAACAGAAGGGGCAGATGGGGCTTATCATCAAGGGGGGTTGAATTCTCCTTTAAATGCTGCAGCTTTATAAATATGCATTTAATGTTTTACCAATATGTCTATAAATTGACCTCCTTTTATGATAAATGTACATTTGAAGACATTGACATAACTTATATCGCAACCAGTACACAACAGAAGCTTATGTTCTATGGCATCATGTGTATTTAGTCAGTTTGTAGAGTAGTATGGACCCTGTTCACAATCTGCTTCAAGACACTTTTTGGAGAACTCCAATTTCTTTGTTATCTCTGTCCAGTCTTTATTTTTAAGTTGACTCTCCATTCTGTCCCTCTGGGACATGTCACTGGAATCTCGTGTTTGTCATGCTTATGGTGCAGAGAAAAATACACAGTGAATTCAATCTTTAAATTAAGCTGTAACCAAGCTTGTATATTCATTAGAGTAGAAAAATTCTCTTCTGAGAAGTTCAAATTGTTTATTGATTTTCATTTCTGTGTTCAAGTGAAGCTTCAGTAAGTCTTTCTTACTGCTGTCCCTTAGGGCCAAACAGCCAATGAACACATCACAATGCAGGGCTGGTAAGCGGGAGATGCAAGAAAATCAGAGAATTCCCTTAAAACTATATTAATAAATAGTATAGTTAGAGGATAAGATTTCCACCCCTCGCGGCTTTTTGGCAACTAGGGAATAAATTCATACGGCTAAGACAACACATTCCAATCTTCAGCCAATATCACGATGAAATTGAATTATCTTGATGTGAAATGTGTTATTAGGAAGGAATTGTCAGTAAAACTTACTGCATTATTTCAGATTTCGTGGGCAGCTAAATGATTGTAATACAGATGCTTGATCAAACTTCCTAGTTAGTACGGCAATTATTATTGTTTGTGGGAAAACAGCACAATTTATTTTACTTTCCCTAGTAGGATACAAACTGACAAACTTTGAGTGCACACTTAAAATTTAAATTCAATTTTCTTTAGAAAATAAGTATTTAAACAGTGCTGTGCAAGTTTGTCATTGAGAATCTTGCTTTTTTGTAAAAAAAAAAAGCTACAGTTGGGTTGTTTAGCTTTCTCAAAAATATTCTTCTTCATGAAGATCCAGTAATGCCAAAAACTACAATGAGGCACAGCTGTTCAACCTATTGTCCTGTGAATGCTACATTGGTTGATGCCTTTGTGCTTATCCAATGCCAAGAGTTTTGTGATTGGGTATCACAGGGCTAAACACCTTATGACTAATTTTTGAACACAGTATAGAATCCCAGGATAACTGTGGGAGCAACCATCACAATGCCTTTATGAATTGTTCACAAATGCAGAAGATTATTTTAGACACCAAGGGGCAGATTCACAAGAAGGATTTGAAATTCAATAGAATTTTCAAAAAGATTAAAATTTGAATTTTCGAATGTTTTTGAAGACCACTTCGACCAGTGAATTTTGAAAATTTGATTGAATCGAATGATTCGAATATAGATTTATTTGAATATTCGACAGTTGAATTACTTCCCCATTAAATTTTTATTCTACTGCCTAGTTCCCAGATCAAAGCTACCGAATTGGGTTTCATTATTTTTGATCGAATAAGAAAATTGATTCGAACAATTTTATCGATCAATCAAAAATTTTCTATTCGATTGTTCAATCGAATTGCGGAAAAATCCTTCGAATTCGATATTCAAAGGATTTTACTTCCCCAACAATTCCCAACTATTCCCATGGTCGAATTCAATGGTTTTTTAAAACTCAAATTCGACCCTTAGTAAATCTGCCCCCAAATGAGCATGCCATGAATTGCTTCTTTACCTCTCAATTTACTAGGAGCAAATCAGATGCAACTCACTAGATCAGTGGTTCCCAACTTTGTTGGTGGCCCTCCTAGGGGGCTCAGACTCAATGTCAGCACCTGCCACAAGTTGTAATAAGAATCTATGGAAGCAAGTACCTTTCTGAGTGCACTCTTAATTTTTCTTCTTTTCTATCACTTCATAAATGAACCCTCTTCTTTATTTCATCAGTGTATCTTGGTACCCAAGATACAGAGCGGCTGCATATCGGGGCACAAAGTAGTAAATGTAGGGTCCAGTACAGCTGCATAATAACATGCTTATCATTGTTCTGTGTATTTATACTTTATGGGGTTCACTTGTATTGCAGCATGTCAAGTGAACCCCATAATGTATAAGGATATATTAGTCATGCTTAAAATGCTAGTCAGCTCAGACATATAAATATTGGAATAGTGATTTCAGAATAATATAACTTGAATCAGAGTATAACATCACACTCACTGTGCTGTTACTAGCTTGAATGCCAGACACCACAAATCTGTCTTATTCCTCTTGGTTCTTACATTGGATGAAGAAATAACAATATGTGGCCTTCTAATTATATGCAGCTGCTGGAAGCTGGAAAATCTATTCCTAATTAGTAGCCTTTCTCCCTAATCTTGTTTACCAAAGCACTGTTTTCCATTGCCAACTATGTCGGTATTTTTCTAAGTTCCATGGCATTGATTCTGCAGCCCCGTACTGACTCAATCTCCTTCTTAACTCCCTTTCCCATTATTTGAAAGAATAACACTTGCATAACTGGTCAAGTATTCATTTGGTATTTGATTTCCAGTTCCCCTGACTTGAACAAAACAAAAGTCTCAGCTGTGATGTCTCTGATAATGTTAAAAAAGCTGAACAATTTTTATAAACCAGTTTCCTGGCCTTGGATCGAAACCACAGAGATCATTCTCATGAACTCTCCTAACCTTACTGAAGCTATAGATGATACCGTCAACTGTCAACACATTACATATTCCTATACAGCAGAGGTTCCCAAATGGTGGAGATGGCTAAATGGTGAGGGGCTTGGAGCAGTTGTTGGGGAGGTGGGGGGAGCCAGAATTTCTGTTAGGGAATAATTTGGGGTAAAATATTTTTTGCTTTCCTAGATACTTCTGACATCTTAACTTAAAGGTCAAGTTGGATTGAAAACTATTTGCTCCTAAATATTCTTGGAACTATGACAGAATGACCAGTGTTTTTCTATATCCATAATCTTGTATTAAGCTAATGAGGGGGGGGGGGGCTGAGAAAACACTGGGGCTGGTGTCAATATTATGCTCTTTACCTGTTGGATATTTATTCATACTTATGAAGAATTGTTAATGTGTAAGCCTTTCAATTCTGCATATTGAAATCCCATAACAAATCTAAGGAATTTCTGGTTTATTACACCGTCAATAATGTTTTTATGTATATTGCGCCAGAGGCAGTATCTTCATTTATAGACATGTAGCAGCTTTTAATAATGAATATATTGCTCACGGTACAATATTTATTTTAATGGGAACATGCGTGTGGCTGTGACTGACAAGTATATCAGTACTGTGTTTCTATGTTCATATGCTCTAAAATAAGAATAGCTGTGCTATATTACCCACAATGTTAAATGTTCCTACTCAGGTTACATAATAAATTACATTAAAATGTGTCTAGATATAAAGATGCCAATCATTTATCATAAGATAACGTTTACGGTAACCTTGTGTCTCATTCAGGTGGTTGATAGGTACCAGTTTAGTACAGGTGAATTAATATAAAGTACTAGTTAAAAGCTTACTACTTACTCAGTAGTCTACATGAATGTATCACATTATATAACAACATTTTTGAAGAAAATAAATACCTCCACTTAAAACAAAAGGTGACCAAAGGGTTAATTTACTACTGCAGTTGTGGCAGAGTAAAATGAATGTAGCGTTATTGTGCCAACTGATCCCATTCATGAAAGCTACTTGTGCCCAAAGGAGCCCCTTGCCCTTCTGTATAGTTGCACTCGGAACTGGTGTTTCCGCCCCCTCCTGTTCTAAATCACATGCAAGTATGTCTATGGACCCCGAGGAACCCTGGAGGTCCACCACCTGCAAGCTGGCTGTATATGTAGATTTCCCACAGCAGCCACTGTCAATATATGAAGCAGAATTGTGGCTATCAGATATCATTTTGATGCTGGAAATGAAGCTGTCCGAATAGAAATGTTTCAGCAAAATGTTAAAATACAATTGCAATTTAGCACATTTTGACACACTGGACACAAATGAACTGACCTCAATTCAACCCCCCTCAAGAATGCTCAATTTGTGTGGGAAAATAAATTACCCCAAGGTGGCACACTATCTGTGAGAGGAGATGGTTGACTGAAATTTAAAGGGAGTTGGAAGTTGAAGCATGAACATGACCTAACCTTCATATCTAGGACATGGGACTATCCCATAAACTAAGGGGGGTATTTATTAAATCTATATTAGTTCTTCGACCTAACTCCCAACCATGATTTGGCTTAATTTACTAAAAAATCGGAACAAAAATTGTAAATATACAAAATTGTCAACACAAATGTGCAGCAATTCGAATCATATGACATTTTTGAATTATCACCTGAAAACCATGTTTTTTTTGGATTTTAAAATGAAAACCCCAAAAACCCTTAAAATTCACGAAGGCAAAAAACATCTTCCAATTAACTTTTATATGACTTTGACATGTTTATAGCTGCTTTGAGGCATAATAAATCTAAAAAAAAAGTTTTGCGGCTTCATAAATAAATAGACCACTAAGTACAGGTAAATATGGCGTAATATGTCTGTTCTGTTGTTCTGAGGTTAGTTGAAGTTCCTTTATCCATTACATCTGTGTAATACATAGTGTATGAAAACATTAAAATGATAACCATAAAAACAGAGACCGCTCCAAGCTCACTCTCCATTCAATATGCCTTTAGTGCAGCTTTCAGCCTTCAGCATCCCAACTGTAATACCATGTATTCAAACACTAAACAGGCGACACTCTGGATAAAAATGGTTTATTACAGCAGGCTACTGGACAAACAAGCCTGATGCGTTTTGGGAGTAACTCTCTTAATCATAGGCATTTAAAGGATAACTTTCACTGTATAAATTGTTCACTATAATATTATTGATCCATCTAATTATAGACTATACAAAGTTCTACATGTTACATGCACCAGAATGCATATTAGTCTTTTTTTATATTTTATGGTTGGCCATCTGGTATTAAAAATGCCCCTATGTATTAGGAGGGATTGCGGGATGCTCAGCATACCAGTTTTTACTTCCAAACTCCATAGAGGCAAGTACTGGGGCCCAGAAGACCCATCCATGCAAACCAAGGGATTTGAGTGCAGGCTATTCCTGGCATCTTGTTCTGAATCTGGAAAAAGTATAAAGAGAATTGATATTGGCACAAAGCATACATAAGGCATCTTGCGGCCATTGATACTGTCTTCATTCTCAAAAAGGGTGCTATGCATTCATTATATACATAAACAGGTCAATTTTGTACCAATGAAGATGGTCAAGGCCATTGATACTGTCTTCATTCTCAAAAAGGGTGCAATGCATTCATTATATACATAAACAGGTCAATTTTGTACCAATGAAGATGGTCAAGGCCATTGATACTGTCTTCATTCTCAAAAAGGGTGCAATGCATTCATTATATAAATAAACAGGTCAATTTTGTACCAATGAAGATGGTCAAGGGGGCACAAGGGTCCCCTTCAATTTACACCTGCCTTGATCTAGTGGAAATTCTATAGTTCCCTAAGCAGGTGGTACCTATAAAAGCAACTAACTTATTTAAGTGAGATGAACACTAATGCTGGTATTGGCATGACTGGAAGTAATGGCATCCTGAGAGCAATTTACCAAAGTGGATACTAATTTGCATATACATATAAAAGTTATGTCCTTATTAGTACTTTGCACATTGCACTTCTGTTCATTAATGGATACAAAAAATGCCTAATGTAGAGTTACAATATCCAATATATTGTTGTTTTTTACAATACTGTACTGTTATTTGAAAGAACTCGAAAATGTATCTTTTAGACCAGCAGTCAGTCTGAAAAAAATTAAATTCTTCAAAAACCATATTTGTAATGTGTGTTGCTCCCAGCTTAGACTGTTATCAGATGCAGCAAATGCCTAGTCAAAACTGTCTATTTCCTACAGTAAGATAAAAATTTCAATTAGCTTGAGTGCTGTCATAGGCAGACAACATGAGAAAGCTGGGGATAATATGCATTACATATTGATGCCTATCAGATCTGAGAACACAGCCATGTTTTATTCTATGCCTCTTTTGTAGGTTCAGAAGAAATGGCATCCAATAAAGGTCTAATCATATTAATTTATGCCCCGATTAATTATGCATTCAGATTGCCCGATAGGTTGTCAGTTTATATTCACTATATTCAGAAAAATACGCCCATTATAGTTACTAAGCAAATAGTAGGACTGTCAGACACAGAGACTTTAAGAAAATTACTTAAAAGGGGTGGGCTTCTTTAATTTATAAATCTTGTAGAATATGCAACCAAGTTGTTAGCATTAAAACCTGACAGCGAGCAGAGACAGATGTCACGTTGATAAGGGAAGCTCATTTTTAAGCTTTATGATTTATTCAAATGTTCTTTGGTCTTTACGGTAAAAATGGATCACGTTTGTTACTTTAATGAGAATTTAGAATTTTCATCTCTTAAATGATGCATGTGATTGAGGTATTTCAATAAAGAAATCATTTTCGCTTATTCCTCAGTGAAGTTCTTTTACTGGCAAACTTGTAAATGAAAGGTTGGCACAAAGGTTACTGGTGTGCGGATTCACAACTGGCCGAGTTGTTTTTTCCAACTGATTTCCTTTTTAATTTGTTCAATGAACTGACATTATAGCTGTGCTACAGGAGTTTGGGGAACTGGTAAAGAGAGTATGGAGTGATTCCCTCTTGGAGGTACAGTATAGCCTTTGTTCAGGGCACTCTTAACCATTAATAAGAGTAGAGAAATAGGAACACATTGGTGTACCAACCATTTAGACTACTTTTAAGAATAAGCAAAAGTGCAAATAACCAAAATCTAATATCAATTGAACTTCAAGTTCAGGCTGAGACCACCCTTACAGTACTGCTTCAGACCCTCTCTCCAGGGAAGCAATGCCCACAGATATGTAAATAAAAACAGATATATAGCTTACCCTACCTGGCCTTCAGGCTGACCACCCCACATTGTTTTTGCAGGTTACCCGAGGTGGGGCTTAATTTACTGATAAAGAACAACTGGGGTAAAGGCACAGATGTCCAATCCATGACCAAGCACTCAATGGTGATAATTAACAATATCAGCAGCCAAAAAACAACTTGCTAATCCCTGGTTTGCGGAATCTCTTCTCAAAACAATTTGCTGCTATTTTGTGTAAAAAAAAGGAGTCTTGATCTCGATTTATGTTGTTTCATGCTGTAGAGTCCAGCTAATTATGTACATTTGTGTGCTCCAGCATGTATTGCCAAACTGGAGTATTGGCTTTAGTAGATTGCACCTCCGCTGATTGAAAACATTTTTCTAAATGTGGTATTTAAAGAAGAAAATAAATAAATAAGGTGTTTTAATCCAAACATTTACAACATTTTCCTATTGACTTGTTTTAAAATATTTATCTATGATATGTATGTGTTTCTCTACTGGTCAAGTGGTGCCTCCTATAAAACAATATTCTGAGTATGTGGAGTCCCAGGGCTTAGTAAACAAATTAGGTAGGGTTATTCTTGGGACCACTCAACCTCTATTCGTTTCATTTCCTACTACCTTCTCAAATTGGTCTGTGACTTGTTTGAGCCTTATAACCTTTTAATTACCATAACTCTAATTTTAACTTTTAATTTCTGGTCAAGCAATCTGAGATTGCATTTAGTCCTCCCAATGGTTATGACTATATGACTATGACTGATGCACTCTTATATATAAGGAATATTTATTTATGGCACTTGATGAATTTGGCTTTTTAATTAATTAAGCACACTATTAATTTAAGTAAGCACTAGCACTTTATAGAATTCATATATTTGAATACAAACACAATCATATTTAATTTAGTTACCCTTCATAATTTATTGATTAATTAATTAATTAATTAATTAATTCTAGGGTATTAATTAAGTTAATTTTCCTGATTTTTGAATTCATTTCAATAAATAATTGATTTACATGGAGCAAGTTTTAAATATAAATCGTGGATTGTATTCCAGAATATGAAGAAATACAACATAGCACAGCTAAGAATACACACAGTTTTTAAGCCATTTGGTGGAAATATAGAGTTCTAAGTGGGGCAACTTGAATACAGATGTGGTAGAATTGATAGAGGAGTTTTACTTCTTTCCTTTTCTTAAAAACAATATTCTGAGTATATTATCAATTCTTGACAGACATTACTTACATTTATATATGTCATGGCAGCAGATGCAGGAATCAAGGATGGCAAGGCGAGACAAGCAAAGGAACCCATTTATGTAAATGCTACAATGGAAATCAAAGACCTGATGTCATTGTAACAGAACACATTTTTAAAGAAGATTCCTCCAGAAGCTGAGGTGAACCTCTGCTTGCACTGCATAAAATCTGCCCCAGTAAAAAGCTTGAAAGTATTGTTGCTCCAATTGTCCATTTAGTTTAAGGGGCAGTTTTATTAAGGTTCATTCTAATACGAAATTTGTCAGCTGGATTTTTTGTCAAAACTCGAGTTGGGATTAATCCAAATTTGAATTCGAAGATTTATCATACCTGGACCCTGGGAACAACTCAAATTCGACTATTCATCACCTAAAACCTGCCAGGTTCATGTAGAAGTCCAGTGACTCATTTGTTGATGTTAGTATTCTTCTTTTCTGAGAAAAAACTCAATTTGCGTTTAGGGACTGATTTATCAAAGGTCGAATGTTAAAGTTTTTTTACATCGAATAAACGCGAATGACCTTCTACATTGATTTCTACACGAAGTTGGGAGGTTTTAGGTGATGAATAGTGAAATTTTTGTTGTTTTCAGGGTCCAGATATGATAAATCTCGAATTCAAATTCAAGTTTGGATTATTCCCAACTCAAATTTGTGAGTACTGACATACTGAAAATTCAGCTAGTGTGGTTAATTGACTAAGAATATCTACTGTTGTATGATATATATTTCAGACAAAACAAAATAAGGCTTTATTCTGTGCAACGTTGGATACATCAAGGATGCTACTTATAAAACAGGTCACGAGACTGAAAGGACTTGCACTTCTTCACTGTCACGACATTTATTTGCTGCTAAAATTATTGCTCTATTTAAAATAGTTCAGTGGGTTCCAAGCTACAACAGGAAAAGTGTCTGATTCGTTAAAATTAGAGTTATAAATCATAATAGCTTTTTCCATAAAGCCATTCTTTCGAGGGTCCTCCATCACACCTGTTTAATGGGGCAATCCCTCCACCTGCCATAGAGCACTAACTACACTGACAAGTTTAAGGTGTTAATTATCTGTGATGGACAAACCTGTTCTCCAAATCAACATGTCAGACAATTTGGTTCAAGTTTAAGTACAGTTGTTGCATTTCACCTACAGTTTATTATTTATGTTTAACATGTTCCACCATTTTTCATATTCTTTAGAGAGAAGGGGGAAGGAACTACTCCCATCTAAACTAACATTTTTATCTACCCATATCCTAAGACAATGGGACATGGAACAAAAACAGGTGGAATAAGGAGTTATGCCTCAATGCAATGTTGGATTTCCATACAATGGAAAAACAGGTGCCATGTTCAACTATATATAGCCTGTTCAGTCTGTAATTTACAAGTGTTAATCAGTGCCATGTGGTACAATCATGAAGGTTCATTTATGCCTGCAACAGCAGTGGGCAACTTGAGAAATGGGGTGTAGCGTATGCTGTCCCCCCCCCCCCC
>CM044439.1:14953763-14973274 GCA_024363595.1 Xenopus borealis | reverse complement strand
CCCCCCCCCCCCAGTAAGTTGCACCTTGCCACTTTCATTAAAGGTTCTGTCAAAATGTGCTCATGGCAATTGTGTATAGTTGTGCTTGGGGCCACTCAGTACTTGCTGCCTTCTGTTTCAAATTTGGTGCTGCTGTGCCTATTGATGCAGGCTAACCCTAGAGCTACTGCCACCTCCTGACCAGGTGGTACATCCTAGGTTCCCTTCATGTCCTGGCTCAATAGGCACAGCAGCACACTTGGGCCTATAGAACGGGACCAGACGTCACTCACATGGCAAACCCAGGAAATAATGTTGGGCAGAGTTTGAAAATATTCAGTGCAACTGCACTTGATTTGCACCAAAGTGCATGTGCACTAATGTTCATTTTTGCAGTAGGCGCAGAGCAGTTATGCCAAGAGAATCACCTGTTTGAACCAAAACGATGGCAGTATACTGGGAAAAAACATTGGCTTGTTGGGAAAAAAACATGGCAGTTGCGCTCCCTTTGCTCATAGCGCCTCGGTAAGTGGATGTTCTTTGAAATTAAGCCATTATTTTACATCACTCTCAGTATGGCATACATTTTTCAATAGGACAAGTTCAGGTGAAGAAGAAATTCTAATGTGTAAAGTGGTATAACAGAACAGCAGCGAACCTTGGTTTTTTAATACAATATTTTAGAAGGAAATGCCTCTTTTTATCAGTTTAGCATTTCTACTAGACTGACTATTCCCATAAAATCATTGCACAGCTAGAAAAATAAGTATGACATTTCCCACTACTGGGCATTAGGTTTGGTGTATTTCAGCACTATTTTTAATACATTTTCTGGGCATAAGGACAAAATAGAATGACAGGTATGTTATCCAGAATGCCTGAGACCTGGATTTTTCCAGTTAACGGATCTTTCCATAATTTGGATATCCATACTTTTGTTTTGCCTCCATTTAGGATTAATTATATCTTAGGATGAAGTACAAGGTAATGTTTTATTATTACAGAGAACAAGGAAATTATTTATAAAAATTATTAAATAGAGTATGTGGGAGATGGCCTTCCTGTAATTTGGAGTTTTCTGGATAATGGTTTTCATGACAATGGATACCTTATCTGTAACTTATTTAATAAAAGTTCCAGAAAAATAGTTTATTGTACCATTAATACATATCCAGAGGGTAATCTTTGTATGTAGAACAGCAGGTATCATATCAAAGCTAGGTGAACTGATCAGTGTTAGACCTGATCTTACTGTAGCTTCCTAGTCTAACTATACTCATTAGGACACAATATATCCTTCTACAGTACTTTACTTTCTAATAAAATATTAAATAAAATTACAATTTTCATACAGATTAAGAAACAGCAATCCAACAACAAATGTATGTTCTCTTGGTTTATCTCATATCAGTTATAAACTGATGAAAAACACAGCTTTGCAAATGGCTGCAGATATAACCATCTGGCATAGCCTGAGGTATCACTTTGGCATACCTCTGATTCCATATGTATAACAAAATCATATTCATTCTTAAAGAAAGTATCATAGACAAATGACTCTTCTGGAAAAGATCTAACTCATCCCAGAACATGGAACAAGACACCAGGGCAGCAGGCCAGAAGGTGCTTTCCTGAGGAACATACGATCAGTAAATTCATACAGAGCTCACACCCTGATGGCTATGGTCACAATAAATCAGCACGTAGATAATAAGTCATTCCACTGCCTTTATTAAAAGGTCCAAGTCACAGCATACAACCCTTTTCCATTGCTCATTTTCAGGCATGCTCTAAATCCTGCAGCCTTCACCTTCACAACATTGCTGTCATCTGCCGGTTTTTTATGATAGACCACAAAAGCTGGTTTTCCTCCTCTAAGGAATCACATACCCCTTGCACAACCTTGATTTCTGTATTTCTACTCTATTTCTATAATTCTCTAAGACAATTATCCATACTCATAACTCCTTCACTGCTACCCCATTCTGTCAATCATTCCAAATACTTAAAAAAATTCAGCAGAACACTATTTACTGTGCTCAATAATAGTGTCAGAAGGGGGCAGGAGGTATAATGTAGAGATAGATATTTTGCATATGATCTTTACTCAACAGTCTTGTCAAAACTCCAAAACCTCAAAGAGCATGCACTTTTATTCACACATCTTTTCTTAGGGTTGACAACATAAGGAGTAAATACATTTATTTGGCATGTAGCAGGGAAAAATAATTTAAAAATACTAAAATTAACTGTTTGTCCATTCATCAAACACTACAAAACAAAATGTAAAAATAATAAATGGGCAAGTAATACAAGAGTATATCCAGATCACTATATAATAATATAAAAAGCTTAAAAATGTCAAGATTTTAATTTGATTCAGGTTTAGAGTAGAATGCAGAAGCAGCTGGGTGTGATGGGCCTATACATCCAAAAGCCCTAAACAAATTGCAAAAGAAAGAGCAACAATGTTGCAATGAAGTGATGTTTATTACAAGACACTTATCCATAAAATTATTATGGATCCTTGGAGATAAATTCCATTTCAAAAATAAGAGTACAAATCTCTAAAAGCAACCACTATTATAGTAATTAATATCAGTCATCTAATCACTTGTCAGAGCCATGTCTGGTCTTGTTTTGTAAAGAACTTAATAATAATGGAGCTGTAATTATTTTATTGGAAATTAGATTGGATTCCTATACCACTAAATTTAAGATGATTTTTGCAGTTTCAACCTCCCATTTCCTTTTTTAAGATCATCATGAGAAGTATATATTTCTTTTTTGCAGTAGAACCAGGAAAAAGTTGCTTGTCGCCCAAATCAAGAGCTTTATTCTGCTGCTGAGAAAGGAATATTGTAGTTATTTAGGGAGGAGAGATATGTAAACTTGGGGGCCTATTTACTAACATCTGAATTTCTATTTTTTCAATAATTAACTTTTTTTTTGGCAAGTAAAAGCAATCAAGGTCCTGTAGAAATCAGATCTGATCCTATTCAACCTTTTTAAGCCAGACTAGTGGATTTTTATCTGTCCAAAAAATCAAAGTTTTAGAAAATTCGGAAGTTTTTATATCCTTTAGTGCACTGTGCAGTGGTTTTCTTTTCGTTCGTACTATGATCTTACATGGCATGACATTTGTGACAAGTTTATTTGTAGTATTAAAAACATCTAAAACCCCCTAAAATAAGAGTGTTGATAAACTAACCTCTTCGTGAACACCGTAATAAGGATTCAATAAGGGTTTGTAAGGGCTGGAGCTCTGTTGTGGAATGCGGACCAAGGAGGAAACAGCAGTCCGAGTAGTCGCGGTACAGGCAGGGGTCAGGCACAAGTCGTAAACATAATCCAGGCAAGACGTTCGGTTCAGGCAGAAGAGGTTCAATAGTCCAGTAATAAAGCAGGGTCATACACAAGAAGTCTTCAGTAGAAAAGCAAGATAAGCGCACCCAGGAACCACAGATGAGGACCTATAATCGGGCAATGTCCACAGTCCAGAAATCTCCTTAAATAGGCCCCAATTGGCGCCAAAACGGACGCAGGCGTGATGGCGTCACGACGCACTCACGCGCGCCGACTTTGACGCGCGCCGACTTTGACGCACGCCCACCTCGACGCCGGCAGGGATTAGCAGGCACCCTTACAGGGTTTTAATGAGAGGTCATTAACTAACCTCAGATCGGCCAGATCCTCAGTTTAAGGTTTAGAAGAGTAGGTTTACAATTTATTGTGGTAAATTAAAAAACAATGTAAACTAAAGCCAAACACCTCTAATTGTTTGTAGTCAAAATCAAAATTAAATGTTGAGATCAATACACTTTTTTTTCTTTTTCATGCCCCATTAATGCTTTTCTGTTCATATATATATGTATAAAGAGTAAATAACCATACCTGCATGATTTATGCACACGCAAATCCGAATCTGAGCATACTTCAAGCATATCAAACATGATATTTTCATACGAATCCCTAATATCTCTGAAATTCCAATGAAAGAAATTTAGTCATAGGGAGGCTTCTTTTCAAAATTCAAACAGTCTTGTATATATATAAAAAGTTGTAATAACCACACTTTCATGTAGAGAAAGCTTCTCTTTATGGGCAATGTTTGTGGTAGACTGGGACCTCTGGCCATCTCTAAATCAGTGTTGAGTTGAAATCAGTGAATATTCAAAACACTTCAAAAGACTTTACTGGAGTTTCATATGAGGTCAACTTTCTTATGAATATTTACATAATTCCCCAAGCTGCTAGAATTATGTTTATTCTTAGACTTGCATGCATATTTTTTGTTTTGTTTTTGCTTTACCAAAGTGAGTTTGCCTCAGGCACACCTGGAGGAAGAAGATAGTTATTGTGATGAACATCACTGAGCTTTCCCTCAAATGGAATACAAAACAGAATCTTTTTGTTTGAATATTTTTATGCATCCTGTGTGTTATTTGTTGAAAGGAATGTTTAGGATTAACTTGGGTAAAAGGTTTTGTAATACATGCACAGTATGGTAAAGACACGTTTAGAAGCAAAAATATGTTTTACTGTATATGCAAGCTAACATCACATTAGAGAAGGTGGTGCCTAAGACAAAAGCAAATTAAAGATACTTTAACAAGTTCTCTCCCCAGGAAAATAAAATAAAAATTCCAATAGTGTAGTTACATAACAATTTAAGAATGGAATATTTTTCAGTAAGTTGTTTTTGTAACTACCATCCTTCACAATTGCCTTGAAGTGATTTGAATCTTGAATGTGGTTCACAAAGTATAACTTGTGTACTGGCCACCTATAAAAATGTAACACTACTAAAACACCAGGAACATTTTGTATCACAGCCCTATGTAGAATTAAACAATGCCCAAAGTATTCTAAATTAAACAACCAATGTAATGATCAGTGAATTATTTCATACTATATTTGTGATGTATTTAATGAGCAAATTTGTTGACATAATGCACCAAAATGATTTTCTCAGTTTGGTTGGAATCCGCAGAATGGAATCCAAGCCCTTAAAGTTCTAACCAAGTAGCTCATATTTAAATATGCAACCTATATTTAGTTTGCATTTTGGTTGTATCAGTTGCTAGGAATTGCAAAAGTGAGTGTATTAAAGTAAATTAATGCATCAGTTTTTCAGTGTTTAAGTGAGTTCTGAGCTTCAACACCTCTGAGTTATTAATTGTTACTTCATGGAATACTATGTTTATTATATTATTTGATGAGTCTCCACCCGTAGTGTGTAGTTAAGACCAGGCATAACATATACTTAACGTCCAATAAACAACTAGGTACAACAGCGGCAAATCCAGTACAGGTATGGGATCCGTTATCTGGAAACCTGTTATCCAGAAAGCTCCGAATTACAGGAATGCCATCTCCCATAGACTCAATTTTAATAAAATAATCCTAATTTTTAAACATTATTTCTTTTTCTCTATAATAATAAAACAGTACTTTGTACTTGATTCAAATTAAGATATAAATAATCCTTACTGGGAGCAATGCCAGCTTATTGGTTTGGGTTAATTTAATGTTTAGATCATTTTCCAGTAGACTTCAAGTATAAAGATCTAAATTATCTAAATATCCTTTATCTGGAAACCCCCAGGTTCCTAGAATTCTGGATAACAGGTCCCATACCTGTACTATGCATTGTCAGTATAATACATACTAATGCAGTCATTTTCCTTGATCATTAACAAAGCTAGCAATAAACCTAGAAACCAAAAAAATGATCACACTAATTCACTGAAAATAACTTGCATTGATTATTGTGTATTGACTGTCGACTGTTTAAAAAAATATGATAAAACAGCTTGAATGTTGAAAATACAGACAGTGAATATATACACTGTGTGGTTGTAGGTACCAATTTGTTTTTCCATTTTAACTTTTCCAACTTCTTTTGATTAATACATCTCAAGAATTAAAAAATATATATTTGAGATATCCTTAATGTGATTTTATTGAGTCTTACAACAATTTCTATCTTCAACTTAAAAATGTAAAATGAAAAAAAAAATAAAAATCTTCTGTTGTACCTTATTTTGTTTTTTATTTCTACATACCTCCTCTATTGCCAGGAGAAAGTCCAGGTTATGCTGAGATTTTGTTCTTTCCCTTGACCCAGAAGATAAAAAAGCTGTGGGAATATTATTATTATAAGTTCTGCACTGTTTTGCTGTGGCCCACTATAGTTTTGTATATACCTTTACACAACATATATTCTTTTAGAGCCATGAATAGAAAATAATGTCCAGTAACTACAGGAGAAGACAAATAATGGACTTGTGAAGCAATATATATATATATATTTTTTTTTTTTAAATGCCAATCAAAAATGGCTACCAAATCTTTAAAAAATGCAGTCAGGGCTATGGTTGAGTAACTTTTTTGAAAATACTACCAGCCATGCTTTGTTATTCCCTAAGCCTGTGCATTCTTTCTCTGGAAGCTTCTATCGGTGAATAAAAGGGATTATAACCTCGAACAAAGCTCGGAGGTGGCTTACTCGGCTTTCTGGCTTTGACCTTGATTATACTTACGTAAAACCATATATGTAGCTGTCAGGTTGGTCAATAACCTAATCCACTCATCAATATTACACACTTTCTTGTTTATTAATATGATTAAAAATGTATATGATGAAAAGATATTGACTGCCGACGAATTTTGCAACAAGAGCAATTATGAATCCAAAGTCTAATTACTGTACGCTCTTTCTAAAGCGATGGATGTCAATAGTCTATTAGTCACAAACTTTCTTACTTATGAAAAAGTATCTGGATCTTATTTGCTTTTATAATAAAAGTACTTAGCAAAGTCACTGTTAATGTAAAGCTCAAATTTGATTCCACAAGGATATTCCTGCAGCCTGGTTTCCTGGGTTTTCCATTGATTATTCTATAATTAGAAGTCTGAAACAAAATTCAAGCAATGTTATTAAAATCCAAACTGATTCCAGTGACTGGTGTTTTTTTCTTTTTTTTTGTGCTTAACATGGGTCAGTGATGCTGATGAGACAGACAAAAGGTTTGAAATTGATGAGCAGGGTCTTTATTTAATGCAAAAAACCATGGTTGTTATTACGCATTTTTTGCACATTTTTTATCTGTCTTGCACTTTGCTAAATGGAGTGCAGATACTATGATGAATATATTGCAGTTTGGGGTTGGCACATAGGTGTCTACCCACAGACCTCCTACAGGGTTGTAGTCAAGACCAATGAGAAAGCTAGACATGGGAGAACAAGCCACAATTCAGAAGGGTTCAGCAATCTAAGGGTTGACAGTAATCAGACAAGACGAGAAGGTCAAGTAAATTATGCAGGAAAGCAGAATAAACCATACAGGAACTTGGCAAGAAACACCTATAATCAGGTATTGTATGTGGGACATCCCTATTCTGGCCAGTCCTACACTTACTTTCCTTTATTTATTTACTTATTAAGAATTCTATTGCTTCATTTTACACAGTAGCCAAGTGTTACTTGCTGCTTTCAAGGTTAAAACACCTCAAATTTGTTGCTCTTCCATTGGCCACCACTGGGATCATCTGCTATAATAATAGCAAAAATTGTAGCATGTGCTTTTAGAGGATTTTGAAACCACGAATAAACACATTGGGGCAAATTCACTAAAGTGCGAAGCTTCTAACGCTAGCGCTAATTCGCCAGCTTGACGTTATTTCACAACTTCACTGATTTGCTAACAGTGTCCTTGGCGAAAATTTGCTAGCGAAGTAGATAGACTAGCGCAACTTTGCCTCCTTCCACCTGGCGTAATTGTGCACTGACGAAGGGAGGTAGCTATAGTAATTCACTAAGATGCCCATTTTACTGAATGTTACCTCTTGCGCTAGACTTTACTTTGCCAGGTCCAACCTGGTGGAGTTCAATACAATAGATAGGAGTTTGAAAAAAGTTCCAAATAAACGCTGGCGTCTTTTACTTTTTTAGGGTGATAGTATGAAAAATAGCATAATAATAATCATTTCCCCATACATTTCCTAACATATGGCAACTCAACTATACAGTGGGCACATGTTTAGGGAAATAGGACAACTTTATTTTATTTATTAAAGGTTTCCTGGGCTTGTGTAGTGTAATGTAGTGGCTGTAACATATACTTCTATTATAAGTTTAACTTTGCACCGTATGCAAATTAGGCATCGCTAGTGTAAATGTGCTTTGCCTGACAAAGTAACGGTCGCGCAACTTCACTACCATTTGCCTCCCTGAGTGCAACTTCGCATTTTAGTGATTTTGTGTAGCGCTGGCGAAACTACGCCTGGCGAAGTGTGGCAAACTTCAGCGAAGCCAACGCCAGCGCATTTTCGGCGCTTAGTGAATTTGCCCCATTATATCTACAATCACACTTCCATGTAATGTATTTAAACATCAGAATATAAAAAGAGCAACCAAAAAAAAAGAAGGATGTGCTAAAAATTATGAAAACCTCTAAAACCTGAAAGGTTTACTAGCAAAATAAAATCTGAAAACTTCAAGGCTATGAATTATGTGGGACCTCAGTGGGAGCAAAGTTTTTTAATAGAGTTTTTCATTATTTTTAGAGTTCATAAAGCTCCAATTTTTTGGAAATAAAAAAGCCAACTTTTTAGAGCAAAAAAAAAAAAAAAAGAAATCTGAATGTTAGTAAATATGCCCCTTAGATCGATTTAATGATCTTTGAATGAGATTTGTTTCTGAAATGCTTTCACAGCCCAATTTTTTTTCTTGGCCACTAATATATATATTTAAAAAAATTGATTTGGAAAAACGTGATATTGTTGATTCATAAAAAAAAAATCTTCATTGCCAAGAACATTACATTATTCAATACAATTTAATGCAGCTTTTATAAAAATAACTCGATAAAAAAGCTTGAATATTGAAAATGCACCTCATATTGACTTCAAGGTTGACAACTTTTTTTCATATTGATTTTAGATTTTGATAAAACCCAAAAAATTGGAGTGTGACAAACATTCAAATTTCCTATTTTTTTGCTTAAATTGTTTCGAATTGTGGCAAAAACTTGACTGCAGATTTTAATAAATCCTTCTCTAAGAAGATAGGGTAGCTTTTTTCTATGAATTAACATTCAAAACAAAAATAAAATAATATCCCCTTTCCTAATTAACATGAGTGTATGTGTATGGTACTCCCTTGAAATATAAATTTCGTTTCCTGTCTCTGAGCAGATTTGATGAACCAAACTGCCTAAAATATAAAGTTAGGTCATAGCAATACATCACAAAATACATGTCAGAGATGGCTGCATAAATCTCAGATGTGCCCAGCATTTAAAATCATTGGTTTTAAAAGCAAGTAACACAAGTCTGCCATGGCTAGAATTCAGGAGAAGAGAAATACCCTTAAAATAAACCAAATTAGGCTAAATGAACAATGGATTAAAAAAAAAAAATGTGCTGTTAAAAAACCCTACTTAAGACAATGCAATTATATCGCTTTGGAGAATGGCCAAAATATTCACTGTGCAGAAGCCGCTTAAAATAAGAATTAAATCAAATGAAAAACACCATTTTATTTCTTAATAGCTAATCAAAGCCGCTGCCATTAAATTACAGAGAAACGAATGCCATAAAAATATTACAATTTTATATCCAAACTTTTTCCCTAAAGTTATGAGCATAAATAGTGCCGCGCCATATAAATTGATGGTTCGCCTTAAAGAGCTTTTCAGACTAAATGAGAGGATTGAAGCTTTATCAGACAATAAAAAGGAAATTGAGGGAAGGGTGTTCTATATTTGGAGCTTCCTTTTCAGGGGGTTTCTCCCCATGTTGGTTAATTAATCCTATACTGGATGATAACCTGTGTCCCAGTACACTGGCAATGTTTAAGACCACCATTGTTCTTTTCTCAAGCCTTGAGAAAAGACCAATGGTGGTCTGAAACGTTGGCAGTGTTCTGGGTCAAAGTCCATGTCTCAATAAAGGCATTTTATTGAAAGAAATTTTGGATTGGTGCTGTCTGCAAAATATAGAGATTCATCTTACACGGATTGGAGTTGGAAGCCATTTTGACGTGCATCAAGTTTGAACAATTTGAAGATGAAGTTTGAGAACTCGGAAGTCCACGGCAATTCTATACATGCAGAAATTTTTCGCTCATCACTAGTCGACAGTCTGTAAGTCCATAAAATGACTCCACAGGTAGAAAATAAAACAAAGCCAACAGTCTGACAGTTACATTCTCAGCTGTGAGAAGGAAAAAAATGAAAGTGCTGACTCCTTCCTAAGAGAAAGTCCGAGGCATGCATCTTAACTACAAAGAGCTAATCAAATGCAAACGCAGCTGGATCAAGCCCAGTCCTGTCTCTCTCTTGATATCAGGTGTGCAGCAATTCCATGTCAGATTAATTTATGATCCTGCCATTTTGTTCCCAGAGAAAACTTGAAGCAAGACTGTTTCAGTGGCAATGTCAAAGTGAATTTCCCAATGAAAGCTTACATATTAAAGACTAAAAGCTGTGCTTATTGTGCATGCTGCCCGCATCTCATATTACAAGATTATTCCAACTCTCAGACTGCGAAGAAAAAGGCAGAGAACTTTGTTTTCTAAAGATACATTTTATGGCTATTTAAGCAGGACCGAAATCTTAATTCTTTAATCCCTCAAATCTTTAATGATTAAAAGAACTAAATGGACCGACATAAACCATATATTTAGGCAGCAATTCATGATAGTTAAGAATAAATACATATATGTTGTCCAACTATTGTTCTTTCTGAAAGCATTTTCTTTTGTATCAATTCTAGGGTTAAAAAGCCTTCTATACACGGAATATATTATAGAAATAAAAACCTTTTTAAAGAGTTTTTATGAATAAGGGAGCACATATATATATATATATATATATATATATATATATATATAGTATCTTTAGTTTATTTATTCCTAAAAATTCCCTTGTTGGCTGGTTTTGTCTGGATATTAAAATTGTCTCAAAATAATCTCCTCTGATTTCTTATGCAGGGAATATAACACAATAGGAGGGCAATGGAAGTTCATTAAATGGGCATGGCTAGACTCATTTACCAACAAAGAGAACATTTCAGATGGTCGTTAATTTGATGGAGTTTAAGAGGGTCGCGCAAACACCATGGGGTAAATTTATCAAAGAGTGAAGTTCTGCCACTAGAGTGAAATTCCGCTGCTCTCAATTAAAGGGCAAGGAAAGGCAAAGAAATAAAATCCCATTTTTACTTTCTTTAATGAAAAAGAAATCTATCTCCAATATACTTTCATTTAAAAATGTGTACCGTTTTTATAAAAAAAAACCTGACCTGACAGTGACATTTTCCCTTCATTTAGTGTTGTGGATAGGAATTGTCAGACGGTCCCTAACTTCTGGCAGGGAAACAATCATACTTACGAACAGCAGGGGGAGCCCCTGCCTTACTTACCAGCCATGCAGAACTCAAACAGCTTTGTTTTTTTATTATTTATGACGATCCCTAAGCAGCACAGACCACACTGAGCATGTGCAGTGCCAGTGTCAGACAAAGATGTATAACAAAGTTACAAGATGACAGCCCCCTGTGGCCAACTTTGAAAGCATAAATCATTTGTTTGATTAGGCTTGTGGTGCAGTAAGTTCATGTTTATGTTTAGTATACAAAATACAGAATTTCTAGCCTTATTCTATTTTACACTTTCCTTGTCCTTTAATTTCTATGGGATTTTGAAAGGCCTATTTATCAATGAGTAAAGTGAAAGTTCGCCCTTTGATAAATACGCCTTAAAAAATTACATAGAAATGAATGGAGAGTGGTGGAATTTCCCTCTAGTGGCGGAACTTCACTCTTAACTTCACTCTTTGATAAATTTGACCCCATATCTGTTGCAGCTGGGAAACTTGCCCCTTTTATTGTAACCACCTGTGAATGAACATTTGAGGGAGGGAGGGTTTGACTTTCCCTTTGTAAAACGCATGCGTCAAAATTTTTTTGACATGCAACAATTTTTATACGTGCAACTTTTTTGTCCAAATGCATTAAAGACTATGGGCGCCTGACTTATTTTGACGTGCAACAATTTTTATGCACGCAACAATTTTGACATGCGACAATTTTTTTTGACGCAGCAGTTAACTAATATTCTATTTTTTCACGGAATTATAGAAGAAAAAAAAATACAAAAAAATCATGAGATCTTCTTACATTGGGCTCATTACCATTAACTCTGTCTTTTATTATTCCCACTGACAAGATTATCTGTGAAAAAGAAACAAAGTGTAAGTGTCATCTTAAAACTATATATTTACAGAAAACAAGGCAAACTAATATTTTCATTTAGGCCCTTTGTATGTACAGTTCCCAAATTCCACATCAAGAACGCCTCCCTTTTGAGAAGTGCCAGCTTCATGCTGTTACCTGGTGGTACCCTTATTTTCTCAGTTGCCATCTTAGGGTACCATCAGGTAACAACATGAAGCTGACACTTCTCAAAATGCAGGAGAGTCATAGGAAAGGTGAGAGGTGTGGTATATCCACATACTGAACATTCATTTGATGGTCAATGTTTTCCCACAGCAAGTTAAGTTGCTTCCATTGCAATACCGTGTGATACACCACTACATGAACTAATTAGCATTCCTTTTGTAAAGAGTGGGGATGGTTTCACCAATGTGCATGGTTTTAATAATAGAATTAGCATGCAATTTGCTTATCAGTAGCTCCTATTGATGCAGTTGGCTGGTGGCTGTAAGTATGTCCAAAAAACAATGGGGCTCATTTATCAACACTGGGCAAATTTGCCCATGGGCAGTTGCCTATAGCAACCAATCAGTGATTAGCTTTTTGAAGCCAGCTGCAAGTAGAACAATGAATGCAGCAATCTGATTGGTTGCCATTGGTTACTGCCCATGGGCAAATTTGCTCAGTGTTGATAAATGACCCCCAATGTTTTCTTCAGCACACCACTTACTGTTTCAGGGTGCATCCACTCCCAAGCTGCCTCCATGTCAGCCAATTTCCTTATCTTGAATAATAGGATATGAAGCACACCATCCTCAGGCTTTGCCTTTAAAACATGGAATAAAATGTTTTAAAGGCAAAGCCTGAGGATGGTGTGCTTCATATCCTATTATTCAAGATAAGGAATTTGGCTGAAAGTATGTGGCATCCAGGATTTCCAGGTTTTCCTTATGTCAGTGAGTGCACTTTTAGAGCAATTCATTGGAGCAGACTGGTCAGGGGCAGCATCCCCACAAGAGCAAGAGCAAGCATTCAATTATTAGCAAGCATGACCCCCTTCCACAATTTTGTGTCCATTTTTGAGCTTTGCACTTATGCTTACAATCATGAGGGAGCCTGACTGAGTGGCCATTTAGGGAAGTCTAGTGGAGTAATACTAGCATTAATATGGAGGTGAACAGGGAGCATTGCTTTGACAAGTTATCCCAAAGGACATCTTCATTGGTCCATGATTTGGGTTGTTTGCAAGTTTGGCCAGCCTGGAGAAACCTCTTCACTTGTAAAATAAACATCCAGTGCTTGATGTGCATGGTCAGTCTGCCTGTTCATATATTGCACCTTTAGTAGGTAACAAAGCAACCAGGTAGCATTACCTGGTCATGTGTTTGAAAGCAAACACACTATAGGTTGCTAATTAAATCCGCTGCTCAGCCACAGTTTCTTTAGACTTGTGTTACCTGTGCTAATCAAGTATATACCTAGTATAGACCTAGTTGCCTGCCATTATATGAACTGCCTACGTCTTGTCTTCACCTTGTCATCAAATGAACTGCTTACCTTTGTCCTCCACCTTGTCTCCAGATGAACTGTCAACCTCTGTTTCTCACCTTTCCATCAAATGAACTGCCTACCTTTGTCTCTCACTTTGGCATTAGATGAACTGCTTACCTCTGTCTCCCAACTTGTCATCATATAAATGGTTTACCTCTGTCTCCCACCATGTCATTGGAACTCTGGTTCCCATGTTGTCACCTCACGATCTGCTTGCCTTTGTCTCCCTCTTTGTAGTCAGATATAATGCTTATCTCTGTCCCTCATCTTCTCATCAGATGAACTGTTTATCTGTCTCCCATTTTCTCATCAGATTAACTGTTTATCTCTGTTCCCATCTTCTCATCAAATGAACTGTTTTTTAGTGGAAAAAAACCCTTGAATTTTCATGTTTTATTATACCTCGAGACTATTAAAAGTCTGAATCTTAAAATACTCCATATCCAAGCTTTTTTTGGTCAATGACAAAGGTTCCATTTCAAATTTGAAGGTATATGGTTTGAGCGATTTCATGAAAAATATTAGTGTTACAGGCATAAAAACCAAAAAATTCAGGGGGGTTTTTCCGCAAAAACACAAATATTTAGAATTTTTTTTTTCCCGAACCAATTTTATCAAGTTTTATTTCAATTATAAATAAGGTTAAAACTTGGATTCTGGTTTGGTCATATTTTTTTAAGGCAGGGAGTGGGGGAGGGGTTATAGCACCAGCAATGTTGAATTCTCCTTTAAAGTTAAAACATATAAAGGGGAAATATTCTTGATTACTCAGTTTTTATATCCATCGGCACACTGGAAGTAGACTAGAAACACCTTGGCCAATAAATGTCTGTCCTTTCTGTCTACTGAGATAAAAACAAGTTCTGTTCCATCTTAAAAGGAAAAGGCAAAATAACAGGACAGGACCATGCTAAGGGACAATTTACTAAAATTCAACTTTCTGATTTAAAAATGTGTTTTCTTTAAAAAAATTCTCTAAATGCAAAAAAGATTTATAAGATTTATAAAGTCTATACAAAACCACATAAAACTCTAATCTATTGGACCTTTATTTAGTCATTCAAACTTTTAGAGGTTTCTTTATTTTTTAGTAATTGTTCAAAAAGCCTGATTTTTTTTTAGAGTTTTGAGAGGTATTCATATTTTTAAGTGCATCAATCAGCGTTTCCATTCATACTTTTTTTATTTGGATCCTTTAATAAATTTCATGGCATTCATGGTTTTAGAGAATACTATTTTAATCAACCTCAAACACCACTAAAATTCAACCTTTAATAAATGGGCCTCTAAAAGCTACTTTACCTTAATTTTTATTTTCAGTTTTTGGCTTTTTCTCATATTAATATTATTGAATTAGTGAATACTCAACCCTCAAGTTACGTAGAGTTAACTTAAAATAACATAATGGTCATGTAGTCTTTAAATCTATATATACAATATCTGTGCATTTCTTGCATTGACCTAATATGTGCTGCTTTAGGGTAAGGACACACGAGACGTTTAGTCGCCAGCGTTTTTAAAAAGCAAATCGCGGCGACAAGGCGATCGTCTTTTTCGAACAGGCGATTCCCAGCGACAATTGGCACAGAGCGATTTGTATCCTATTGCTCTGTGCGGTACGTGCTCCTGTCCGTATCAAAAAAGTGCTTCAAAAACGGCATTTTCGAGCGTGTTTTCGTCCGAGTTTTGTTCGGCGTGTTGTCTCGGCGTCTCTCCTCGAGCGTTTGTGCTTCCCTCTGTAACCTAGCGTCTTTGTATTTCTGCGCCTTTACGTTCTTGCGTCATTGCGCAGTGTAATTTGAATACAATCGCTGCTACTTATCTGTATGTGTGTGCGTGTCTAGGAGATTTCAGTGCTTTTCTAAGTACATGCTATTTCTGATGAATCGCTCGGAAAAGGGTCTCAGTGCGTTTTGGAGCTACAGGCGATTCACAAACGCGCTGTGTGCACAGTAGTTGGCGTTTTTCATATGGTTTTGTGCTGAGACAAAACGAGCGACATGTCGCCGCGATTTGCTTTTTAAAAACGCTGGCGATAAATCGCCTTGTGTGTCCTTACCCTTATAGTTCTTCAATACTATGTCATGCTGAATTGTCATTGATCAGATTGGTAGGTAGGCTTTTAAACAGTGCAAATGGACTACATAATCAAGCACAGGAACCATGAAAACCACCAGGTTTTCAGTGTAATTCAAAGGAATTGTGCAGAGTAACTGGGTCTTAAGGTTAGTCCTATGATTATGTGGTAAACATATGGCTGATTTAAACTCAACACTTTACCCATGGGGTTAAGTTTTATCCTTTGCCACAATGTGTAGCTGGGTAGCTCCCTAATACTATAGAGTGTCACAATCTCATTGAAACAATCTATCTACATGTTTTTTGCCCTTTGTAGTTGTTGACCTCCTCTTCCATGAGAGGATGTTCCCTAAGAGGTTTTGTATTGAGTCATACCAGTGATGTAGAACAAAGGCACAAATATGATAATGAGACCATATAACAAATTCTCTTATCCCTTTTTCACCAGTAGTAACTTCCAAAGGAGCATACCATGAGATTAGATCTATCAACTTTTGGAATTTCTTTTTTGGTGGTACTTGAAGATATATTAGATAGCTTCAAGAAATGTTTGGATGCATTTTAAGGAGGCAAAAAAAAAAACAAAAGGTTCGTGATATTAACTGTTGGAGCAAGTTTGAGTGTGAGAGGCCCAATTATCCTCTTGGAGTAAAAATTTTTTTTTATCCATATTTAGAAAATTGAAGAGGCTTCAGATGGATATTTTTTGCCTTACTCTAGATCAGGTCGAAGTTAGACAGGTTTTACTAGGGGATAAGGTTGTACTTGATATATGTGTATTTCCACCTCATTTATAATTGTATGTAACTATGTATAGCCATCCCCTGCACAAGTAGGCTCAAAGAACTCATAAGTTTGCTTAAAGCCATAACAAAAGAGTGCCAGTATATACTCATGTACACAAAACACTTCTACAGTCCAAAAGGCAGACATTATAGTCCTTATCTAATAAGCTTTAAGCAAAGCATGCAAATTATTTCTTTCCTAGAATTTCCAATCAAGAAATTCCCTTACACATCTAAAAAAAGCCCCAAGTTTGATGCTATTGTAAAATGTGATACGTGACTTGTGTGAATCCCTGAGTAGAATGAACAGTTTTTACATTGTTTTTATGCCCTAAACCAAAGTACCTGAGATCTAAAACAATTAGGAGTGTTTGCAGTTAGCCTCCCCAAGCAGATAAAAACTGTGCCTCTGCATCTACTTTATTTGGAGGATTGCAATCTTTCCTGGGTCAAAGTGTTAATTAAAAGTTAGCAAAAGTTGCTTAGTTAATATAAAATTCCCAGATGCAATTAACATAGGAGCTATTTTGTTATGCATGTATGTTTGTTAACTGGTTTAATTAAGGAGCCGTTCCATTCGCTCGCAAAGAGTTAACTTTAATACAAGTTCCTTCAACTCTAGAAACTCAACATTTAATACAAGTTCCTTCAACTCTAGAAACTCAACATTATGTGCAAATCTAAGGGATTATTTAGAGGATCTTCACATTTGTACTGTTTTTTTTTTTTTTTTTTTTTTTAAACCTTCATCCTATTATGCTAAAACTAGGACACATAGGGCAAAGTTTGCTAGAGGTCAACTAAGTCATAACAATTGTTCAAAAGTTGCTAGTATTGGTTAGCTGTATGCAAACCAACTTTAACCTGGGACTGAGAAAATCTCTTTTTCTCCTAGGGAAGTTTGAAGAACTTCCGCTTGACATTTTAGTATACAGATTCATAATCTGGTCAAAAATGTATTTAATAACAATTAAACTCAAACCTCTGCAATTACATTTTTATTACTAATTGGGAAACTACATCAACATCATATGGGCATCAGTAGAGCTTAATAGATAGGGCTCCTCAGCTACTTTTAGCTCCTTCTTCTGTTGTTGTTCTGCTGCTGCTTCTGCTTCCGACTTTTGGATTTCACTTTAGGCTGCATTTTGTTCAAAATCTTTCTGATGCCTCTTATTCCTCCATTCCCTTGTTCTGAATACATGTTGTTTTGGTGCATTATCTTTATCTACTCTATCTACCTGTAAGGGCCACTAGGCCTTCTGAACAAGAAATTAAGGATTTTGGAGGAATGATGCCACTGAAGTACAGGTCAAATTCTAAAGCAACTTATCACAAAAAGTTAATAAACATCATAGTCAAGATTCAAAAATGTTATAAATATCATAGTCAAAATTCAATCATAAGTGTGGGCAGGTGGCAATCAGAATAGTCTGTAACAGGCAAATAGTCAGAAATGTGTAGAAAAGTTGAGCAACCAGATATTTAAAGGACCAACAAAGAGGTAATGAACCCAGAACCTTCAAATCTAGGTATGAACATGTCATGGTACAGTGGTATAATCACAAAGATGTGGAAATCCAGAGCTGCTATTGTGTAAAAGATGTGTTTTGCTAAATGGATCAGGAAGACTTAACACTCTTGAAGTAATTTTTATCCAAACAGTGTCACCAAAGCCTGTCCAAACTGCATTTCATTTCTGTTAGATTGTTGTCTTTGTGTTTGCAGCAACCTGTAAGCTTATTTGTAGTTTTCAGATCAGATATTTCATATGAATGAGGCAGTAGAAAGAAAGTAGAAACTTCTTCCCTATGATCTCAGGTGACCCACTTTATTGCATTTCAATACAAGAATAATAAGAAGAAAGGATGCCAGAGACCCAGGTTCAATGCCCTGTGTATAGGTCTTTGTTCCTTGGTGCTCCTAAATAGCTATTTTTGCCTTGATCCATCAGTTACTGATCACCTACCATGATTCTGACTTCACTACTTGCTGTCTGCCCTGATCTTTTGCCTGAATACAACTATGAATTTTCCTATTGGATACTAAAAAATTGGCCCAATCTGTTTACAGCTTCCTCCTTGATCTCAACTCCAACCAATTAGAGCTGCTAGACCCTGACACAGGCCAAGTGTATAAGGCCCACTGAAGGGTCTTCCCAATCAATATCTGGCCAAGAAATGGGCAGATATTGATCAGGCAGGTTTAAAATGCAGCACTCTGCCCAGTGGCATGCATTTACTATAATTGTGATCCAATTATTTGCTCTGAGGGCCAAACGATTGGTAGGCGTACCAGAGAAGGTTATACTTGTTTGGTGACCTTTAAACTAGTGTTTCAAAAAAAGATCTTTTAATAAGAGAAAATGCCACTTAGCATTCATGATTTCAATGGTTTACCATTGTATTTATTGTTATAGAAACTTTCTGTCTGTCCCTTTCTTCACTTCTGGTAATGTTTCTTGAAACATGTTTCTCCTCTAGCCAAGAAAAACTAATAATCTGGCTTCTGTTACACTGTTTCAGATCCACCATGGTAGGGAATAACAAGACAGGCACTGCTTTCAACCGCATTACTTTTACAAATAACTTTACAACCAAATAAAATTTTAAAAGAATCTGTATTGTAAAGCTGCTTAGAATTAAACTATCTTTCCCTATGCAGATTTTTATTTTTGGGTGTACATCCCCTTTAAATAACTGTGTGACCTGATAGCAAGCATATCACAACAGCGCCAAGAAAATACCCTCACATCACTGAGTATTAAAACATCATGAGGCCTTTTATTATTTCTACAAGCTCTGTAACTGCTACTAAACAAGCTGATTATTTACAGGCTGGAGATGACAGTTTGTAGCAAACGGCAGGAAAGCGCGAAGGAACAGCGGCATCTCC
>CM044439.1:14941263-14951263 GCA_024363595.1 Xenopus borealis | reverse complement strand
AGATAGATAGATAGAGACATAGATAGATAGACTGAGAGATAGATAGATAGATAGATTGAGAGATAGATAGATGATAGATAGACTGAGAGATAGATAGATAGATAGATAGATAGACTGAGAGATAGATAGATAGATAGATAGACTGAGAGATAGATAGACAGACTGAGAGATAGAGAGATAGACAGAGAGATAGATAGATAGACTGAGAGATAGATAGATAGATAGATAGATAGATAGATAGATAGATAGATAGACTGAGAGATAGATAGATAGATAGACTGAGAGATAGATAGATAGATAGATAGATAGATAGATAGATAGATAGATAGATAGATAGATAGATAGATAGATAGACTGAGAGATAGATAGATAGACTGAGAGATAGATAGAGAGATAGATAGAGGGATAGACTGAGAGATAGATAGATAGATAGATAGATAGACTGAGAGATAGATAGATAGACTGAGAGATAGATAGATATATAGATAGATAGATAGACTGAGAGATAGATAGATAGAGATATTGATAGATGGATAGATAGATAGATAGATGGATCGATCGATAGACTGAGAGATATATAGATAGATAGATCGATAGACTGAGAGATAGAAAGAAAGGAAGACTGAGAGATAGATGGATAGATAGATAATAGATAGATAGAGAAAGAGAGATAGAGAGATAGACAGATAGATTAAAAGATGATAGATAGATAGAAATATAGATAGATAGATAGATAGATGTGAATGATAGATTGAAAGGTATGGATAATAGATATAGATAAATTATAGATGGAAAAATAGATTAATAGATAAACAGACAGATTGATAAATGATAGATAGATGTGGATGATAGATTGATATATATTATGGATGAAAGAGATAGATAAAGTATCGAAGGACAGAGAGATAAATAGATTTAGTTAGATGTAATTGATTGAAAGATATGGATGATAGAGATAGAAGGATAGATAGACAGACAGATAGATAGATAAATAGATGGATAGATAATAGATAAATACTTTCTCTGAAAAATGCTATTAAATACTAAGGAACAATCTAAGTATTTTCTATCCTGCTATGGGGTTCTATGGGACCTACTAAAACCCCAAACCTGAGCTCCCTTGAATCGGTTGGGTTTGTGGGCAGGTTTGTGTAAGTGGAACTAGATAGATAGATAGACTTAGAGATAGATAGATAAATAGATTGATAGACAGATAGATAGATTGATTGAGAGATAGATATATAGATAGATAGATAGATAGATAGATAGATAGATAGATAGACTGAGAGATAGATAGATAGATAGATAGATAGATAGAGAGATAGATGGATTGAGAGATAGATAGATATATTGAGAGATAGATAGATAGATTGAGAGATAGATGGATTGAGAGATAGATAGATAGATATATTGAGAGATAGAGAGATAGATATATTGAGAGATAGATAGATAGATAGATTGAGAGATAGATAGATAGATAGATAGATAGATAGAGAGATAGATGGATTGAGAGATAGATAGATAGATTGAGAGATAGATAGATAGATAGATAGATAGATAGATAGATTGAGAGATAGATAGATAGATTGATTGATTGATTGATTGATAGATAGATAGATAGATAGATAGATAGATAGATAGATAGATAGAGAGGTATAGATAGATAGATAGATAGAGACAGAGAGAGATAGATAGATAGATAGATAGATAGATAGATTGAGAGATTGAGAGATAGATATATAGATAGAGAGATTGAGAGATAGATAGATTGAGAGATACATAGATAGATAGATAGATAGATAGATAGATAGATAGATAGATTGAGAGGTAGCTAGAGAGATAGAGAGAGAGATAGATAGATTGATTGATAGAGAGAGAGATAGATAGATAGATAGATAGATTGAGAGATAGATAGATAAATAGATAGATAGATAGATTGAGAGATAGATAGATAGATAGATAGATAGAGAGATAGATGGATTGAGAGATAGATGGATAGATTGAGAGATAGATAGATAAATAGATAGATAGATAGAGAGATAGATGGATTGAGAGATAGATAGATAGATTGAGAGATAGATAGATTGAGAGATAGATAGAGAGATAGATGGATAGAGAGATAGATAGATAGATAGATAGAGAGATAAATAGAGAGATAGATAGATAGATAGATAGATAGATTGAGAGAGAGATAGATAGATAGATAGATTGAGATTTTTTCTATCCTGCTATGGGGTTCTATGGGACCTACTAAAACCCCAAACCTGAGCTCCCTTGAATCGGTTGGGTTTGTGGGCAGGTTTGTGTAAGTGGAACTAGATAGATAGATAGACTTAGAGATAGATAGATAAATAGATTGATAGACAGATAGATAGATTGATTGAGAGATAGATAGATAGATAGATAGATAGACTGAGAGATAGATAGATAGATAGATAGATAGATAGATGGATTGAGAGATAGATAGATATATTGAGAGATAGATAGAGAGAGAGATAGATAGAGAGATAGATAGATAGATAGATAGATGGATTGAGAGATAGATAGATAGATTGAGAGATAGATAGATAGATAGATAGATTGAGCGATAGATGGATTGAGAGATAGATAGATAGATTGAGATATAGATAGATAGATAGATTGAGAGATAGATAGATAGATAGATAGATTGCGAGATAGATAGATAGATAGATTGATTGATAGATAGATAGATAGATGGATAGATAGAGAGGTATAGATAGATAGATAGAGACAGAGAGAGATAGATAGATTGAGAGATAGATATATAGATAGAGAGATTGAGAGATAGATAGATTGAGAGATACATAGATAGATAGATAGATAGATAGATGGATAGATTGAGAGGTAGCTAGAGAGATAGAGATAGAGATTGATTGATAGAGAGAGAGATAGATGATAGATAGATAGATAGATAGAGATAGATAGATAGATTGAGAGATAGATAGATAAATAGATAGATAGATAGATAGATAGATTGAGAGATAGATAGATAGATAGATAGATAGATAGATAGAGAGATATATGGATTGAGAGATAGATGGATAGATTGAGAGATAGATAGATAAATAGATAGATAGATAGAGAGATAGATGGATTGAGAGATAGATAGATAGATAGATAGATAGATTGAGAGATAGATAGATAGATAGATAGATAGATAGATAGATAGATTGAGAGATAGATAGAGAGATAGATAGATGGATAGAGAGATAGATAGATAGATAGAGAGATAGATAGATAGATAGATAGATAGATAGATAGATAGATAGATTGAGAGATAGATAGATAGATTGAGAGATAGATTGAGAGATAGAAAGATAGATAGACTGTGAGATAGATAGATAGATTGAGAGATAGATAGATTGAGAGATAGATAGATAGTTAGATTGAGAGATAGATTGAGACATAGATAGATAGACTGAGAGATAGATAGATAGATAGATAGAGAGATAGATAGATAGATAGAGAGATAGATAGATTGAGAGATAGATAGATCGATAGAGATAGATTGATTCAGAGATAGATAGATAGATGTGGATGATAGATTGATATATACAATATATATGAGTGATACATACATTATAGAAGGATAAAGAGATAAATAGATAAAGTTAGATGTGATTGATTGATATGGATGATAGAGATAGAAAGATAGATAGACAGATAGATAATAGATAAATAGTTTATCTGACAAGAAAAATGCTAATAAATACTTAGGAACAATCTAAGTTTTTTCTATCCTGCTATGGGGTTCCATGAGACCTGCTAAAACCCCAAACCTGAGCTCCCGTGAGGGTTTGTGGGCAGGTTTGTGTAAGTGGAGCTGGGCAGATACACCATAACAAATTGTCTTGCATTAGCCGAGATTTATATGACATGAAGCTTCCTGATTAAATTCTGCCAATTCCGCGTTGCCAACTGTATTTTTTAATCCCATGTGATGCTCAAGGTGAATAATGGGATCCTTTTAGTTAACAGTTTATGAGCCATGAGATTGGAAATGTATATAGACCCATCACTGCACAGAATAGCAGGACTCATCTAAATGGGGAGAAGAATAGCTTCCCATCCAAAGCTTGTTCCCAGCAGTGCAGCTCTGCCCTGTAAATCTCCAAATCAGTCTTTCTGATCTTTCGGGGGGGGGGGGGGGGGGTTGTAGCAAGAGGTTAAAATGCATTAAACGGTTAAGCTGGAATTGTAGTTCTCAATAACAACAAAAAGCTTCAAAATGTTGTGTATAACCCTTTGATTAAAAGTCTGTATTTTATTTCTAAGCTATGTTAATCTTTTATTTGTGTCCATGATCCTTTAATTTTTCCTGCTGCAAATAACATCATGATGTGAGCTACAAACTTGTTTTTCCCATTCTTGCCAGGGTAACTTACTGTGGTTCCACTGGGTGCCCATGGGGCAGGAGGGTTGCAGGTTTTTACCTTACCCCCATGGCTGTCCCTACCTACCCCATGTCCAGTCCCCTCTCTCTCTCTGGCTGGCGCTACTATATTTCAACGTCAATTTAATGCATGCTTCAATTTCGTGAATGTGCATGCTCTGCTGGTGCCTCACCGCCAGGTTGCCTAGGGCGCCTGGCCAATGTGGCCTAGCCCTGCTGTCCCTATATCCTAGAAACTGATTCTAGCATGGCTCAGCTATATGGAATACCCAGCATGATTGAGTTGTCTGTGTTAGTGATGGGCGAATCTCCCGAGATTCGCTTCGCCCAAAAATTCAAATTAGCGAATTGGCGAAAAATTTGCGAAACGAGTCGCGGGACGCTTGTGACGTGCGTCGCGTCGTCGTTTCTGACGTGCGTCGCATCGATTTCGTGCGACACGTTTTTCCAGCAAATTTTCGCTAAGCGAAATTTCGCTGGCGATTCGCGAATTTATTCGCCAGCGGCGAGTCGCGGGAATTCGCCCCTGGCAAATAAATTTGCCCACTCTGTATCAGTTAGATATATTAGGTTGAGGCACAGCACTAATAAAATGTTGATATTACAAAAACCCAAAAACTTATAGGTGGAATAAATTCACTAAATGTTCACAAATGCCTGACAGATATGTGCTTTCTGGAACCCTGTTATCCAGAAAGCTCCAAATTACAGAAAGGTTGTCTCCCATAGACTCCATTTTATCTAAATAATCCACATTTTTAGAAATGATTTTCCTTTCCTCTGTAATAATAAAACACATCGGGTATGAAAAATGCTGGTGTTGGTGCACAGTGCTGCTGCTGAGCTGCTCTGGGTACTGACACCTGCTGAAAATGAATGTGGTTGACTACTCAGTGCAGCTGAACCCATTGGGAACTTTTGTTAACTTTGACAAATGTATCATTTAGTTAATCATTTCTTGGAAATGTTGCTAAATCAAAAACTAGATCAAACTGCTGGGAATCCTCCATTTCAATCTTCGATAAATCAGCCCACCTTGATACTCATCATAGAGTAGTGTCCTACTAAGCATCCAAACGAGAGCGCCCATATATCAATATTAGAATTTTAGTAGTTTTAGAGGTTTTTCACACCACAGTTTTCTCATTTCCTCAAAACCTCAAATGCCAAGTCATTTATTAAATCATCCAAATATAACAAGCACAAAAATGGAACAAACTCTGAATACTAATACAAACACCTCAAAAACAGAAAAACCTCTAAAAGCTTGAATTAAAGAAAGATTTTACAATTGCAAAAGGACAAATCCCATTGTCTACTACGTGACCTTGAGAGCTTGTAGATGACAACATTTGCATTCATGGTTTTTACATTTAATAAACTGCAACTAAAAAAATATGGCTCCTAGGGGACTGGCCTTCAAAGAGTGGTGTAACACAGTGGATAAGTAGAGAACATTTGGTTTCACCAAATGTTCTACCACCATGATTGGTCTTACATAGTGATGGACGAATCAGACCTGTTTTGCTTTGCCGAAAATTAGTGAAATGGTGAAAATTACCCAAAATGCATTGCAGTCTATGGGTAACAGCATTTTTTTTTGATGGCCAACAATTTTTTTTGATGCGCAACAAGTTTTTTTTCTCCCATTGGAGTCTATGGGCGTCAATTTCATGGTGAAAACTGGCGAAAAATTTCACTCACTAGTCCTAAACCCATTTTGTCTAAAAACAGATACTGTGCTGAAACCATGACATATTAGTCAATGGGAAAGGACCAGGGTTGTTTTGAGGAATGGCGAGGCCCAATGAGTTAGTCTGGCTAAACCTTTGATTACCAAACCTAAACCTCTGAGATAATTTAGTCCCATGTTTGATATGCCCAAAACATGCTCCTTTGACAGGGAGCCTTGAACCCTTTTTATGGAAGTCCGGACTTATGGTGGCTCTGGAAAAACTTTGATTACCTTATGGTGGCTCTGGAAAGGGGTGACAGAACAATGGCATTTCAGATGATGTATCTGGCAATAGTGATGGGCGAATTTATTCGCCAGGGTCGAATTCCTGCCATTCGCCGCTGGTGAATAAATTCGCGAAACGGCAGCGAAATTTCGCTGAAAAAAAACGAGTTGTGCGTCATTTTTGACGCGAAGCACCGAAAACGATGCGACGTGCGCCGAAAACAACGCAACGGAAATGACGCGTGTCAAAAAGCGTGCCGCGACTCGTTTTGCTAATTTTTCGCCAAAGCGAAACTGGGGAGATTCGCCCATCACTATCTGGCAACAACCCTAATTGATGATTTTGGTGGTGACAATAACAGCAAACAAGGCAAAAGTACATACAGTATTTGACTTGCAACCCTATTATCTGCTGATTCAAAATAATCTCCTTTGTACTGATTACGAATCAGATATAGTACAAGTGGCCTACATTTGCTCATAAATTATAGATTAACGCTGTTCATTTCTCCTTTACCTAAAAAAAAAATATAGTTCTATACTGTAGAGTTTTATAATACAGTTCTTATTAAAATGTTCACTTATTTTCCCATTATTATATGTATAATTAAAAGTGATTAAATTGACATTTGATTGAATTATAGTTTATCTATTTAAAATGTTTTATCAAAATTTTTTTCCCATTGTTTATCCAATCTTACATTGAAAGTTTCAAGTAATTTTTTTTTAAACCCCTTGACATGCTCAGAGGCTTTGCAGTAAGTATTTATGTTCCTATTTGTATTGTCTCTAACCAGTAGAAAATACCTATGGAATAATGAAACGAAATCAAGCAAGGATACCATGTGACGCTGGCGCTATATAAATAAATGATGATGATGATAATGTTGCAGCTCTGGGCAGATTTGTTAGACAGCGGAGTCCATCATAATTCTGTTGGAAGCTCAATGGCTGAGCACCACCTCAGCCTGCAGACATAAGATATATGGAATATATTCCGGCAGACAGGTAGACAATCCTTAGCTGGACAGGCTGTGTGACAAGATGCAGCCGGAGAAGGAAAAACTCTTCATTCTGCAGGTTTAGAAGCACAGAGGATGCTTATCAGCTGACAAGGCCCCATCCTGAAGCGTCCTAAAAATCGATGCATTCAGGAGACAGGGAGCTGTCATTGCGAGGGCATTCCAAAAACTGCCAATACTTCTAAGCCTATTAACAAACATTGGTGTGAAGGGGCTTTAAGTGAGCATCCTGACATGACTTAGATACACTTGTTTTCCAGCTAGACGGTTCAAGTCTTGAAAGAATTTAACCCCCATAGCAGGGATTCCTATGTCAACCTCTAGGGCCTTATTTAACCCCTTGTCTACAATGATAGTATCACTACTATGAAATGATACCAAAGTTAGTGAATATGTATGTATATGCCCTTCCGAAAGCATGGGATTTATTATCCAGAACGTTCAGTGATGTTGTTCCTCCATAGTATCCCAAATAAACAGTTCTTTGTTGAAAACGATTGGCTTTTTATTTTAATAAGCATAAGTACATGTTATCTAAGCGGCATACATTGATACTAAAATTGACAAAAATTATTTTTAAATGTTTTCTAATGTTTCAATGGTTTAGCATTGTGCTTCACATTATGGAAATACAGGTATCTGCTATCCAGAATGCTTGGGATCTAGGGTTTTCCAGATAACGGATCTTTCCGTAATTTGGATCTTTATCGTGTACTAGAAAATCATTTGAACACTAAATAAACCTAACAGGCTGGTTTTGCTTCCAATACGGATTAATTATAACTTAATTTGGATCAAGTACAATATACTGTTTTATTACAGAGAAAAAGGGAATACGTTTGTAAAATTTGGATTGTTTGGATAAAATGGAGTCTATGGGCAACAGTCTTTGCGTATTTTGGAGCTTTTCTGGATAAAGGGTTTCCAGATAACAAATCCCATACTTGTACCTCTTTTTCAGAAAAAAACATAAACCAGGCATTTCATATAATAGATCCCTGTATATACCTGTGTATATGCTACATGCCATTGTTCCCCTTAAATAAAATATAGAGGCACAGACTATATAAATATCCAACTATAGCAGAGCTGGGGTAATGTTTGAGCAACAGCATAACTACCTCTGAATTAGTTCTAAATACATTATTTGTATAGTATATTTTAGTTACTCTGCTGTATTGGTGACCTCTTTGTAAACAAAGAGTTAAATGACGCCACATTTGTCTTACATTTACTTTAAAAAAAAATTCAGACAGAGGCTGACACAGATAGACAGAAAACGATAGATGAATCAACAATGAAAAATATTTTGAAATGTAGTTTTGCATTTTTCTGTTCATTAACTCATTAATGAGAAAGAATAGAGTTTTTGCGATATCCCTAGATTTATCAGATTTTTTTCCCCTCTTATTGTCCTTTGCTACTAATTTTATTCTAAAATATTTGCAATAAAAATGTTTTATCACCTGCATTTAAATCATGATTATACTTTATTTTAGTATTTTATCAATATAGAATGCAGAAGTAGTATTATTATTTCAAATTTAGGACTACCTCTTGATAACAAGATCCCAGAAAAACTGCTTTAAAAAAAAAAAAAACATCTCTGGAAATCCTTAAATTCTCTTTTACGTTTAATTGTGAAAAATAAAAATGTTAAAATATATGATTTTTAAAGCCTCGATCATGAATGTGCACCTGGATAAATCAGTGGGAAAAAAAAAATGTTTACAATACTGTAATTTCTCACTTCTGTTAAGTTTTTGTAAAATGTTAACATCAATATTTTATGTTTCTAATGAAAACAAGATTTTTTTGCTCAACACTGTTTTAATCTTTAAGCTTCTTTAAAAAGCGCTATAAAATGAATGAACCAAATTATTAATACCTATTTAATAAAATTCTTTTTGACTGTGCAAAATTGTCAGTTTCCTCTGACAATTAATAGACACACAAAGTGAAAGTTTTGATTACACATTTGCCTTTCTGGATGTTATTTTAGTTATAAATTCATTTTAATGAGTATAATAAAAACAACACATTATTGCTCGCGCTTTCGTTCTATTTACATAATTTCGAATTTTTTTGGTCTCCGGCATGTCCCTCTTGACATGTGACTCGCGGAATGATGAATTGTGAGCCGCTGACAAACATTCGCAATTGATTTACTGTTTTATTGATTATTAAGCAAACCGTGTGCCCAATAATACATTCATTTCGGACACGGGAAGAGAGGAATACCTGAACACTATGCTCATGCTCCTCTCTGTATTGAGAATATTTGCTAGAGCAAATAAACTGCCTCTGTAAATCATTTATGACATCTGGCATAGAAGGGGTTAATGGAAAACAGGCATGTTCAAAATGGTGGAATTTCTCCATGTTTGAGATTTCAGTATCAACCAGCAGTGCTTTGCAAGATGATGGTCCTGCCTTGGTTCAGCATGAGTCAATCTGTTACAAGGGCAATATATACTATAGAATCTAGCAGAAAATCCCTATTATGGAATTCTATGAGTATCAGCAAGTTGACCATATCCTGTTTTTTTACCCTGTAATTTCTCAAACTCTTAGAATGTAGCTTGAGAAAAAAAAAAAAAAAAA
>CM044439.1:14906477-14941199 GCA_024363595.1 Xenopus borealis | reverse complement strand
AAAAAAAAAAAAAAAAAAGGAAAAAACTAGTAGGATTTTCATTTCTGCATGCAACTTTAGATGGGGCTCATGTCTAAGAGATGTACTGGTTTGTTGCCTGGGATCTTTAGAATAGGAGTTAAACGTTAACCATCTTCTTCCCTTTTTTGGATTAAAAAAAAAAATAGAAACTTTCCCTTTACTGACTACACACACACACGTAAAATATAATGCTATGCAAATCCTCCCTAGGTTTTCAGTCTGCAAAATGACCATTTTCTGAACTGCTGCAATTGAGGGAAGACCCCACGCTAAGAGCCCATTCAGCACTATGTGAAGCCCCAGCAGCATGGGAGTAGTGATTTCAGTAAACTCCCCCCCACCACCACCATCAAGTGTGCCTTGATCTGCCCGACCCCTCTTACCTTGTTTTGTACAGAGAGCATGGGAGGAATGCAGCCGTACAAAGGGAAGCGATGGCATTGGAGTAGGTCACATGCATAAAGCAATAGCATTGTCCCACACAGCAGCTGGCAGCAGATCAGTGCACAATATACACAGTATCAGATCAGTGCACAATATACACAGTATCAGATCAGTGTACAATATGGACAATATACAAAGCTATCCTACTGCTTCTGTGGGTGTTCATAGGCAAACTTTTGCTGTTATTCCTCAAAAGAAGTGTAGTCTTATTAAGTGCTAAAAATTATTTCTTTATAGAACAGACTGGACACTGGCACAAATACAGTTAAAAACACCATTTATTTGATTTCCATATTTCAGTATGACTTAAAAAATAAAATCTATTCAGATGGGGGAAATAAATGTACCTGTATTGACTTTGTCCAGCTGCAAAAGGGTTTATTACTTGTATTAAAGTGAAATTTTCAGCATCATTGTATTACAATTTTTTTTTATTCTGCCAGTGCAAGCGTTTTCTTTAAAAAACGTCACATTGAAGATATACAGATAGAAAGACAGAAAGATGGATGAAAGATTGACAAACATAGATCACTAGATAGATAGATAGATAGATAGATAGATAGAGAGAGAGAGAGAGAGAGAAAGACAGACAGTACACAAAAAATAAATATACATAGAATAGATAGAAGACAGATCCTTAGATAAATATAGAGAACATCAAATACCTAGAGAAGTCATGTTGAAGATAGACAGATATACAGATAGACAAATTCATACATAGCTAATAGGTAAGTGCAAGTAGATATAAGACAGCGTGAAAACAGATAGATAGATAGATAGATAGATAGACTGATAGATAGATAGATAGATAGACTGATAGATAGATAGATAGATATAGATAGATATATAGATAGATATAGATAGATAGATATAGATAGATAGATAGAGAGAGAGAGAGAAAGACAGACAGTACACAAAAAATAAATATACATAGAATAGATAGAAGACAGATCCTTAGATAAATATAGAGAACATCAAATACCTAGAGAAGTCATGTTGAAGATAGACTGATATACAGATAGACAAATTCATACATAGCTAATAGGTAAGTGCAAGTAGATATAAGACAGCGTGAAAACAGATAGATAGATAGATAGATAGATAGACTGATAGATAGATATAGATAGATAGATATAGATAGAGAGATAGATAGAGAGAGAGAGGTAGATAGATAGATATATATAGATAAATAGAGATAGATATATAGATATAGATAGATAGATATAGATAGATAAAGAGAGAGAGAGAGAGAGAGAGAGAGAGAGAGAGAGAAAGACAGACAGTACACAAAAAATAAATATACATAGATAGTAGACAGATCTTTAGATAAATATAGAGAACATCAAATACCTAGAGAAGTCATGCTGAAGATAGACAAATAGACAAATTCATACATAGCTAATAGGTAAGTGCAAGTAGATATAAGACAGCGTGACAACAGATAAATTGACAGATAGATGATAATTCATAGATAGATAGATAGACTGAGAGATAGATAGATGATAATTAATAGATAGATAGATAGATAGATAGACAGATAGATGATAATTCATAGATAGATAGATAGACTGAGAGGTAGATAGATGATAATGGATAGATAGATAGATAGATAGATAGATAGATAGATAGACTGAGAGATAGATAGATGATAATTAATGGATAGATAGATAGATAGACTGATAGATAGATAGCTAGATGATAGATAGATAGATAGATAGACTGATAGATAGATGATAATTCATAGATAAATAGATGTAGCTCACTGGCATACACAAAGAATAAATATACATAGATAGAGAAAGCAAATACACAGAATTACAGAAATATATAGAAATAGAGTTGATAGATAGATACAGTGAGATATATAAATGACATAATAATTGAAGACTAGAAGTGAGATAATAAAGTGGACAGCTAGGTAAAAGATAGATACATAGATGGACAATAGAAATCTACTTTCCGTATATACAGCAGATAGACAGCAGACCAGCATATAGCTAGGTGGTACTGTAGGAATGGACCAAATCCAGGATTTGGTAGAGGATACCATTATTCTGATGCATACTTAAAGTGGATTTGGTTTGGCAGAAACATAAAGGTCACGTGATTGGCTTTTTAAGCATTTATCTTGGATCTGAGTATACCAATGAAGGTTCTGATTTGGTTTGATATTTGTCCAATAGTTATGTGGAGGATTTGGTATTCTGTCAAATAAAAAACATTTTAGATTTGGTGCATCCCAGATAGATAGACAGACAGATAGACAGATAGATAGATAGACAGACCAGCAGATACACATTATGATAGATGATAGTCAGAGAGACAGAAAGATAGAGTAGGTGGAAATATACAGAGAGATATAAAGAATGATAGGAAGATGATGGAAAGGAATGGAATGGATAGAAGATAGAGAGATGTTAGATTACAGATAAATGGATAGATATACAAACAGATGATAAATAAATACATGAACAGAGAGATAGGCCAGTGATTGTATGTAATGCGCATTAGAAACTCAATTATTTGCTGCATCAGTGTTAGTGGCTTTTTTCTGTTTATTTATATTTGTACCTAATCTCCTTTTTTTCTATAATCCTTTCCTTCAGAATGACTTTCTCCTAGTGAGTGTGGGGCAGGCTGGATAAATCAGATCATTATCTCTGAGTATCACACTAAGAACTTCTGGGGCTAAAGCCTGCATTTTCTCATTCTAAGAATCAAATACCTATGTCTGTCCCACCCTGCTGGTTTAGAATTTCTCCCATTAGTATACTTTGGTGCCGGCCCATTCTGTATGCACAGACCATGCACATGTGTATAGAAGGATCAAACAGCTTTGTCACCCCAAGTCAGGCACGTACAATCCTTTATTATCCATGATCAGAAAGATTGGCTGCAGAGGCTCCTAGAGTGATTCTAAAAGGCCTTTTAAATAAAGATGATAGATAACTAGATTATAAATGATATGGTATAGATAGCTCACTGGATAGATAGACAGATAATAGATAGATAGAAAGATAGATAATAGATAGATAGAAAGATAGATAATAGATAGATAGAAAGATAGATAATAGATAGATAGAAAGATAGATAGATAGCCTGAGATAGAAAGATGATAGATATTATATAATAGATAGAAAGGTAGATGTATATATGATAGATAGATAGATAGATGATAGATACAGTAGATATATATATATATTTATATATATATCCTGAGATAGATGATAGATAATATATATATATATATATTTTTTTTAATTTATTTTTTTTTTTTTCAAATGACCAGCAGCAGCAGGATTTTAGTATGAAGCATTATATTTGATGTTTTGGTCCTCTCTAGGACCTTTGGAAATTTAAATGAAATTTTATAAATAGGTAGATATATAATAGATATATAGTCTGAGAGAGATAGATTGAGAGACAGATAGATCGATAGACTGAGAGGCAGACAGATAGACTATAGAAAGATAGATAGAAAGATAATAGATGCAGTAGACAGATAGATGTATAGATAATATATAATAATTATATAGATAATAGATTGATGATAGATACTACATAATAGATAGATAGCATGAGATAGATAGATATTATATTATAGATGGCTAGATAATATATAATAGATAGTTAGTTAGTTAGATAGATAGATAATAAATGGATAGATAGATAGGTAGATAGATAGATAAATAGATAGATAGACAGAAAGACAGACTGAGATAGATATCTACACAGATATACAGATGATAGCCTGAGATAAATAGATAGATTGAGAAATAGATGATCGATAGGTAATATATAATAGATATATAGATGACAGACTGAGGAAGATAGACTTAGATAGATAATATATAATAGATAAATGATAGATAGATAGTTCATAGATAAAAGAAATATAGATTATAGATAATATATATTAGATAGATAATAGATAGATAGCCTGAGAGATAGATAGGTAGATAGATACATCGAGTAGATAGATAATACAACAGATAGATTGATAATATATAGCCTGAGAGAGATAGACTGAGAGATAGCTAGATCGACTGAGAGACAGACAGAGAGATAGATAGAAAGAACGAGAAATACATAGATATATGTAGATCGATACATTTCTTTCAATACCAGGAGTTACCAGTTGGTATATATGCCCAGAGGCAGTGCCAACAATAACTAGAATAAATCTGATCCCAAAGAGGAAAACACTAGATAAATTTAGTAGCCCAGTAGAAACAGTAACAGCAAAAAAATTAAAAATGAAAGTGTTTTAATGTAATGAAAATATCATGTAGTGTTGCCCGCCACTGGTAAAACTGATCTGTTTTCTGAGTCAGAAACACTACTATAGTTCATATAAACAAGCTGCTAAGTAGCAATGGCGGAAATTGAAAAAAGGCTATATGGCACAGGATAAGTAATGGATAACAGATAACATTATGTTCTACAGAGCTTATCTGCTGTGTAACTTGAACCTTTTCTCCATTGAACAGCTGCTCCATGGCTACAAAGCAGCTTAATTTATATAAACAATAGTAATGTTTCTGAAGCAAACACAGCAGTTTTACTAGTGCAGGGCAACACTGCATTATATTTGTATTACTTTAAAACAATTACATTTTTTGATGTTACTGGTCCTTTAATATATATTTGTTGGTTTATTGACATAAAACATTTTTAAGATCCTTATTTTCAGAACACAGAGAGTATTCTTCTGTTGTTCCTTGCGGCTGGGGAACATTGGTAGAACAAGTCTCTGTTTTGCTGTCCATTGTGCTGCAGATTAATATCCAGCAGCCACTGTGAGTATTTCAAGGAGAATTAAAGCCTCTCCACGAAGCACCTGTGTACAGTATGTATGTGATCCTCGTTGGTCAGACAAACCATCTCATCAACTCAAAGCTGTATCTAGGGGGCAGTAATGCATTCTCCCTGAACCAGGGATTCATAAAAATAACATGTAGTATAAAAAGACAAAGTCTTTAAGAAAGATATTGCATTTAATGGCTCATTTAAAGGAGAAATGGATAATAAATAGTAATAACGTGGCTGATGTGTTTTTGCATTACTGTTTCTACTTATTGGTGGTTTTTATGGAAAAGTATGAAACCTTAAATATAAAAAGATCATATCACAAGATCATTTTGCTATCAATCTGTAATTGGCCAGTTGGTAGGGTCCCTGACCCTAGCTGATGGGTGAGTGCAATACAAGCAAATGATTTACCAATGTGGACGCTACTAAGCAATCAAATTACATCCACGTTATGCTGGTGTCAGTGAAGATACACAGAGAAGAATCTGCAGATCAGTTGCATTATAAATTGCAGATTTTTCAAGGTACTTTACAAAATTCTTCAAAAAACTGATAGTTTGAACAATTTGTTAAAAAAATAGTTTTTTTTTTTTTTACTGATGAAGCTGCCTGAATGCTAAAGAATTCCAGGTTGTTGTAGTATATCTGTCGTTAAATACTAGTGATGAGCGACATTATTCACCAGACATGGATTCACAACAAAATCATTTTCATCATCAGGGAAATTCTACAGTGAAAATTTTAAATTCTTTTTTTATTTCAATGGGTTGTATTGTCATCTCAGTTGTATCAATAAGTTATCTTCTGTTTTCTCCAATCCACATCTGGGCTATTCTGTTAAAAGGATCCTTAAAAAATAAATATTTATGGACTACCCCACACTTTCTTTGGAATGGATGCAGGCTTAAAAAGACCTAAACATTATGGGAACTATTTCTTAAAAATCGCATCTTTGCAATTCAAGAAAATTGTGACAAAAATGCAATCTTGAATTTTTACCATTTTGATTTTCCCATTTTCAAGATTTTTCAAAATTAAAGACATGAAAATTCTAATGAAAAAATCTGACACCTGAAACCTTTATTTTCAACATTTGGAAACCGATGTAAGAATGCTAGAGCCTTTGGGTACTAAAATCACACAAGTGTTACTAAACCACACACACAAGTTACTAAATTCTTGCTTTGTGCCATCAAATACCTTTGATTTCTGCATGACCAATAAATAAAAAGTAGGCAGATTTTAGGTGTCGAACTCAGGGAAAAAAAAACCTGCTTCTTAGGAAGGGAGGTATTCAAATCTAGAAACCATGCAAAAAACTCTCAAGTGGTGTTAGTAACATGCAAGAGTTCTCTCAGGTCTGAGCATTCTTAAATCGGGCCTTTAAGTTGTTAGCATTTGATGTTTTCAGCTATTTTTCAGCTATTTTCATTGCAATCCAGTTTCCTTTTCACAGCTCAGTTGAATTTTTCAGAGCAAAATTATGTTTTTACAAACACATATTTAGGGGCACATTTACGAAGTGTCGAATTGATTGGAAGTGAAAATTCAAATCAAATTCGAAGTAAAAAAATTTGAATATCGAATTAAATTTTGGACTTATTCGACTATGAAATAGCCCAAAATTCGATTCAAATTGTTCAAATTCGAATTCTATTTTCGAAGTACTTGCCCTTTAAGAAAAAATCGATATACAAATTCGGCAGGTTAAACCTACTGAATTGCTATACAATCCTATGGGAAGCTCCCATAGGATTTTTCTAAGCTTTTTTGATTGAATAAAAAAAATTAGATCGATTGCTTAAAATCGTTCGAAGATCAAATTTTTTATATTCGATCTTTCAAAAAAACGAACTACGTTAAAACTCTTCGAATTTGAAATTCGAATTTGAGGGGTTTTAATTCGACCTAAATTTGAGGGTCGAATTCAAGGATTTTTTTACCCTCAAAATTCGACCCTTAGTAAATGTGCCCCTTAGAGTAAAATTATGCTTTTTTCAGTGATCAGGTTTAAAATGACTAAATCTGCCTCTATAGGGTTGACGTCAATGTTTGAAATAAAAAATTATTTTTTTTTTTTTGCTAAAACTCACACATTTCCAAATTTTTGAGATTTGTTTTGAGCAAAAAGCTAACAAAAAGTTGAATGCAAGAATTCAGCATATAAAAGCTGGAAAATTCATTTAGAAGTCAGTGGGAATCATCCTAGGCAAAATGTAAGTAATTTCTTGAATTAGAGTTGGTGGACCCATTGAAAATAATACAAGTAGGATACAAATTTGCTGCATTTGAGTTTTCTTCATTTTTTTATTCTGTTTTTTTAATATCAAATTAAAGAAACTCAAATTTGAATTTTTATAAATATGCCTTAATGTGTATTGAATGTGAGACATTTTATTTTCCTTGAGTTGAATGACTTTGTTAAATTATCTTTTTCAATCCAGGTTCCAAATATTGCAGTTCTCCTTAATAAATCCATATTCCTTGTAAACAAGATACTGGATGTAATATTCTTTTAATGTTTTAGTCCTATCATCGACAATGGCTGCCTGTTACATTTCAATGACATAATAAGTGATTAGGAACCACTTGAGTTTGCCAGATGATTTAGCATTCAACTTTATGTTACTATGTTTAATATATTTGAATGTGGATTACTGAAGTGGGGCAGAGCATTTACAATACATTTAATACTCTCTGGATGGAGGGAATATTGAGGGTGTAATCTGCATGAAAGCACTAAACTGTTGCAATGTACACTTGCATGTATATCAATCTGCACTTACATTTTCTACTTATAATTTTTCATATGCAGACGTGCATCTCATCTCTATGAGACAATATTTTCTTATTTAGACAAAATAGGAGAAAAATCTCAATTATTAATGTGATGTAAATCAGTAAACTCTATGGTATTTTTTTCTTTTTTAGAAAGCTTAACAAATATTCTACAAACAGATCTACAGAAGCAAATATATCATTATTAAATATTAGAAAATTACAATAAGTTGTATATTTCTCTCAGCGGTCATATATACTTACATTGATCTAATTACACACTGGCCAATATTCTAAACACCTTTTAATCGAAAACTTGGAACTTGTTTAAACGGAAAGGCAGTTGTGCTTTAAACAACAATGTTTAACATAAGCCTACTTAAAAAATGGAAAAGTAGACTTTTCAAAAAGAATATTTGATTAAAAAATTAAAATGAATATAGAATTACCTGTAAACATAACCTGTAAAATAAACATATTTTTTTCCTTAGTGATGTCGTCTACACAATATTTGGCATTAGGCAATATCACCTGTGAAACTTGACTCGCTGAAATGTACTACAAGAGAGAATATACTTACATATTACAAGTCATCATCATCTCATGACCTTTATGAAAGCACTTTTGCTTTCGGGCTTGTCCCATTATATGGTCATGAAACTCTTAACTGACTTCTAATTTGACACAACACAGGGTATATTAATAATAAATTAAACCAGACAGAACTGAATGCCAGAATCCAGACATTGTCTTTTTAAAAATATGGTAATTCATTTAACAAATGATAGTTTTATAGCCAGAAAGCTCTGTAGACAATTGTTACTGCCATTTTTTAACCATGAAGCATTTTTAAGAATGTAAGCACAAGACTTTCACTCGTCTTTTCAAACCCATCTTCCACTGAAGAACCATGGTATTTCATGAATGCTCTGAGATGCCTTTCCACCTACTGGACAAAAATGAAAAAGTATTGTTTTGGAAGAGAGATCAAGCAGAAGTTAAGTCCATTATCAGTCCTTGGACAGTAATAGTAGTCCATATTCTCTACCAACCTAAGAGCGAGGAAGTCATGGTATGCTAGGTATTTCCAATGCCAATTGCTGCTTCATTAAAACAATATTCTACAATATTACTTGAAATGACTTTCAAAAGCAACGTTCAAAGTTTTAACTTCAAGTTTCTGGTAGATTTCCGATGAATGCTGCCAGTGGCATAACTAGAGTTCCCTGGGACCCCTGCAAAAAATCTTCAGAAGGACCCGGCACACTCTGATCCCCATTCTCCAACCCACTTCCTGTCCCAACTAAACCCTCTTACTTCCTGCCACTGCACCACCCACCACCACCCAACTCTGCTCTGCCCACTCCTGCCAGACTGGCATCTCCCTTCCTCACTGCAGGTAAGAGAGTGGCTGGGGAGGAGGGATTTTTTTTATTACCTATAGAGGAAGCAGACCCCACAATCTGGGCCCCCTTGTTCCCAGGAACTGCTGCAACTTTGGGGTCTGCTTCCTCTATAGTTATGCTACTGAATGTTGCTACCATAAAATAGAGAAATTCTTCTCTGGTAAGAATCTCCTTCATGTGGCAACATTCAAAGGTTTCTCTTACAGTGTTTGGCTGGTGGACTAATAATTTATTTTGGACTCTTTGCGGAGGAAATTTACTGTAATAGTTAAGTAGACAGAATTAATTTGCTAGCATTTGCCCCATTCTAATACAAGGGTGGTAGATTTATTGTATTACCTACAGTTTTAACCATAATACAATCAAGTAACATTTATATTTATCAAATTTTTTACTTTAAAAAGTGTGTCTCTTAAAAAAATAAATTTAAATGGTCCCTTGTTGACTTCAGGTATGGATCTTTCCGTAATTTGGATCTTCATCAAGGGGGTTATTTATCAAAATCCAAATGTATCTCATATTTTTCTGAACAAATCTGCACAGTTTATTTCACGAAAAATTATAGTGCAGGAAAAAACTAAAAAAAAAATTATGTAAATCAAATGAAAATTTGAATTGTACACATTTTTGGGATTTTCTGAAGATCTTTTTAGATTTTTGGATAAAACCACAAAATCTTTGGATTAAACAAATTAACATTTCAGTCTATATGAGGTTAAATCAATAATTGACCGAGCTATTAATTTCTTGACCGCCCCCCCCCCTTGCAAAATAAGAAGTTATTTCTAGAGACAACAGAGCTTCATTAATTTCATTTAAATAAATTTACAAATTAATTGACAAGGAAATCAATGAAACCCCTTATTCCAATAATACAAACAAAAAAAATCTGTAGCTAAATGTGTACGCCCCACCTCAGAGCCTGCAAGGTCAACCTTATCGCCTGTCCACTTGTAACATTGTTTATTAGTGCTGCACTCACTGATGGATGGGATTTTGTGAAATGGTTTTAGTGACGGTACAAAGCTATTAGCCCTATTAACTTCAGTTTATTTTATTTTTTATAAATATACAATTTCCTAGCTTTCTCAAATGAATCCCTAAGTCAAATAATTCCAAAATACATATCAGTGGTTCCACACTATCAGGAGAGACATTGAAAGTGTGCTTTATTGCAAGATGGAACTCAGAGAGGAAAATATTCTGTATGTTGATAATTATATGCTAGGTCAAATGAGTAGTAATAATAACAGCTGGAAATTCTGAATTGCAGTTCATTTGTTAGGTAACAAGCCATAACCCAAATAACAGACTTATTTATTCCCCTTATAGATCTAGCTTGCTGGTAATGTTAATATTTGCGTCCCTATTTGTTGTTGATATGGAGTAATAAATGTACAATATCATTAAAAGGGCAAATTTACTATTATTCCCTAAAAAATCCTACGAATTCCCTCGATATTCGATCAGCATTCGACTATCGAATGCTTATCGAATAGGTTTAGGCTTTAATTTTGCTCAAAATTCGATTCCTAGATGAAATTGTACGATCGGATACCGATCATTTGATTTCACGAAAAATCATACTTTTTCCTTCGAGCCTCCGAAAAAATCATACGATTAGAACGATCGAGGCATTCGATCGTACGAATGGTATTCGAGTAGGACATAGCCAAAGAAGCCTATGGGGGGGGGGGGGCATAGGCTTCTGTTGGTATTTGGTAGGTTCAATCTGGCGAAGTGGGCATTAGAAGAATTTTTAAATTTTAAATCCTTCGATCTTCGAATGATCAAATTATCGAATATCCGATCATTCAATCTATTCGATAATTCGGTATTCGATGATCGAAGAGGCCAAATTTTGCATATTCCAATATCCTAAAAAATCGTACGATCACAATTCGATCATATTTGATCGAACTTCGATACATTCACGTGAATTTTGTAAATTTGCCCCTTAATATTAAAAACCATTGTAGAATTATTACTGAACATGGCTATGCAAGCTACCACATACTACCACTGCACTGAAATCAGTTTTGAAATCTGACATGGGGCTCGACATATTGTTCGTTTCCCAGGTGCCCATAGTCACTTGTTCTCTGATGAACTTCAGTCACTCTTTACTGCTGCACTGCAAGTTGGAATTATATCAACCCCCTCCCCCCGCCAGCCTAAAAATAGAACAAGGGGAAGGTAAACAAATAACAGCTCCCTGACACAAGATAACAGCTCCATGGTACATAAGGAATAGCACTCAAAAGTAAAAATCCATGGCCCAATGTGACTCCTTCAGTTACATTGAGTTGGAGCAACAATAGCTTGCCTGAAAGCAGTTCCGTAGTGCAGCACTGGCTCTTTCTGAAATCACAAGATCAGGCAAAATAACCAATATTACAACTAAAACAAATGTGCTTGTTGGGTTAGGAATAACATTTTATATGGTAGAGTAAATTATTTGCATTGTAAAGAATGCAATTTAGAAATAAAAGCTACACTATAAAAATCATGACAGAATCCCTTTAAAATTCGAGCCTAGTTAATCAGTTGAGTATAGGTGGACAAATCTGACTCAGCCTTGCAAGCCCAAGCAGCCATTGACATGTTTGCTTTCATTATTCTATAAAACGTTAAATGCTGATTGGTTTGCTATAGATTACTGGACCAAGCCAATCTTTGCCCACTTTCTTGCTCACCCCCACGATATTTAAGCTGAATTCTCTTTTGCATGACAATCATGGGAATGAAACATTCTCAGCAGAATGAGTCAGAGTTAGCAACATATACAGTATATATATATACATATAATACCAAAACAGGTGGGTTGTGGGAGCACTCTAAAGGCTTTAAAGTACAGATAGAGTCACTTGGATTTGTAAGTTAAATGCGTCGTGACTCAGCATTAATTGAAGAAACTGTGTTATCTAAAGTTATCTTAACTCATTTAATGCATTTAACCTTTTCATTAGCATACCAAAGCTCCATTGTTTTCAATGGTGAACTCTTTAATTGGATGGGATGCTGTGACACAATATTCTGTGATAAGTGGGATAAATGAGATAAATGAGTTAAGTCGCGACGCATTAAACTCACCATCCAAAGTGACTGCATCTGTATATATAAGTATTATAAATGCTAATGCATATACACCCAAAACAGGGGTTATTTTGTTACAAAGTTATGATCATAAAATTGATAAGCCACCATACCACATCAAGGTAAACCCCGAATGGCGGTCCCTAACTTGTTTTATTTATTATGTGCATTCTAGCATTACCTGTAATCAATGTCCGTTGAACGCTGTTTTTTCACTGAAGGCTAAATCCTCCCCAGCCAGCAACCAGGCTTTTAAAGGAGGGATATTCCCAAAACAAACGCCCAATTTTAAAAGCATAGGATCACCACTAGTTTAAAGGGGGGGGGGGCATGGGGTGCTATTACAAAAGAATATAAACATAATTTAGACTAACATGTCAGCCAATAACATTCCACTCATACAGAACCAAAAATTCCCCTCCCCTCAATCCTCTGGCCAATGTCCTGATGGACAATGGGACAAAGACAAAAGGACTGAGGTTACTGCCACCATGTGATGTGTAAAAAGGGATAATTTACAAATGCAGGGCAGGGAGAAATATCCAAGAAACGGGCACAATCTGCCATGATTTTTGTTCTGCTCTCCCCAAAAGAAAACTGACAGAGGCATCTTAACTCAAAAACAAACACCAGTGTTCTTTCCATGAATACATGGCTGCCTGCATTCAGGAGTGCTGTATTCATAGAGGACAGATAGGGTAAGGTACATGGGTCCTATTCAGACACGCCAGCAGGAGCAGACCATTACAGGTTTTTTACTAAGCTACTGTAGGAGCTGCCTTGCACCCACCAAAGCTGTGCCTCCTTTTGCTCTAATTTTTATCTGGGTAGAGGTATACAGTGTAGCTAACCCTCAAGTACTGTCTGAATAAGCACTATAGTCACTCAAGGAGCCTGAAGACAAAGACAAGTGGAGGCTGTCATTACTGGAAGGATCAAGTTTTAGTAAGAAAGAATGTTACATATGAAAAAAGAGGGGGTGAGAAAATCATAAAAGAAAGCAAAATCTAAAAATGGCCATCACAACGTTATATGTAATAGTGCTGTACAGTATTGCCTGCCATAAATCCCAATATGTGTTTTAAAAAAGACCCATTACATTGCCTTTCTGGGATCAAAGCCAAAGTCTCAGTATGTGTAACCTATATATATATATATATATATATATTTTATATATATATATATATATATATATATATATATAAATGATTATTTCACAGAATCACCTCCAATGAACTGTGACAGACCTGGAATCCTTTAATGTGATGATTTGCATGTTATTTAAGATAATGCACTACTATAGAGGTGAAACATTATACAGATGGTAAACTATGTTATAGTCTAGTCATACACTAACATTCATATTCACATAGCTCAAGTAAAGTCTCAGGGGCTCAATTACTCAGGGGTGTAACTACAGAGGAAGCAGACCCTGCAGCTGCGGGGGGCAGGAGGCAAAGGGCCCCATGAGGCCCTAATTCATATAAAGTTTCAATAAATATTGGTACAACAGGCCAACCTGTAGACATTTTGGGGCCTGAAAAATAATTTGCTGGTCGGCCTAGAAATATCTAGTTACTTTACTGCATCTACTCACAGTGAGCACAGTTGTAGGAGCAAAAATTTTACACCAAAATGCCATAACCAAAGTGCTTGAACCTATAGTATGTTCTCTGCACCAATGCCTCTGATGACCCTAACTAAGTACTTGAGGCACCAGTTACATGGGTATGGCTCATTTTGAGCATGTCAGTCACCTGAGTTCTATTTCATTTTTAATAACGATGTAAGTACAATTAAGCCCTGCCCATGTGAGGCCCATAATTATGTGAGTACAAATTGTGTGACATCTATGAGTGCCCATGTTTTAGCACAGCCTGCATCTAGTAACACTTTAGCGTGAAATCCTGGGGAAACAAAAATATCTAATTAAACTGTTTTTTTAAACCTCAAACCTAGATTTTCCTAGTAAACAGCTATAAGTGTTATTAAAATTAATGAAGGAGTTGTGTTGATACAACTCATAATTTATTGGCATCTCAGATTGCATTGATAGTGCTAAATGTACACATACACCATTTCTGTGTGCTAGGGTGCGCAGCTGCATGTTTACAAAATAGTGCCACCCCAAACAAACATCTCCATGTCTGCTCACAGTATGATGAACATAGTGGAATACTCCTGCCCAATAATTTAGTAGCATGGTAAAGATTTTGTCCATTACCTTAACTAGTGCCTATAAAAGTTTACCCCTATACTTGACTGGGTCTGTATAGAACTGGGAAATGGATGCTGTTTGCCATTTCAGACAAGAGTTTTTTTGGTAGTTCCTTGATGGCCATGGATGTTCCTATGGTCCCATGTGGTTCTGACTCTTTGAACACCACTAGCTGAAAAAGGTGGATGGTGCTGGAGAACCAAAGATAACAGGCCTCAGTAGGAAGAAAAAAAGCTAGGATTAGCTAGTGCTAATTAGATCTTGTTATAGTGGGAGCTAGAGCAGCCAGACTATCCAATAAGGAACCCTGCATAAGGATTCAAGTGGTCAGGTTCAAGATTAGACATATCCTTATTTGAGCACCACTGTGAGGGCCTTTTATTCTAATGACTGGACTAGAATTCACTCTATCATATAAAAGTGTATTTATTTAGCTGTAATATTGGAGTGTAGGCAGCCATCTCAGGTAACTGCGGCTGATGCTTGTGCTTTCAGAAAGGACTGTCACTTCATAATGGAACTGCTTTCAGACAAGCTAAAATGTCTCCTACTCAATGTAATTTAGTTGCAGTGGGACTTGGATTTTTACAATTTGATGCTATTCTCACATCTTTCAAGGTTATCATGTGTCAGGGAGCTATTACCTTGTTACCTTCCCATTGTTCAGCAAAAGGGGGGGGTGATATCACTCCAACATGCAGTGCAGTAGTAAAGAGTGACTGAAGTTTATCAGCACACAAGTCACAAGACTGAGGGCACCAGAGAAACTAACAACATATCTATATCCATGTCCAATTTAAAAAAGAAATATAAAAAACTCTGGTTGCTCCTCTGAAAAATGGATTTCAATGCAGAATTCTGCTGGAGCAGATACATGTTTTCCCATGACAGAATCCTTTTATCTGTCACTTTAAAGAATCACTGGCATCAAGATATTGTAAGCTATGTGCGTGTGTGTAAGATCAGCATAGATAAACTTTTTCCTTACGCTGAGGGCCCACAATGGAGAAAGAATCCCATGTAAGGCATGCTCTACTGGAAAGTACAGGAGGTTGTTACGCTAAAGGCAGTGTCCACTTTGCTAAAGAGTGATAAGGATAGTTGGCCAGTTGTGAATAGCTTTACATTATATTTAACTATAATAATGCTTACAGTCCAGATGTAGTTTTTCAGGGCATATTTATGGTCTCCAGTCTGCCAAGAGACAACAGACCTTTTGTATGACATAATACATTTATTATCACCTGCACCCCCAACTCCCCCAATATATACAAAATAATACAAAAGAATGGGCTGCTGTAAATTTCAGCAAACACTGACTGAAATCTCCAGCCTCCTCCTGTGCACTGTCTGCGGTGCTTTCATTATAGAGCTACAGTTTGTGTTCCAACAGATTCAGACTGATGTCCCATTTAATCTATGTCTTTAAAAAGATCATATGCACAATGCCTAATTTGGTTCTCTCATCCTTTCTTAATGCTCAAATTAGTTCTTCTCTTGGGAATATATAATACTTTTCATGTTGTAAGAGTGTTTTTCCCTTGATAAGAACATTTAGAATTTCAATGCTAAATTAAGTCAACAGCCCATTATACTCGAGGATGAAACATCAAACTATTTATGGATTGAAATCTTTAATTAAGAATAATGTTTTTATTTTCATGAATGCAACAATTGATTTTTTTGAGAGGGTAATTGACTGTCGCTGTATCTATCCTGGCCAAGAAATATCCATATGCCAATATATAGGAAGTTTTGTCTTTTTGTAATTTTTCCTGTGTAATAACCGGTACCTTAAAGTGGAATGTGTTATTGCCAGCACTATAAAAACACAAGAATATATGTCTTATTGATGGCCGTACAGTCGAGTTGTTGACATTATATTGTAAAGTATGATAACTAAATTCCTACAATATAATGCAATTTATTTATATGTGTTTCGAAGAATTACAGAGACGTGTTCTTATATAGTAAATAAAATTGTATCTATTATGGGCTGTAATACCAAATTGACATTTTATTTAATTCAGTGCAATTTATTAACCACCATTTCTTAGTTTAATATTTGTGTTTATTTTAATTGTGCATGTATATTACATATAGATGCCAGGTATTTCTTTAAAATGTGTAGGCTTCATGCAAAGCCTTAGGCAACATTACATAAAAGCCTGGAGGCAATTGAATGGTTCCAGTTCCAGACTGGTTGTGTACGTTGGCTCTAGCTTCATGGAGTTTTCCTTTAGCAGAGCATTTGGATTAGCCTTTTCCCAAGTAAAGCTGGATGTACATAAGTAGAGCCAATCTTTTGATAATCTTTTATATCCCATCTTTTGGTAAAGTCACCAGGAGAGTAGATCTTTGCCTGAGGTTGCCACCCAAGCCAATAATCAGACAAAATGGGGACCTCTGATGTAGGGCCTCAGAACTTCATTTATGATTTAACATGGTCCTCACCTGGTGGGATTTCCAACCTTCCCAATCAATATTTTATAAAGGTGTCACTTGGGTGCTTCATTAATCATGGTCAATAGGCTGCTGATTCTGTCAATAGTGGTTGTCTTGTCATCCAACATTGGGCTATTAGTGATTAACTTAAATCTGCTACCTAATATAATGGTCTTCCAATATGCCCCATGTCAAAGAGACCATGGTTCCCTTGCAGACTCACTCTGCCACCCCCACCCCGTGCCAGAAGTTTATGAGGCTGGGTGGGTGGTAAGTTGGGGAGGAAATAAAAGTTGGGCCCGCTGTTATCAATAATCTTTCTTAGCCACTGGGATAGATGCCTTTTGTATCCATACACAATTTTTTTTCATGTCTGCCTCTCTATACAATACTGAGCCTGCCAGAATATAGCCCAGATTCCCTTGTTCATTGAAAAGAATAATCATGAGAACATATATGATCCCTACTTTTCATGGAAGAAAATTGGTTTAAGACATTTCACTGAAACACAGTTGCTTTCCAAACGGCAAGTGGTTTCGACCACCAGTGAGTTATCATTTTGTGATGAGATGAAGGTACAGAGAGGGTCTGAGCCCAAACTTCCTAAAGGAACATCAGGCTAGTGATTCAAGACATATCACTTTGCAACCTGCAGCCCTTATTTTCTTGTTTTGTATGTTTAATTTCTTATAGCAATCTGTGCATGTGCCATCTTGGTTTTATTTAATCTGAATCTAGCACAAGCTTTCACAGTGATGAAAAACAAGGCTTGTTTGGTATAATGGACTGTGATGTGTACGTCGTATGCTTTAATATATAGCGTGAGTTGCATGGAATGGCAATGATGAAAATGAAAAGAAATTCACTTTCACAAAGGCTAAAGAAATGTTTCTTTGGAATATGGTGTGTGGTTTCATAAGATAAAGGTTAAATGTAAAAGGAGGTATCCAAGATGACACCAGATGACAAGAGGGGCCACTCAACCTCCTTCTGAGCTGGTCATTATAAACTTAGAATCCTATGCAGTGTTCACTGACATTGACATTCTTCAAACTCATAACATATGTGGGGTAATTTACTACTGCACACACATCAGCAGGTTCCTCTAAAATTGATGCAATGCAGAGCACATATTGCTGCAATCCAAAAATGCAACAATGAGTCCTGCCACTTTTGATGAAGGCTGCCCTACAGCACCTATTGGCAATAGGGAACCATGGAGCTACCAACACCATGGACCACGCAGAAGTTCCAACTTTCCCTTAGTGTGTTGTGTCAATAGGTGTTCCACACTTTACCCCATGCAGTTTGGAAATGAAGTGATCTCTATTCTGAAATACTACTTGCAATTTGCACCCGATTTGCATCAAGACACTGGTGGAAATGCATCGGTTTTTATGCATCCAGCACTAGTGCAGACCACAACTCAGATCATTAGTAAATAATGCTTATTGGACTGATTCAAAATATAGTTTGTTTTTATACACAAATTTACTGATAGTATAGGAATATTCATTATATACTAATTTTACACAAATTTTGAAGACCGCATTTCTTGCTGTAAGGAACAATAACCCAGTGGAAAGAAAGTTGAGGAGACTGTCGAGTGTTACCAGTAAAAACAGTCCTTTTATTATAATTATAATAAGAGAAGAGCTGAATATATGTGTCAACAGTGTAACCCTGCATAACATTTATTGAAGGAGGTTTCTAACAGGTTGCTCCTCAATGTTATGGACAAGAAAACAAGGAAAATGTAGTCATGGCTTTGGAGATGGAATTACTCTTTTGGGACCTTGGACTGGTTTAACTGCTTACAGCTACAGAGTAATCAGGAGTTATTTTTGAGCATAGGTCTGGACCTTGTGGGGCCACTTTATTAAAGCTGGCCATAGACACAAAGATTTTCAGAAAGTGTGTGAAGTGTGAGGACATTTGTCTTGCCATGCCGGTTGGACGTTCACTCGATCGGACAGGTTAGAAGATTTCTGTTGGCTGCCAATAATATCTCCGCATTTATTGCCGATCAGAGGATTTTCAGTGGGAGACTGTCACTAGCTTTGATGGACATAAATGTTCATATGATTGCTGTAGGGGCAGAACATCAGCTGATCTGTTCTTTTACTATTTTATTTAAACTAAAGGTTAGTGGCAGGTCGGGAGATAGGAATGTCCGATCATTGGTCCGATATTGCAGGTAATCTGCACATCTACTGTATAGCCACCTAACACATTAAGATGATCAAAAGCCAATCCTATGTAACAGCTTGGCATATCATGTTCGAGTGGCCCCAGAGAGAGATGCATGGTTGGCAATTTTATGCCAACCATACAGCTGTACAGTGCTACGCAACAAGTTGGCGCTATAGAAATACATGTTAATAATAATACATGTTAATAATAATAACCCACTTGTTGCACTCTTATATCCATGTTTACTGCTATTTACCATCTTACTGCATAGGTAATAGCTAAAGTGAACAGTTTTGTTTGTCTGAAGAGGCCCCCAGTGTAGAAGCACAGCATCAAACTCATTCCAGAACCCAGTATTTCCCTACAAAAAGGAGAACACCCAGCCCAACTCTTCAGGTAAGTATGATTGACAATGATTAATTTTAGATGGATTATGAAGTAACCAACAAAATCAAGCTTAGGGCACACGAGAACAAACACCCCTTGTCCACTCACATTTAAAAGAAAGAGACAGAGAGGGAGCATAGCCAAATAGCAGGTAGAGTGTCTCATGACGGATCCTTACTGTGACTTGCAGGATATAAGGCAATTAATGAGGCTGTGTAAGTATGCATGTGCCTGTTTTCAATATAATGATATATGACATGTGGTATAATTAAATATGACTTAAATATGTATTAAGGCATGGTGTATTCATGTGATATGAGTATGTCTAATGAACCATGATTGTGCCTTTGGACCTCCCTGTAAAACTGTGACCTCCCATCTGTGTACATACAGTAACAACCTTTTTTTTTTTAGTTAATTTGATAAATGTACGCTGAAGTCCCCAACACAATATACTTTTAGAAATTCTGGAAAAAGTCAATGTTATGTTAATGATGGAATGCCCGGTATAACTGGTGCACATATGGTGCTTAACAGTCACCAGAATGTAGTGCAAGGCTATACGGATGATTGGTGCATCATTACAAACCTTCACAAGTGCATGCCACAGTCACAGGACACGTTATGTTGCTTGAAAGATCTCTGACCATTTTCCTACAAGAAACTGAGAGCAAGCCAGGAGCATGCCCACTTGTAATCACCAGCCCTTCTTCTGTATGAAGAATTATTATACATATACAGTATATATTCTTACCAAACAATACGCAATTTCCAAATTAAGGGAATTAAGTCCTCAATGTAGGTCTTTTTTTTAAGTGACTCTCACTGGGATATACCCAAGAGCAGTTTGTTCGAAAGCACCAGGAAAAGACTTCATTTATTAAAAGGGGCAAGGTGCAAACAGCATGCATTTAGTAGAAAGCTTCCCTGTACCCAACAGAACTGTGCTCTGAGCCTTGGACCATATTTTTTGACCAGCTTATACCCTCCAATAATAGAAGTGGAAGTGCATGATACTGCACTTGTGCATGTACCATTGGTAATGTGGGCCAACTGTATTAGAACCTACATTACCTAAATAACATGCCTCCTAGAATCATTTTACTAACCCTAAAAGATAATCAGTACATGTTAGCCTGAGTGGTACCACTAGGATGTTCAACTCATAATCCTTTAGTTTAGCTTTCCAACTATTTCCATTAGAGCTCCGATCTATATTGTTCTGTTAGGTCTATTCAACAAGGAAGAGTTAAAGGAAAGTGATTACTCCACAGAGAGACGAAGCTCGGCCAGACAGTGGTGGGGAGAGGAGTTCTCATTAAAGTGATTTGGGTGCAATTAAAATATAAGTGTCCAGTCAGTTAGTTCAAGGGTTAGCACTACTGGGAATGTGTTTAGTGACCTTACGCTGGCAAATGCTTAGGGTAATGCTGACTGAACTCTTTCATCTCTCGATAGTCGGAATCTGCAATAACTCATGCGAAGGCAGCTGGGCATATTATATGCTTCGAGGATAAAATGGAAGAAAGAGAGGAGCAACGCATAAGGTTTCAAAGGGAATCAGCATGTTATCTCTGCTGGACTGCTGGGGCAGCACTGAGGCATTAGTGAATTTCTTTGAATGTTAAGGGAAAGAAATCTGTTTCATTTAGATTAGAGGAGATACCAGTGATAACCACATCTATGATCATCTCTCTGGTCACTATCTCAAAAGTGACAGAGCTGCATAATGTATGGGAACATGGAATCTCAAACCGGCAATTAGAGAAGATGACAAAGCCACAAATCATCAAAAAAAGTAACCAAGAAATTTAAATTTTTTACAGTTTTTTACTGAAGCAGAATTCCTTCAGGAGATGTCTAATTGCATCTCCAACTGTTGCGGAATGTGGGGGGTCCTTGGGAAGCTACAAAAACCAACAGGCTGGAGTTGTTTGGGGCAGCATTTCATGTATCCAAATTGAGAGATAAAAAGTAATTTCAGGTGGATCACAAGTTATCGTTAAATACTGGGTGAGGAACATGAATAATATCCATTTGTTCACTTACCATTATCGATTACAGTGGGAGAGAGAGTAGACATATCACAAAATAATTTCCAATACAGATAAAGAACAAAGCAACATTATCAGGCAAGTGCTTCTGGGTATCCTTCTTGCACTCCACATGCTTTGAGTAACCCAATAGTTGCTAAATAGATAGCATTAACACGGACACGGCTGCCATAAAGTGAACCCATGACCAAAGTAGCACAATACCCATTGACCATGCAGCTAAGCAACTTCCACCCTTCGTACCATTGATTCCCAGGTCCACTGCCAATACATACTTTAATACCAGTTATATCCCCTTTTCTTCAGACAGTCTGGACTTCCCAGTGCCCATCTCTGCAAAATGCCTCACCCCCATAAGCCTCTTCAAGAACAAACGTTGGGTGGGCCTGCATGTTAAGTCTGATCCTGCTACCCCAAAATCCAGGTAAGATATGATCCTTCACATCATATTGTTTCTTTAAGGAAAACTAACCCCCCTCTGAAGAGAAAGCCCTTACCCTCAATTGCCCCCTCCTCCCTGCTTCCTCTCTGCATAGTCCATTATTTTAAAAAGAGTCCTTAAATTTCACAATGACCTATATATGTAGAGTAGCGTTGCATAGCTCATGGGCACCATCTTCAGTGTCCATGGATTCCTTCAATAAGGGACTGCTGACACTGAGTTTTTTTGCGCAATTGGGGCAAGTTTGGTATTAGCGTTTACTGCACGTGCCGGTATGCTTAGAAAATTGCAGAAGGGAAAAAAGCATCTGAAGCTACATAAGATGGCCACCATTTTCTCCGCTGTGCTACTCTGCATGGATAGGTCAGGACAATGGATGGTAATGAATGGGGACTTTCTCCTTAAATGTGTTCTCCTTTAAGCTTTTACAAAGCACCCTGTAAACCAAATTATGACACATTAGTGCTCATTTACTTATGCAGTGTGCAATTTTCCATTGTAATTCCTTTCTGACATATGGGGACCGATTTACTAAATTCACATGTATTCATGTGAATAAAATCGAATTTGATGGAATATTTGATCGTAGGATCTATTCGATTGGTCGAATATGCAAATTAGGCATATTCAATCATCGAATGATCGAATAGATTCAAATGATCGAATATTCGATCAGCGAATAAAATAAAAATTATTATAAAATATTCGACTGGCTACTTCACCAGATTGGACCTACAGAATTGCAATAGAAGCCTATGGGAACCCTCCCATAGGCTTCTGAGTCTAAGTCCTGATTGAATAGGATTCGAACAATCGAAGACTTCGATTGTTCGAATCGTACGAATTATTTGAATGATCAAATGATTTATTAGACTGATAGAATCAATTTTAATTCGATCGTCGAATGATCGAATATAAGGTAGCCTAAAACTATTCTATTAGCATTCGACGATCGAATGCTAATCGAATATCGAATTTGGTCAAACTAATTATGGGGAGTAATAGTAAATTTGCCCCATGATGTGTGGATGATGTATTCAGTCTATTCATTTGACAAAACGGCACTGCAGAGAATGGACACTGTGGGAACCCTTGAGCTACCCCCTAGTTTGGAGATGGTGGTAGCTCCATGGTTCCCCTATGCTCAATTCAGAACGGAGTGGTGCTGCTGCTAGGTATTTATGTGCACTAGACACATGCTGAAGTTTATTTTTTGAAGTTCATGTTTTGCATTTGGGACAGCCCCTAAAAACTTCCATTTTTCAAGACTTATGCACAAGGGTGCGTTGTGTAAGAAACAAGGAAGCGGCCATCTAAAAATAATTCTAATAAATATGATGGTACATTTATATGTAATTGAGTATATTCTTTGCCTATATATATATATATATATATATATATATATATATATATATATATATATAAATATACAAAGGATCTTGACGACGGCTCCACGTAAGCCGAAACGCGTTGATACACCGTGTATGAATAAATACACTTTGCTACACAGCTGATGGACTATGCCGTGAGTGCTTTCTTTGGACTTGTATTGATATTTTTGGTCAGCACCCGGCCATTGTGGCTATATATATATATATATATATATAGGCAAAGAATATATATATATATATATATATATATATAATATTTACACACTTTGGGATATGTACTAAAAATAATCAATAAAAAAGAACCAAATCCCAGTGTCTCTCATGTTAAGAAACTCTTGCATCCTAGGGATACTCTCACTTTAACGGCAAACAACAAAGTCATTTTTTCCCCCCTTTTAATGTTCCTGAAAACTTTGACATTTCATGACCATTCCACTAAGAGCATCTAGGCCTCTCCTGAGATTGTCTACCAGGATTTGTCCTTTCCTCTGATGTGAAAGTCTGATATCTGAACAATATATTCTCGGGCCTTTGGGGTTTTCTCAAATTTTCTCTGGTTGATGTTGGGGAACGCGTTTCTTCTCGGTGATTGAAATACAGCCGAGGTATTTTCTAACTCAGTCCGGAGTGCCTTTTCTATGATGTCATCTAAAAAGATTTAAACGCTTTATACATCGCTTTAATCTCTTAGAAATTAGATGAAAAAAACAAGGAATGTCTGACCCATCTGGAAAGCAATTTTGAAATGACTGTTATATTCAATGGGGTGTTTTATGCGCCATGATACATGTGAATATGTACTTTGTTTACACCAGATGTATATTATATAGCAGATGTGGTATTTTTAGTGTCCAGTGAAGACATTTTCTCTTTTTTTTTTGTTGTTGTTGTGTCTGGGACACAGAAACCTACAGATCTAAAGACGCTACTTGGAAGCTATAAAGACATTTGTTTTTCCCAACAGGAATATGAGCCAAATTCATTCTAACAATAAAATCTGCATCAATGCATTCTGAATATCTTCATTTTACAGAGAAAATATGTTTTATTAGAGGCAAATGTGATATCAGTTACATATTATAATGTGATTTGACTTGGCAGAAAATGTCTTAATATTGAAGATGTGCAAAATTACCCAATGCAGCTGCCAATGTATTCCTATGTCAGTAAATAAACATAGAGGCAGATTTCTCAAAATTATAATTTGTAGAATAAACAAAAAAGTGACAGTCTAAGGGCAAAGACAAAGGAGCAGATTTGGGGAGATTAGTCGCCCGGTGACAAATCTCTTCTTCTTCGGGGTGACTAATCTCCCCAAACTCCCTTCCCCTGCCTCCCCCCGGCACTCGGAGTGCTTTGTTTTCCAATTTTGCCTGAAGTTTCCTCATGAGGTAGGGGAAGCCATTTCGGGGGAGATTAGTCACCCCGAAGAAGAGGCAATTTGTTGCCGGGCGACTAATCTCCCCAAATCTACTCACGTGTTTCTGCCCTAAAATGTGCACTTTTACAAAAAAATTTAAAATTGTTAAAAAAACAAGTATGATAAATTTGAAATTAATCTCAAAGCTATTAATGGAAATAATTGCTTGAATTTTGAAAATACAATTCCCTTTGCCGTTTCAAGGAATTGGCCAACTTTTAGACAGCAAATTATATTAGTACATTTTAACACTGCGAGTTTCAGAAACTCAAATTCAAATGTTGATAATTCTGGCCCTAAATATTTGACAGAATGGAAAGACAATTGGTCAGGGTGATCATTGCAGTATTTCACCACCTGAGAATAATAACACTGATGAAAAAGTAAAAAGGTTTGTATATATTTTCTCAAATGCAAATTCAATATTTATCAGAAATCAGTACATTTTCTTGGCTGCTTCAGTCTTTCTCTAGGCATAACGTTTAGGTTTTTGTGTTCATTCAATATTATAATTGGCTTTTTTGTCCTTTAAAAATTTGAATTTAAGAAGTTTTGCGTTGGAGAAAATACATTTAGGTGTTTATTTATCAAAATCTGAATTTTTCAGATTTTTTAAAATAAAAAAGTCAGATGAATCTAGAATCCACAATTTGACCTTATTTATTATTTAAAAGGCATGATAAATCGGATCAGGGAACACTCAATAAAATCAAGCGAAAAACCCATATTGTACAATTTTTTTTAAGTAGTTTTTCCCAAATTGTACATTTTTTTCAGGCTCTTTCCTGAAAAGCATATTTGACTATTTCAGGCTTTTCAGGTTAATTCCAGTGCTGACTCTGGAAACTTCCAAAGAGGGACCTCTCTCATTGACTTATATACAACTGCAGTTCTGAGTTGATGGATTTTGGATTCCGACTTTTTATAGCCTTGGGTTATACCAAAAAAGCTTTTTTCCCACTGAAAATTCTGATTTTATAGTAAAAAACGGTTTATTATGAGTTTTTAGCAGACAGGCTTTAATAAATAACACACTTATTGATTATATTTTTAGGAAAACCTAATATAAATTTAAATATTTTATGTGATTTGACTTGCACATATTTCTCTTAGGCATCCATTGTGACAAATTAGGGATTACTTATGACCAGAAGTACAGTGTAAAATGTGTAAATTTTTGAATGCAATGTAGAGCAGTTTGGGTGCAATCATGAATTGTGGCTTCTTTATGTCTTTTGACATAAGGTGTTTGTATAACTAATGAATTAATTTTTTCACATAAAGATTGTGTTTCAAAAAACTACCACAGTATGATTATATCTTTTTTTTGAGTGTGCAGGTCCTATATATGTATTTAATAGTATTGGTGGGTCCACTAATGGGGAGTGGTCCAGGACTATATTGCACCTCTGCTGAAAATTAACTTAGATAACAATTGGAGTGCCCTCCACTTATCTGTATTTGAACTATGTGAAAGTGCCAGAATCGGCTTTGGGCACAAAGTACCTCTAAATTAATTCTGACATTTTGCAACCACTATACTTTATTACCCCTGTGATTGCGGTCATAATTCAGCCCGTTTATCCCACTCAAGTCTAGTGTTATCTTGTTTTTTTACCTTGATCCAATGATAGATGTTTTATTTATTTATTTTTAAACATACTAGAATTTTTGCCAATAAATTGTTTCGCCATTTATGATGGAAACCTGGGGGGCAGGGGGGGAATCAATATTTGCAGTCAAAATTGATAAACCCCACAAGTCCTGCAAACCAAGACACAAAGCAAAAACTATATATATTTTATAGTTTCTCTGCCTTATAGTTGAACCTTAGTTGATGTTCAGAGGTTTCCAATAAAGAATGTTAGTATTCAGCAGAAGTTATGCATGGTTTTCACTTGGTCTCGTTGGAACAATTTGTGACAGATGGACAAGATTCAGTAATGAACTAAAGTGGGACTCTGTTTAGCCCAGTACCTGCGCATATATCTCTTGGCAACAAACGTCTAATTTTGTATAAGAAAGACTTTCATTTTATAATTTAAACATCAGCTCACTGATAAAAAGGGGTTTAATTATCAAAATCCACATTTTTCTAATTATTTAATTAAAAAAGTCTGACCAAACTAGAATCCATGATTTGACTTTAATGCTGAAAAAACTTTGATTTAATCAGATCAGTGAAAAAAAGTTAACAAAAACCTGAATCTTATGATTTTTTCTGGATTTTTTTTGACCAAAATCGCTTTATTCTTAAGCTTTGTCCCGAAAAGCCAGCATTTTCTGGGGTTTTTTTTTGCCTGAAAACCCTACTATTTTGGGCTATTTCCAAAACAGACTACAGAAACTTCCACATAGGATAGGGACCCCTTCCATTGACTTGTATACAGAACAACCTCGGCAGGTCTGAGATGGCGGATTTGCAGATTCAGACTTTTTTTAGCCTTGAGGTATGATAAATCTTTAAAAAATTTAGTTTTTTGTCCATTACAAGTTCAGATTCTATAGTTAAAAAGAGTTTTAAACATAAATGAGCAACCTCCAAATTGTATCATGAAGTGTCTTTCTAAAGCAAAGGCACAAAATTTACCATTACAGGGAAACAATATATTAATATTTTAATGTAAAACCATTTGACTTTTTGGTGTTTAATATGTACCTTGCAACTTTCTGTACTTATTGTTAATTCTGTTGTCAAGTTGAAGTCAGTTCTTCTCCTGCCAAGACTCTAATTACATTCATGTTTGTTTACAAATCTGTTAACCGGCTAGCTTCCGCAACATAGTTCCAAAAATCAGAACTGGCAGTTTAGAGCATATCATGGAATGTTAAAAGGAGATCTAAAGCTGAAAAAACAATATGGCTAGAAATGCTTTATTGTATATACTGGATTTACTGTACCAGCCCAGAGGTTCAGGAGTCATATAACAGTAATGATCCAGGCCACCAAAACTGCCCCAGCAGCTCCCCATCTTGGATCTTGTTAAGCTATCTTTTGAGTGTCAGTGGCAGTGCACATGTTCAGTGAAAGCTAATATTAGGGGTCATTCGAAATCATCAAAACTATAACGGAGAGTCAGCTTTGTCATAGAAACCAGAGCTGTAAGTTAGGGCAAGCAGAAGAGCAATGTGCCTAGGGAGCAATGCTGGTGGTGTTGCTGAACATATACCTCTTCTGCCTCCAGTTCAGGGTAGGACTGGGCCAGCAGGACACCAGGAAAAAACCTGATGGGCCCCCGGCTCTTTTGGGCCCCGCCAGCCCAGACCCGCTTTCTACACTTCTTCTCTTTACCTCCTTGACCCCGGTCACACCGAAAAAAGGTATGCATGCGGACTTTGTGGCTGGGGGGCCCAGGGTATGGTTTGGGGGGCCCCTGAGGTTGAGGCCCAGTGGGTCCTGGGTCCCCCAGTCTGACGTTGCCCTAGTTCCAGCTCTGCTTTCTCTAACTGTGCCACTTGACCGGCACTTATAAAAGGTGATGCTACTGGACTTCATTATTCATCAAGTTTAATGCAGAATCCACTGGATTCTGTGCAGCTACTGGACCTGTTATCCAGAATGCTCTGGGCCTGGATTTTTCTGCATAATGGATCACAAAACACAAACATAATTTAATAAAACATTAACCCCACAGGCTTGTTTTACCTCCACTAAGCGTTAATTATATTTTAGTTTAGATGAAGAACAAGGTACTGTTTTATTATTACAAAAAATATTTTTTTGGATAATGGTTTCCCCCTACCTGTATATACTGTTATAGGATGCTATAATCACTAATCAGACTTCTTCTGTGAAGTTGTTCTTTGTGTATATAAACTAATAATTGGTCCCTAAGCTCAGGTAAGGGTCAGCAGCCAGAGTATGTGCTGGGAATCAGCAGAAAAGAAGATGGGGAGCTACTGGGGCATCTTTGGAGACACAGATCTTTACTGCTAGAGGGCTGTGGTTGCCTTGGGCTGGTACAGAAGCTCAAAACATTTTAGTTCTCCTTTAAACTCAGGGTCTGCTGTGTTGTGCAGCTTCAAGTCGTAGCATGGCTTACCCCTAAGTGTGTAGATGTTTACTAGAAACATTTCAGACTGGGCAAACCTTCATCAAACACACTATGTAAGTGTCCTCTTGCGTGACACTGTCTAAAGCCAATGGGTGACCAATCAGCCACGTCAGAATTACACAACGAGGTCCCTGTTTTTTCTGGGTTACTGGATACTACAACCATTGTATCCTTTGGTTCTCACTTACTTTAGCTGTCAACAGCATTCTTGTTAATATTAATTTCCAATTACCCAGCAAAATGGATTGGGACATCACTTAATTAGCAAAGCTGGTTTTGAGCAAATTAAGGATCAAAAAACAGAGTATTACGGATAAACAACTACAGAAATAGTGATTTGTCACCGTGCGTCTCCAGCCCTGACATTAATTAATGATCGGCCCTGTTTGTCTCATGCCATCACAGCCAACAGTCGAGAACTCGTCTCTTTAAAGAAACATCTTAATAAATAATTAAGGGATATAGAACGGACTGACACGAACAGCCTTGTAACTAACAGGAGCCTGGGATATCAGAGGAATCTTTATTCTTGGAATATGGCACTTACAGGACCCCTGATGAAAAGAAGGCCTACGATTCTTGCATGCATTAGTATTACTAATGTTCATTTTTTTTTTTAATAATTCTAATGAACTCAAATGAACTCACAAATGGAATGGTTTCTTATTTCAGAAGAAAAACTTGAATGGAAAAAAAAAACTCGATTCAGCGAGTTCGAGTTGCAAAGCCCAACAACTAATCAAGTTTTTGTCAAAAAAAAAAAAAACCCTGAAATTGCTCTAATTGATCGAGCTGTCAGGCAAAACCCTCAGAAAAAAACTTGAACAGCATGAAGGCTATTAACATCTTCAAATGTTTCAAGGGACCTCTGCCATTGACTTCTACGTGATCTCAACAGGTTTTAGATGGTGTATTTTCAGGTTCAAGCTGTTCTGTAGATTTGTTATTAGCTAAGGGGGCCCAGCCTGAAAGCCAATTAGGGGAGATTTGGGGTGAGTGTTTATTTGTGCCTTTGGTACCCCTGGAACTATAGCAGGGTGACTGTTAACCCAATATTTCTATATATCTGTAACCTTGTTATGATCTAAGGGGGCCCAGCCTGAAAGCCAATTAGGGGAGATTTGGGGTGAGTGCTTATTTGTGCCTTTGGTACCCCTGGAACTATAGCAGGGTGACTATGACCCCAATGTTTCTATATATCTGTAACCTTGTTATGAGCTAAGGGGGCCCAGTCTGAAGGTCAGTTAGGGGGAGATTTGGGGTGAGTGCTTATTTGTGCCCTGGGTACCCCTGGAACTATAACAGGGTGACTGTTAACCCAATATTTCAATATATCTGTAACCTTGTTATGAGCTAAGGGGGCCCAGCCTGAAGACCAGTAAGGGGAAAATTTCGGGTGAGTGTTTATTTGTGCCATGAGTACCCCTGGAATTATAGCAGGGTGATTATGACCCCAATGTTTCTATATATCTGTAACCTTGTTATGAGCTAAGAGGGCCCAGCCTGAAGACCAGTAAGGGGAAGATTTGGGGTGAGTGTTTATTTGTGCCATGAGTACCCCTGGAACTATAGCAGGGTGACTATGACCCCAATGTTTCTATATATCTGTAACCTTGTTATGCGTGAAGCCTGAAGGCCAGTTAGGGTGAGCTAAGGGGAACTCTGAAAAAAGATTGGGTCTGCAAAGTGGTTGAAATTGAAGTCCACCAACTGGTGTTCCAAACTCCAAAAGTAGGACATTTTTCTAATCTTTGCGATCCAATTGCTTTCTTGCTTTATTTTTACCTTACAGGAGTATTCGCATCTTTAATGATGTAATAAAAACTCTTAATGCAGACACTGGAGATGCATGGGGAAGATCCAATATTTATCCTTGTGTCAGAGTTCTGTAACCTGCATCAACCTCAGCAGAGCAGTCTACACCATGTGACAGCGTCGTGAAAGGCAGATATAACAATAACTGACCCTAAACAAGCCTCTGCCCTGTTGGCCTTCGATTTTGATTTCAATGTGTGGGAACAAAAAGCAAAGTGAGTGCAAGAAACCAAGCCCGGTTCCTGTGGTTCTACAGTCAGCCAATAATTCTGGTTATTTATACATCTGAGAGTCTATTCTCAGCTCTCCATTATTTCAAACCAATGAAGCTCAACTGACTGCTCTGCACTTTGCCAAGCTTTTTATTTCAGCTCTGTCCTGAGAATTCAGCTTCTTGAGAATTCTCAACAATACAACCGACCTAATTTTTATCTCAGCATTTCATCAGAGGAGGGGTAGTTATTAGGGTTGCTCCCATTATTGTGTTATTATCCCTTGAAAAGTAGCATTGCCCAGTTGTCCAGGGTGGAATGGTCTGCTGTCATTGGAAGTGTGACAAGCAGAGAGTGGTCAGCAATAGCTTTCTGTAGCCAAAGCACAGCAGGAACAACCTCCATGTTTCCTTATCTTTGAAACAATAAAAATTTTTGGCTTTTTTTCTTTTTGCCATCCTCTCAAGTCATTAATGTTTGATTCTCTTGGCGCAACTCTTTCTGACTGAAGCCCTCAAAGGCAGCGATGCCCAACCATTGGCAACATGTTCATTAACTCCGTGGGTATTGCTTCCAGGGGCCTCAAATCAGGTGTTTAATGTTGAATTGAAGTCTGGTTTTGGTTGCCAAAAAGGGACTCATGTGGGCTGCCAGTCCAAGTCCAAACAGGGCTATCAAAACTCAGGCCTTATTTGAGGTTTCCAGGGATATTTTTAATGCTTTTCTTTACTTTTGAATGTGGCTCATGGGTAAAAAAAAAGTTTGGGGACCCCAGCTTTATGAAGAATACAAAATGTTTGGAGAGCGTCCTCACGTGAAGTCAGGGGAACCAACCCCGGCTTTATGGGAACCATGGAATAAATGGTAGGTACTAGTTGAAGATCATTTCAGAATTCCCCTTGAATCAAGGTGCACATTCATTATAGATGTTCACCACATGTATATAAGGAACCTGAGGAGGCCTTGGCCAGTTAGAACATCTGCTACACACACACAATGGCTAAACTTCCATTCTATTATTTTATGGGAGTGGGCCAACATTCTTCTCAATTGTTTTCTACTGGGTTTGAATCAGTGCCTGTACTGACAGTAGCAGAGGGGGTAACAAGGAACTTATTTCTAAAGGAGACATATAGGATAAATTAAAAAACTCCAATTCTGTAGGCAATTATAAGTAATATATGGTGTTGCTTTTACATGGTGCTAAAAATTTATATTATATTTAAAAATAACCCCTTTATTAGAGCTCCCTATAGATGTTCTCTGGTCCCCGTTAGTGATGGGCGAATCTACCCAGTTTCGCTTCGCCAAAAAATTTGCGAATTTCCAGTGAAATTAGCGAAACGAGTTGCGGTACGTTTTGATGCGTTGCGTCGTTTTTTTCGCCGCGAATTCGCCCCATGTGAATAAATTCGCCCATCACTGGTCCCCGTCTGTGTTTCAAATGAGGGGTTGGTGTGTCCTAATGGTCCCTGCCAGAAGTACAGTAGGATTGGGACAGCCAATCACAGCCCTGCAGTCACACAAGCAAAGACAGGCTTCAGTTCCCTCTCAGGTCCTGCCAGCTGCTGATTGGTTCCTGTCCTACAATGCAGTGAGCTGAGTGTCTAGGAATTCAGGGAGCAGGAAGTGGAAGAGAAGGGATTATTAGGGTTTTTGCAGAAATATTCAATAAATCAGTCTGAAACACAACTTTTCTACACAATTCTTCTATCTCTCTAAATGAGTATAACAGACTGGTACGTTCTTATTTTTTACATAAAATGTTTCCTTTAAGCCTTTTGAATACATACACCAAGATACCTACAGTAAATCCCAGAGATCTGACTTGTGATTATGACCTCTACGGTTTTATATAAATAGTAATTATTCCGATATATATATTGTGCTGATTATTAAATCAGAAAGTGTTCTGCAATCTATTTATTTCCCTTTTTAGATTAAGCAAATCATCGAGGCACATGCTAAATAATTAATTTGGAGCACTGATCATTTATGGGTGAGCAGAACTATTAACTGATGTATTTTGAAAAAAACATTTTTTTCCCATGACAGTATCCCTTTAAAAGAGAAGGGAAGCTACCAAAGCAGTTTATTGCCAATACATTAGCCACAATAGTGCTAGTTACAACACTATATTTATTCTGCAGAATTCTTTACCATACCTGAGTAGAAAGCTCTAGAAGCGATCTCTGTTTATGATAGCAGCTGCCATATTAGTTTGGTTTGACATCACTTCCTGTCTGAGTCTCTCCCTGCTCACTCATAGCTCTGGGCTCAGATTACAACAGGGAGGGGAGGCGGGAGGGAGAAAGGAGCAAACTGAGCATGCTCAAGCCCTAGCCCTGGAGGTTTAAGCTGAAAACAGGAAGTCTGATACAGAAGCCCATGTGACACAATAGAAGGAAAGAAATGCTGAGTTTCTTTTGACAGAGGACTCAGAGCAGCATTACTTTGAGGGTTTACTGATGTATTCATATAGACCTTTCTAATAAAGCTTACTTAATCGTAGCCTTTCCTTCTCCTTTAAAGTCATAGGGGCAGATTTACTAACGGGTGAAGTGGACGTCGCTAGCTAACATTCGCCAGAAATCTCATCCGCGGGGACACTTCCAGTTTACTAACAGGCGTAGACAATTCCCTAGCCAAAGAGACCAACACTGGCACAGTTTCGCACCCTATCACCAGGCAAATTGTCACTCAGGTGAACAATAGTTATTCTCCAAATTCATTAAATGTGAACATTACCTCTTTCGCCAGAGTTTCCTTCGCCACCGTAGACCTGACGAACTGATAAAATGAAACTACACCCTCCGAAAATCGTATGTCAGTAACCTCATATTCCGTATGCCGGAAAATCGTAATGGCAAAAAAAAAAAAAAAGATGGCATTTTTTCACATTTTAAAGTGGTTTCCTTCAAAAGTTCTAACGATTAAAGAGTTTTGCGTTAACACTTTTTTTTTTAACCGTTTTAGGGGCATGCCACATTTGTTTTAGGGTGGGCTCATGTCTAGGACATGGATCTTTTTTGTCAAGCATTTGCACTAAAATCATTAATAAAGACACATACCTATATGACCTATATGTAGGGATTTTTTTGCAGCGGAAATGACACCCATAGGGGCAAATTCCCTAAAGCACTAAGCGTCCAACGCTAGCGCTTATTCGTCAGCGTGAAGTGATTTCGCAACGTCGCCAATTTACTAACAGTGTCCCTGTCGAAAATTCGCTAGCAAAGTAGATAGACTAGCGCATCTTCGCACCCTTACGCCAGGCGAAGTTGCGCACTGACGAAGGGACGTAACTACGCTAATTCACTAAGATGCCCATTTTACTGAATGTTACCTCTTGCGCTAGACTTTACTTTGCCAGGTCAGACCTGGCGAAGTTCAATACAATAGATAGGAGTTTGAAAAAAACTTTCCCAAAAAAAAACACTGGGGTCTTTTACTTTTTTTAGGGTGATAGTCTTAAAAATAGTGTAATTTTTTGGTGGGGTTACCCTCCTTCCCCCCTACATTTCCTAACATAT
>CM044439.1:14882854-14902686 GCA_024363595.1 Xenopus borealis | reverse complement strand
CACTCACACAACTCCCAGCATGCACAGCTGCACTCACACAACTCCCAGCATGCACAGCTGGATCAAGACTTAGCACTTAGGCAGCTAACATTAGAAATATGTGAAGGGCACTGGGATTTATGCTGTAGGGTGAGTGCAGGGAGTAGTAATGTGAGGACAGCTGGGAGTTTTAGGGTTAAAAGAGGGTCACACTGACCTTAGCCTGAACTTGTCCCTTGGGGAAGTAGGGATACACTTGTCCCTTGGGGGTGGGGACACATTCATATCTTCTTGTTTAAATAGAGGGTAACCCTAGTGCAGCATCCATATGGGATGGGGATAGGATCAGACTTGGATAGGATCAGAGTTGGATAGGAATGAGATATGATGAGACTTGGATAGGGATGGGATAGGATAAGAGCTGGATAGGAATGGGATAGGATGAGAGCTGGATAGGAATGGGATAGGATGAGAGCTGGATAGGAATGGGATAGGATAAGAATTGCATAGGAATGGGATAGGATGATAGTTGGATAGGAATGAGATAGGATAAGAATTGCATAGGAATGGGATAGCATGAGAGTTGGATAAGAATAGATAGGATGAGAAATTGATAGGAATGGGATAGGATAAGAGCTGGATAGGAATGGGATAGGATGAGACTTGGATAGGAATGGGATAGGATGAGAGCCGGATAGGAATGGGATAGGATGAGACTTGGATAGGAATGGGATAGGATGAGAGCTGGATAGGAATGGGAAAGGATGAGAGTTGGATAAGAATAGATAGGATGAGAAATTGATAGGAATGGGATAGGATGAGAATTGGATAGGAATAGATAGGATGAGAATTTTATAGGAATGGGATAGGATGAGAGTTGGATAGGAATGGGACAGGGTGAGAATTTCATAGGAATGGGATAGGATGAGAGTTGGCTAGGAATGGGATATGATAAGAAATGGATAGGAATGGGATAGGATAAGAAATGGATAGGAATGGGATAGGATAAGAAATGGATAGGGATGGGATATGATGATAATTGGATAGGAATGGGGGCAATGGGATGACTTAGCACTGTATGAAGTTGTGCAGTCACTCTCCTGTCTTAAGGCAAAGCAAGGACTACATCCTTTTAACTTTCTGAACTACAAGTCCCATCTGGCTATGGAGGGCTTTAGTGTATTATAGGCAGAAGTGGAAATATTCACACAGATGGAAGGACACCAGACAGGCTGCTGGGGGTCTGGGGTCAGCGTACAAGCAGGGTGTGGGGGTAAGGTTGTATTGAAGAGTCATGCTGAGCTTATTGTGCTGGGGAAGTTGGGAAGAGAAGGCTGAGAATTTCAGGATTAAATGTAGTTCGCTTGGGTCCCCTACATATTTCATTAGTATTGGCCAAACTTCAGAGGGGAGTCAGTGGGTCGTTATTGTCCTGTGAGTTTCGCTATAAGCATTGTATATTGAGCAGTGATATTGGGAAGGATAAGGGCACACAACTGGCTCAGCTGGTTATCAAAGAGCAGGACCCTCCAGCCTTTAAAGGGAAACAGTCATGGAAAAACATGTTTTTTTCAAAACCCATCAATTAATAGTGCTGCTCCAGCAGACTTCTGCACTGAAATTCATTTCTCAAAAGAGCAAACAGATTTTTTTATATTCAGTTTTGAAATCTGACATGGAGCTAGACATATTGTCAATTTCCCAGCTGCCCCTGGTCATGTGACTTGTGCCAGCACTTTAGGAAGGAACTGCTTTCTGGCAGGCTGTTTTTCCTTCTCAATGTAACTGAAGGAGTCACAGTGGGACATGGGTTTTACTATTGAGTGTTGTTCTAAGATCTACCAGGTAGCTGTTATCTTGTATAAGGGAGCTGTTATCTGGGGGGGGGGGGGGGGGGGAGGTGATATCACTCCAACTTGCAGTACAGCAGTAAAGAGTGACTGAAGTTTATCTGAGCACAAGTCACATGACTTGGGGCAGCTGGGAAATTGACAATATGTAAAGCCCCATGTCTGATTTCAAAAGGAAATTTAAAAAAAAAATGTTAAAAAAAGTATAAAAAATGTTTGCTCTTTTGAGAAATGGATTTTCCCATTTCCCATGACAGTATCCCTTTAAACAAGGAAACTGCAACTCCCATCTGCAACAGCCCAGGCTGAAGGACCCTGACAGGTCACTGTGGATTTAGAGCACTCATTTGGAGCAGGGATTAGGAGATTTAAGTCATGTCCAACATGTAACCTTCATAAACTACATTTCCCAGCATTCCCTGGGGTTTTGGGGTTATTGTAGTCTGAGTTCAACTACCTTAGACACCCGCAGAGACTCAGCCCCCACCTTTGTGTAATATTGATGAGTGATATTAACCCCTTCTCTCTCTTTCCTAAAGTAATTGCCTTTCTCACTGAATTACAGATTGTCTACAATAACCTTAAATAAGGTTTTTTTTTCCCACCAGTTTTACATTTTTTGTGTGTTTTTGGTATATTTAGTTACGATGCAGAACTGCATGACGCTGATTTGTGATTTGGTACCTGTTTGTTGTTGAACGGGGTCTAGTGTGTCCAGTAAAGTGACTGTAATGGGACTGAGGTGGGGAAGGTCGGGGGGAGGTAACGAAACTTGGGAGCTGCCACTGCACCCACCCTCAATGGGCAGCCACAGAGTTTGGGAACTTTTGCCATAGAGGGGCCATTAAGTACTATTAGAGTCATTATTTGTGCCCTGGGTACCCCTGGAACTATAGCAGGGTGACTGTTACCCCAATGTTTCTATATATCTGTAACCTTGTTATGAGCTAAGGGGGGCCCAGCCTGAAGACCATCAAGGGGGAGATTTGGGGTGAGTGCTTTTTTGTGCTCTGTAACTATATAAAATCTAAAAATATATATTTTAATTTTTTCCTACTGTTAATAAACAAGTTACTTCTCAGTTCTTTGTTGCAGTTTAGTAATGTTCTAAGTTTAACCCTGTCATGCAACACTGTGATATTTGGATACACTGTATATGATGAATGCAATGATGAGCCGACAGTATGAATTGTTATCCAAGGTAAATAAAAAGTCAATGACAACATGAGCCCCCCCCCCCCCGGGGAATCCGATGGCATAATACACGTCAAATGTGCTTCTAAAGATCAGTATTTATTGCTCATTGTATTGTGCCATGCACTTTAATATCACATCATCATGCTATATATAAAGAGTTACAGTAGAATGGCATCATGCTGGGCAGGGGGTAGCAATACTATGGGTGCAGGCGTTGGATAGTTTAGGGCTACAGACACTTGTGTGTAGTTGTGGCAGGTGTGTATGCATTGTACCCATTGCAGCAGAATAAAAAACCAGTGCAAGATACAGAGAGAAACCAGTGTATACAGTGCTACATACAAAGTGCGGAGCAACTTTAGTGCCCCATTCTAAGGGTGGTGACACGCAGGGAGATTAGTCGCCCGCGATAAATCTTAACTACTACATGGAACTAACCTTCTAGAAATGCTTTCCCAGGGGCAAGACTGTGAATCGCTAGCAGGATGGTATACATTTCACTTTGGTTGGTTTTCCAAAGTTGTTAGGCAACTTCGGAAAACTGAATCAACGCTTGTTCCATCCCGCCAGCGATTCACATTCTTGCTGTTGGGAAGGCATTTCTGGAGGTTAGTGGTCCACAGTAGCAAAGGCAACTAATGCCCCTGTGTGCCACCACCCTAAAGGGTTCTTTGCACCTTTTTTTTGCACTTTGCACCTGCATCAAATTAAAGGTGTACATTCATGCAGAATGGGGATTGTGTCACGTCAGGTGGGTGGGGTTAAAACTATTTAAATATGGTTCAGGGTGGAGGCAAGCCCAGATGAAAGATGCATTTGTGCTTGATTCATCAGGGCAGACTAGAATGGTCACAGAGTCGACAACATATACAGTTATGGGATCCATTATCCAGAAAGCTCAGAATTACAGGAGTGATGTCTCCTATAGATTTCATTGTAATCACACAATTTTCCTTTTTCTCTGTAATAATATAACAGTAGCTTGTACTTGATCCAAACTGAAATACAATTAACCCTCATTGGAGGCATAACAATTGTACTGGGTTTACTTAATGTTTAAATAATTTTTGGGTCGACTGAAGGTCCAAATTACAGAAAGACTCCTTATCTGGAAGAATCTCAGTTCCTGAACGTTCAGGATAATAGGTCCTATACCTGCACACAATTGCTCAGAATGAAAAATGGTGTCAAGGAGTTGGTGGGTTAAGATAAGGGGTGTCCAACCTGTGGCCCAAAATGGATATGAATGCGGCCCAGCTTGAACGCTTGGTTCCCGAGGAAAAGTCGTGTTGCAAAAGGATAAAGGAGTAGGCGGGAGGGGAACTCTGCCCATTGCCCAGTTAGTAGTAATAATAATATTTTAATAAGTGTATTTAATATGCAGGTGTCCTATATTCCAGTGTATCGCTCCATCTGGTTATCCAACTGGTATTGTAGTTCTTTTCTGTGCAGTTTCTTTACTTTTACAAATCAAACGTTTGTGTATTTCATGTGTGGCCCCAGCCAATTTTTCTTTTCCCAATGTGGCCCAGGGAAGCCAAAAGGTAAGATGAAGGGTGTGGATCATCACAAAATAATATTTAGGTGATCAGATCAATGGTCTATGGGCCAAAATATTTAGCCCAAGTGCATGAGTGATACCCAGTTCTTAGTTGTTGGTGCTACAGCATATTCTACTCACTGACTCAAGAGCAGTTCAAAGATCTAGTTTTTGGCTTATTCCTGATTATGATTTTGGTCTTTAACCTTTATATTTCTGCCAGTTATTATAGCATTCTCACAAACTGAAGAGTTGCTTTATGAACTGTGGATTATGTAAATTATGTTTCTCGATGGGTTGGCAAAATAATACTAATCCCTCATTTCTAAAGCCTAACCTTAATGGTTTGGGTTATAGATGAGGCCTGGAGATAAACATATGTCTTAGGGGACATTCAGTAGTCGTAAAAATGGCAGGACCATTGGGATGTCACGGATGATATTTTAGTTTCCTCATTGAGATTACTCCCAAATTGTTCATCCAAGTTGCCAATATGACTATTGAGCTGCAGGTCCCCTCCTGGCAATGCCATATTCCAGATGGTCTTTATACTTGATTATGCCCTGGTAATGTGGGGGTCACCACAGTTTGTATGAAGCTCATTGAGTGGTGGAGATTAAGACCACTGGGTGGGGTAAGCTGTCTTGACATTGTGGATCAACAGGTTCTATTCAACAGGTGTCAACAAGATAACTTTGATGTTTTTTGGGTCATGTGCCTTGCACCCATTTAAACTCCCCATCGGCAGTTTTCTAATCTACAGATAAATGGGCTTGACCTACTAAAGTTTTTCATTTGAATAGACACCGGTTGAATAGAAGTTGCATGATCTTCAATGTCCAGCCAGCTTCCCTCACACAGTGGTACATGTCTTAATCGCCAATACTAGCTCATTATTGAGCTTTCTACAAATTATGGCGACCCCCACATTAATGGAAAGGGTAGATGTTCAAGCATAATGACCAGCTGGAATATGGCATTGGCAGGAACGTAGGCAATGAAACCTCTTGGTGGGCTTTCCCAAGTAGGGTTGGCACCTGTCTGTTTTTGACCCATACAACCTGATTTTTGGAGGGTCTATACAGTTTTCCAAAGAAGGAAATCCATACAGGACTCCCATCGATTGACATGATGATTGGCCATTCACCATTAGCCACATCATAGCCATGACCCAGATGTCACAAATCATGCCCCTGATGTCAACAGTCCAGGTCCATGATGTCACCTCACCACAACCCTGTCCATGGGGTAAGATGAGTTTTTCCAGTGCTAAAAATTCAAAGAGATAACTGGAGACCTCTAACTTTTCAGAGATGAAGAGGTTAAAAACAGGTATTTCTTAAATTAGTTAGCAAAGCCAATTGTAAATTGAATCATCAAAATTAATACCAGTAGATAAATAAAAGAAGTGTATGTCTTCTATTCAATATTATCTGAAGTCAAAGAAACGATTGCTGTCCACTTGTATTAATCTCAATTATTAGGGCGGCTGTAAGGGAGCGAGACAGGGCATGCGGCCACTGGCACGCGGCAGGGGAAAAAAAACAAGAAAGAAAGAATTGGCAAGTATGAAGTTCCCTGGAAAACAATGAAATTAGATCCTCACATGGATTTTTTTTTCCAGATCTATTCTATTACGTTCCCCATTCTAATTTCAGAGTGCAATATCAGAAGTAAAGAAACATGAAATATATAGATTTTATTGACATGAACATGAATTAGTGTAAGTGCCTCGCGCACACTCTCTGGGCTGGCTTGGAGGCAAATGAAATTACTGGCCCAGATATCAGGCTTTCATTTCATGGAACAGTTACACAAGAGTGTTTTTTTATGTCTGTATTTCTCTCTCTGTGTCTCCCTCTATGTATAAATATAAAAGTCATAATTGTTATTGTATATATCAGCTTATGGTCAGATTTTGGTCTTTGTATGGACTTTCATCCAGTAGGCCTGTTCAGTTGGAACGGACTATATAGAAAATAAGGTCTGACTGTGTGTAAGGCACCCAGAATTCACATAACTGTCACCGTGTATTAAAGATGGTCCAATTTTAATTCCAGGGGCATGGAAGAAGAATGCATATAATTAAAAATCATACAAAATAAACAATGAATACCAATTCAATAGGTGCTTAGAATTGGCCATTCTATAACATACTAAAAGTTAACTTAAAGGTGCACCACTCCTTAAGGGTGTAAGGCAGACCTAGCTTAGGGTTTAAGTGGGCACCACCTCCTTGACCGTAAATCCGAGACATCAACTCACTGCACTATTTACACCCCTGACCATTATACTTCTGAATTTGCAGCTCAATCACCCCTGACCATTAAACCTCTGAATTTGCTGCTCAATCACACCTGAGCTCCAGTTCGGCCTCTATATCCTCTAGGACAGTGATCCCCAACCAGTAGCTCATGAGCAACATGTTGCTCTCCAACCCCTTGGATGTTGCTCTTAGTGTCCTCAAAGCAGACGCTGATTTTTGAATTCCAGGGTTGGAAGCAAGTTTTAATTGCATATATATACTATATTAAGTATAGTGCCAAGTAGAGCCTCCTGTAGGCTGACAGTCCAATTAGGGATACCAAATAGACAATCGCAGCCCTTAAAGGACTTTTTCATGCTTGTGTTGCTCCCCAACTCTTTTTACATTTGAATGTAATCACAACTAAAAAAAGGTTGGAGACCCCTGCTCTAGAACTAGGTAAAGTTTCAGAGGGTGGGTGCATAGTGTAGGAAGCAGGAGACCAGGAAAGGAAAGGGGACTCATATCTATGTGACCCCAGAAATGTGACAGTTGACAATTCTTTATAGAACTGGATTATTCCTGGTGGATGGGTTGACAGTCAGTGAAATGTATTCCTGGGTTCTCTTGAGAGCTCTTGGGTCTGGTATTTTTGAGCTTGAGTAAATAAGTTTAGAAACAGGTGTGGCTCTGATTGGTGATGTGCAGGTCAGGATTTTCCCTAACCCGCCCTCCCTCAGCCCATGCCCGCCCGCACCTGCACTTTAGGGTTCCATTTATAGACCCACGGCGAAACGTCTTGCTGGTGGGGTGAGAGGCGTACGTCTATAGAAACTCAACCCAGAAGTCGGAAGCTGACATTTGGAAGGTCAACCCGGAAATGAGCGTGTGAGGTTGGCGGGTAAACCCGCTGTTCCCACAGGTATCAGGTTGGCCCACACATCACTATCTCTGATGTTACCTAAACACACCTTGTTGCTCCAAGATAAAGATACAGGTTAGATAGCCCCTGTATATGCACCTGAGTCTAAAGACCCAATCGGATCAGCCCAATATTACCCCCTACACAATGTGGGCATAATGGGGAGAACCAAACGAGCTGATCTCCCTGTGTATGGCCAACTAAAGGAACAAAGGAAATTATCCACTGCTAAAATAAAGGCTTTATTGTAAGGTCTCTTTCTACATAAAACACCCTATATGTAAACCAGTTTCAAAGAAATAAAGAAATAGAAGCCCTTTTATTCGTATGTGTCATTGGATAATCTTATATTAAATAGCAATTTTAAGTACTAGAGCCAACCTCTGACTCATATGAAGGTCTGTACTCTCAAAGAAATCAAGGACACACACACATGCTAGGTTACATCAACCAATGAATGTATAGAGCTGTGTATTTTATTAACTACTTCCTGTTACAAAATCATTTCCTTTCAGGTGAACACAGAACATCACAAAATGGTGACTCGAGGTTAAACATTTAAAAGGACAATATTTACTGCCATGCATATGCCAATCTGATAAGATTCTTTAATAGGTCACTTATTGGGATATAAAACATCTGTTGGATAAGTAATTGTTCGGATTAAAGTTTTTCCTTTAATACTGAATAAATAACTAATAAATAACTAATAAATAACGAATAACCATAAATAACTGAAATAATAAAATACCAATGATTCTGTATGAAATGTCCTGCTTGGTTCTTTCTAGTTACCCATTTAAATTTTCACAGTGAAATATGAGATGCTCTAAGTAATCCCAGTCTTATGGATATACCAGTATATCCCAAAATTATTCCATTCAGTTAAATTTCAGGCAGCTTTTCATTCTGCGCATGCAAGTAAGCCAGCGCATGCAGGGGGCATTTTTTTTTTTTTAAACTACTACAACCCCAAACCGGAATGCGGGCTCTATCAGCCCGCACCTTCGGTTTGGGGAATTTTTTTCTGCCCATAGGTGCCCTTTAAGTTAAAGAATAAGAAAACATTGTTTTCTTTTTCTAAAATTACGCTAAACAACCTCCAGGATAACATATATTTTCCCTCCATTTAGTCTTATAGGCAGCAATATGATCGCTGTTTTAGCTACTTCCTAGTCTAATGTGAAGCTCCTCCCCTAAGCTTTCCTTCTCCTTCTGACTATGAAGACCTCAAAGTAGGGTTGCCCGAACAGCCTTTTTTCTTGAAGGGCTGCCTGGGTCAAAACTGCCTGCCTGGTTTTCCAAATTAGTAAAACTGGGCAGGATTTCCTATAATTGACGTAGCGTCAGGCCAGACGCCGACTGGCGTGCCATAGCAATGCCCCTGATGTAATGGTACCACCCCCATTGCATCACGGTCCCACCCCTGCCCGGATTCCCCGGTGCAAAAAGGGGGAAACTCTACCTCAAAGAGGTGCCTACTGGGCATGCTCATTGCCTCTTCTCCAATGAAAATCAATCAGGCATGCACAGTAGGCACCTCTTTGAGGTCTTCAAAATCAGGGAGGGATGGAGAGCTCAGGGGGCGGAGTTTCACACTAGACAAGCAAGTATGATTACTTATACTTTAAGGTACAATACCCATTGCATGCACGATGGATCTTCTCTTATAAGTAAGAGATATTCTTTAGCAGAGGAGGAAAAAAAAAGAAGAAATGCTGTTGGTTAAAAGATTAATATTAATTTACAGGACAGAAAAATCAAAACCTGGCAAGCAAATAAAATGTAAAATTCATATATAAAGACTTGGGAAGGGACGACTGGTTATAAGAGTGAAATATATCTGCAACTATTTTCTGTGAACTCAGTAAGGAACCTTGACAGCCTGTGCCTTGCAGGTAGCGTGCATGTGAAAATATATCTCCATTTAAATGTAGATCTGCCGTTCTCTCCAGGGGCCCCTTGGTGAATCTTTTGATTGAGCTTCTTCTAACGAGAAGAAATGGCTGAAGATTTCCCAGCAAATAGAGATCCTTTAAGCTATTTCTGAAAATCATGATGTTAAAGGTTCATAATCTTATTTATTTATTTTTGTAGTGACTTTAATATTCTTCATGGGCCAATAGTCCTTTAGTCCGTTCTGATTTGAAAAATGTATATTTATATATATATTAATTTATTTATAAAAGAGCATATTTAACCTTCAGAGGGAATTCATCAAATTGGCGTTAGTTGGTCCAGTAACCTGTGGCAATGAATTGGAATGGGATGGACTCAGGCTAAAGTTCAGTCTGAACCTGCCCACAGCCTCAGAACAGGATGTGGCCCCAACCCACGGGTAAACCCACAGGTCCCTGGTGGCCTTGGGCCAACTCACACATCACAAATTTCTATGTGTAGGCCAACACAATTCTATTGATAACCAGGCAACACAACCATAGCCACACCCCGTTTGGCCCAAACTACATCCATTTTACCCACAACGCCATACAACACTTCCTTCTCTGCCTGTTTCATAGGACTTCAGAGAATTTCTGGTATGTTTAAATACTTTCCAATGTAAGCAGGGAAAGTTTTGGTGCAAATTCTGTCATTTAGTTCTGGTCAATCCTTCACAGAGATCTGATTCTATATTGCTAGTGATAAAATGTAGCACCCAAAGGTTTGCCACCTTTTGCTGGCCCACAATTCAAACCGGGGGGGGCGGGCTGTTGACATCATGGGGCGGATCTGGTGACATCACAGGTGGATCCAGTGATGTCAAAAGGCAGGGCTATGATGTGGCGATGAATCTAGGAAAATAGGCAATTGAGAGACAGCCCTTCCAAAAACCAAGATGTCCAGGTCAAAACTGAAGAGGTTGGCAACCCTAAACTTCCCTCTCCTGATAGGCCAAAATGCGTGTCAGCGTCCTGTCTGGGTTTTAGACTACTGAAATCTAAAATCAAGTGGTCTTGAATTGATAAGCCCCTTTAAAAAACAATGTGTGTGCATGGTGGCTCATTGGTTAGAACAGCTGCTTTTGGGTGCCAGGATCTTGAGTTCGATTCCAGCCTTGAATGGTGTTTGTATGTTCTCTCCGTGTACAATGTATAAATACAACACAGGCAGTTTAATTGGCTCTTGATACACTGCCCCCTGATCTCCCCCACCAATTATGGCCTCAACAAGAAAAAGGTATGTGTGTTGGGATGGCTTATAGCGGCTGGGGTGGGATGTTCAGGGGTGCAGGTTCAACGCTGTCTATGCATGATATGTCTGTACAGTTATAAGCACACTTCTGCATTGTAGCACTGGGGTGCTAGGTTCAATACCAGCCAGGGAACTGTCTGCCAATAGTTTATATTTTCTCCCTGTGCTTTCATAAGTTTCCTGCTGGTACTCTGGCTTCCCCCCCACTCTCCCTGTGCTTGTGGGGGATTCCTCTGACACACCAAAAACATTTAGGCAGGTTAATCGACTTCTTGTAAAATAGCGTGTGTGAATGTGAGAAGGGACCTTAAATTGTAAGCTCCACTGTGCAGTCAATGGTGTATAATCTCAGGAAAGAAGTATAATGATAATCAATGTAGGTGTTATATGTAAGCACTGACTTAACTCTGTAAGTACCAGCAAGCTTTTCAAAGAACTAACAAAGGAGATTACTGCTGACACTGGGCACATTCAAGGTATTTATATAATGTTGTGCTAGAAAAACACTCAAATTATAAAATGCCTCTAATGGACATATACATAGACAAAATTGCCCCTTTTTATAATTCTCTGTATCACTTTGTGTTAGTTTATGTTAGTGATTCAATCCAGTGTTCCAACTAAAGCTCTTTGCCTTTGATAAATGTCATTTGTTGCAGTTTTTGGCACACTTTCCTTTATTTTCTATATCAGCACGGCCACAATATCCCCTGTGATAACTTAAACATAGGAGGGGAAAGTAGAGGGATTTTCTTTTTCCCTCAGCTTTCCTGATGGGCAATCCAGTGGTAGAGCCTTTGAAGCGTATTTAATTGATTATCATAAATTTATTTTAAATCAGAGATGTAACAAGGGATCCAACATGATGTTTTAGAATATATCCGCCACCCTGCAGTGTTCTTGAGAAAAATGTAAGGTTGCAGAAGTCATTTCATGCCCTGTGTGTTTTTGAACATAAATCAATGGAATTGTTGGAGAGTTATGGATGTTCGTGGAGATGGCTGGATAATAAACAGGGGCAGCATATTTCTATTTATATCCAGGGGAGTAAATACAGAGGAAGCAGACCCTGTGGCTGCAGGGGACCCCAGGGGAAATAGGGGGCCCCATGAGACCCTAATTAATAGGTAATTCCAATATATATTTGTAAATCTCTGGATATGTTGGGGGCCCTAAAATTAATTTGTTGTGGGGCCCAGTAACATCTAGTTACTCCACTGCTTATATCTGTTATGCTGGTTTCGCATTAGATTTGGGGCGAGTTTCTAACAATATGGTACAGGTATGGGATCCGTTATCCGGAAACCAGAAAGCTTTGAATTACGGAAAGGCCATCTCCCATAGACTCCATTTTATCCAAATAATCCAAACATTTTTAAATTATTTACTTTTTCTGTGTAATAATAAAACAGTAGTTTATACTTGATCCTAACTAAAATATATTCAATTCTTATTGGAAGTAAAACCAGACTATTGGCTTTATTTAATGTTTACATGATTTTCTAGTAGACTTAAGGTATGAAGATCCAAATTACAGAAGTTTCCATACTCCAGAAAACCCCAGGTCCAGAGCATTCTGCATAACAGGTCCCATACCTGTATTTACAATGAGAAAAATCTGTGTGTCTATAGTCATCATCATCATGTCAATTAAAGGATCATCATCATGTCAATTAAAGGATCAGATGATCAGATAAGCTTCATTTGGTTTGCTTCAATCTTTACTGTATATAATAATGTATATTGCGTCTTGTAGTCACATTGTGACATCATCTAAAATTTTCTGCAGGAAACAATTAAGTAAAACTTAAAAAAAAAATAAAAAAATAATGCATTATGCATCTTCTATGAGAGACAAATCTCATTTTCCGCTTTATGATTTCTGAGGACCTCCAAGCTTAGCAACTCAACAACAACAATTGGGGTGCCATCCAGCTGAAATACTGATCAAGGCCAAGGAGGGTATTTGCCATCAATTTGTAATACAATCTTGTTCCCTGATCCAGCCCAATTCCTGTTTAAACTTACCTTCTTTGTTCAAATGAGCCTAAATCTTACTCCATGAGCCACTCCTTCATGTCACCCAGTTACCCGTTTGGTGCAAAGCTCCACTCTATGGTGTCATCGACACACCTTCTTTATGTCATCACCCTTCCCCTTTTTATAATTGCCCCAGCCCAACTGGTATAAACTTTTGGAAAGTTGAAAATCCTAAGAAAAACCCAGAACAAACTGAGCATGTGCAGTGCCACTGGCACTCAAAAGATGGCCCAAGATGTAGAGTGTGGACAATTACGAAGGCCCAGATCATTATTGTTATAGGTCTGCTGAACCTTTGGGGTTAGTATAAATACAGGTATGATTCCAGAATGCTTGGGATCTAGGTTTTGTTTGGATAATGGATCTTTCCTTAATTTAGATCTTCATACTTTTAGTCTATTAAAAAAATAATTTAAACATTTAATAAACTCAATAGATTTTTTAGCATCCAGTAAGGATGAATTATCTTAGTTGGGATTAAGTGTTCTGCTTTATTATTACAGAGAAAAAAGGAATCATTTTTAAATATTGATTATTTGGATAAAATTGAGTCTATGGGAGACGATATTCCAGTTAACGGATCCCATACATATATTCTAGCCCTTAAAACAAATACCCCCCATTTAGATAAAAGTCCATTGTTTTTCAGTGAAGTGTTATACAAGGACATGTAAAGATTTTAGGGGTAATTTATTAATGAGATTGCCCCCACTAGCAAAAGGAATTCTCGTGTAAATTCCAAGTCGGGCAGGAAATCACTATGCATGCCATTAGCCTAAGTGGACATTTTAGAAATTAGATTTACATTCTTCCCTCTTTCCACTTATTTGTTTGGATCCCTCGTTCCATGTAATTAACATACTTTTCCTTTTCATAATTTTACTAACCAAATCTCATTTTGCCTTTCTGTTGAACATGAGCGCATCTTTGCTGCATGCCTCATTGGCTAAATAGCATAGAATCCTGCACACAAGCAGCAGGAATGGTATTAGCCCCGTAGGGCTTTATCAGGGTATTGCTGGTCAGAAGGAATCGGCTTAGAATTCATTGTATCTTTCCTTAATTTCATTGTATAATTAGATTTTTATACTTGCCACGTTAGTGTCCTTTTATTTTCATTATCCAATTGTGCTTTCTCTTTTTATGTAAAAAAAAAAAAAAACAAGTATTTTATATTACACATATAATTAAGGCATGTCGTAGATGAAGAAGAAAGCCAGTGCCTTATTCTTGTGACTGGGAAATCTCAGCTATGTGCAGTCTCATGGATACTTGGAGATCAAAAACTGACGTATGAGAATAAGATTGAAAAGGGACCTTCCTCTATCATATTATGGGGGGGATGTAATGAAATTCACAAAAATTCTTGAAAAAAAACCCAATTTTTGTCGTAATGTAATGTTCTTCATTAGGTTTTTATTGCATTGTGAATCTTAATTGAGCATTGCAAGCCTTTAACACCTGCTCGGAGGTGGGGTAAACTTTTGGAGCAAACATACACATTTTAACATACACTGCACACTGGAATAAATTATAAAATTTGCACTTTCCTACTGTCGTGTTCAACAATTTTTGAGTAAGAGACCAATATTACATTCATTACATACAACAAGGACTTATGTTAGATTGGGAAGCACCGGGGCTTGTGCTGGGATAAGGCTTTTAGATCTTATGAACAGTATAATGGAAATATAATTACGATTAGTGATGGGTGAATTTATTCGCCTGGGGCGAATTCGCAGCAAATAAATTTGCGAAACTCCAGAAAAAATAAGCCGGCAACGGATGCCCGCGTCCAAAATTACGGCGAAGCAAAACGCCCAGATTCGCCCATCACTAATAACGATTGCTGTACAACTCCAACATTATAATGGGCCTATTCCCCCCAAAAAAATAATTATTTGTTTTATCTTTGTTACTTCTTCAGGAATCAGGGATTCCTAGTACACTCCATGCATTTCAGTACAGAAAGTGGTTTTTGGAGTCTGTGTTGGTCCTGCCAATTACTGGCAACCCACACACAAAATTATTTCATACAGACTTATCAATTCCGGTATAAAAAATATTATTATTGATTGAGCATGTGCTCCCCAACCAAGTATTGTGTCTGATTAACCTCTAGCACAGTGGTGGTTGTTGGACTTTTTCAATTGAAGTCTCTCCTTTGAGAAACAACTTATGTGAGAGAATCCCAAAGCTCCTAACAAGTTTACAGTGAAACCTCAATTTTACATCCCCTGATTATATGTTTCCCCTCATATTACATTGTTGTTTTGTGGTCCCACCTATATATTATTCATAATACATTTCCCTGATTTTACAATTTCCTGGATTTTACTCCATTTCTTTCTGGTCCCCTGAAAAACATAAAATGGGGGTTCCACTGTATTGGTAAATATGGGTGTACAAGTAATTTAGCCACATTAGAACCAAGAATATATGGTGAAAGAAATACATTTTCAACCAGAACCCAATTCAACTGACCTTCCAAGTGACATTTCAGGTGTATCTAGATGAGCAAATACTCTCTCCAAATTTTACCCTTATCTTGTGCCCATTCTTGAAGACCTCCAGGGGGATTCAACCCAAAAGTTTCAGAACCACTGCTCTAGAATGATTATAACCAAAATAAAGAACTGAGTTAGAGTCTTCCCAACTGGACCTGTGCAGCACTCAAAACTGAGTCATTCATTGACCCTGTTTAGTACATGTAACTTGTCATCATCCAACCTTGAACTTTGCAATGCCCTCAAAATTGAATGATCTGCTCAGTGGCACTAATATCAAGTTTGAGGATGATCTCTCTACTTGCTCCATGTGTGGTCAGCCTAAATCCAATACTTCTGTATCAGTTCCTGCAATAATGAATCTTAAATTACCTTACTGCCTACCTATATTCTTGTTGTATTGGACCTGGATGAAATGTTGAGTTAGAAGGGTATATATAGTTAGTCTGAGTATCCGTTATAGTTTTATGGAAACACTGATGTTAGTTTCTGTATTTTAAAGTTGATGATATGCTTGTTTGGGTGGCTTGTCAAAGAATCTAATTGAATAAATGCATCCATTTCATTTATCAAATTATAATTTTTGGACATTTTATTTTTCTCTCCTAACCGTTGATAAATGTAGATTAAGTAGGGCTAAAGCATTCTGAGTAGCCATGAACATGCAGAGGCAATCTCAGTATATTTAATGTGACCTTTTGTGATCACTGTAAATGACCTTGCAAAATCCCATTAACTTTATCTGAATCTGAGGCAGAAGGCAAGATGGTGGATCGATATATTAGTGCAATTGGACAATCTAAATTTATAAAATTATTATTCAAGAAAGGAAATGTATGTGAGTGTGGACAGAGGAACCAGCTTTAAGCTTTATGCAGTCTACTTCGTCTCATGTGTTCTACACTATGCTCACGATGGGAGGGTCAAGAAGTATTTAAATTAAGTGGACAAAGTCCGGTGCAAGCTTATTTAGGAAAAGAGTTGGAGTTTTGAAAAAGTCTTCTTGTAGTGTGCTTCCCGGCATATGCCTTATTTACTGGAAAATTAAAGTTTAAAGTCCTCTTCTGGCTATCTTTTGCTTAGGAAAACACCACCTTCAATTTGCCTTATATTAAAAGAATGCCCTTCACCACATTGAGAAGTTAAAAGGATTCCTTCATGATTTTAATGGTGTCATTTTTATTTCTAGATTATACTGTTCACATTACAAATAATTCAACACATAACACTTTATTCCTGGACCATCAAATGTATATTTTTAGCTGTAATATTGGTGTGCAGGCAGTCATCTCATTGCTTTGTGCCTGGTCATGTGCTTTCAGAAAAAGCCAGCACTTCACAATGGAACTGCTTTCAGATAAGCTGTTGCTTCTGCAACACAATGTAACTGAAGGAGTCACAGTGAAACTTGAATTTCTACCATCTATCTGTTAGCTTGTGTCAGGGAGCTGCTACTTTGTTACTTTCCCATTGTTTTGTTGATAGTCTATTGGGGGAAAGTGAGGTGGGCGATAACAATCTTGCAATAACGAGTGACTAAAGTTTATCAGAGAACATGAGTGGGAGCACCTGGGAAATTGACATGTCTAGTCCCATGTCAGATTTCAAAATTAAATATTAAAAAATGTGTTTGCTCTTGTTAAAAACTGATTTCAGTGCAGAAGTTTGCTGGAGGGGAGCAGTACTGTTTACTGATGCATTTTGGGAAAAAAAATGACAGAATCCCTTTAAAGGAAATTAGAGTCAATCTGAGTGAGCAGGCATGTATGCAATTATTGGGCCAATACATCTGATCCTTGTAGACTTTTTAGCCAATTGGGTTAATTTTGGAGCACTTTTTCTATGCACATTGTGTAGTGTATGTGTGGTTTGTTAGGGAACCAACCATCATAACCTTGTCAAAATATTGAACTTGCGAGGCAACAAGTGGCCAGCTAATTTTGCAGTCTACCTCGTGTTTTGGAAAAACAACCAACTATAATAAGAAGTCATATTGGTTTTGGCCATCCCTAAGGCTGTGCTACGGAACATTGCTAGGAGAATATTTCTCCTATTGACACATACTTGACATTTAATGGGCACATTGCAGACTTTCACAAAGTATCATACTGTACCTTTGGCATATCATGTGTTGGATTGATTCATAGATGCCACATTGTTGCTTTTCCCCTTAAAAGTCTAACATTTCACTAACCTACAGTAGTGATGTACACCCTGAAACCTGTGGGACCCGCTGCTGCCTTCCTGCGCTTCAATTTATAGACTTGCAACTGCCCCACCCCTTTCGTAATGTCATTGTGGGGCTGGCATGGGTCTATAAATAGATGGGATGGAGCAGGCTGGGCCGAGTTTGGGTTGGGAGGGATGCAGGGCTTGTGTGGGTCGAGGAAAACTTGACCCACACGTCACTAACCTACAGCCCTAGCATGATGTTGTATTACACTATTTCAGATCTTGTACAGTAAGTAAGTTCTGGCGGAAGTTGGTCAAAGAAAAAGTGCGTAAAAACATGACGCCATTTGAAAAACGTTTTTTACATGGTGATGTCTGGCGATGTGGGGTGAAGTATTCTGCTGCTTTTTACAACATATAAATATCCCATTGAGGGGTCCCTAAAGAAGGTCAAAATCTAACTTTAGGGTTTGTGTTGTGGATGTACCAAAAATAGTAAAAAAAAGAAATCGGATCCGCACACACATATTCTTGCAGTTGGGGGGATTCCCCTTTTATTTCACCAAAGATTTAACGTTTCGGGGGGAACAGTCCTCCCTTCATCAGGATGAAGGGAGGACTGTTCCCCCCGAAACGTTGAATCTTTGGTGAAATAAAAGGGGAATCCCCCCAACTGCAAGAATATGTGTGTGCGGATCCGATTTCTTCAATACTATTGTCACCTTGCCGGGTCTACGGGAGTCCAGCAGCACATCCAGCAGTGTGAGTAAATTGCGGGAGTGCGGTGGCAAAAAGAATTGTATCCATTGTGTGGATGTACCAAATCCAGGATTTGACTTGGGATTCTGACAGGATTACGAATTCTAATTTGCATATGTAAATTAGGGGCAGGAAGTAAAATCATGTGCCTTTTCATTATCACAAAACAAGGAAGTAAAAAATTTTTTTTTTCCACTTTTGCTTTTCTCATTTGCATATGCAAATTAAGATTTGGAATAGGTTCGATATTTGGCCAAATCTTTCACCAAGGATTCAGGTATTCTGACGAATCCCAAATAGTGGATTCGGTGCATCCCTTGTTTGGATCACGACAGAATTAATTCTATACAGTATGTCCCTGTGGCTTAATTGAGTGATGCATCTTCCTTATAACTAGAGTCTTTGTAAGATGCAACTTGATGGACTTGTTTTTCATCAACTGCAGCTACTCTTTTTACATTGTACAGTCAAGAATTCTCGTTGTCTATGCATTTCCTGTTAGCACTCACCAATAGGGATACACAAATTAGTAACGATTCAGCTCATTTCAATTTAAATAGCACAGTTCATGATGATTTGTAATGAATCAGCTTCCTCGTGGTCACGTAATAAGTGGAAATATTCATGCAGCTATTTACTGAGTCAATTCACTGCAGATCTTTATTGGTATGAATCAGCTTGCTCATCTGTGTTAGGGAAGCAGTGATAACAGGTGCATTCTGGATGTCGCAAGCAGGTTTAAAGGGCAAGTTGACATTCACCTTGCTTCTTTTTATGTGTTTACAGTTTTTGTGTGGGCTTCCTGAATTGGGCCCTGCCATTATGCATGTTCCCAGGGCAACTGTAGAAATATCTGCCATTTTGGTTTCTAATAGCAACTAAGGAGCGTGTGTGTTGGTAATAAATTATCTTGCTCATTTGCTTGACTCTGCTTGCACTAGGGTTGCCCTCTGACTACTGCAAAAACCAAACAAGGGGGTGGGATGATGACATCAGGGGTGCAGCAGTGACACATGGGGGCGTGGTATTGGCATTTGGGGGCGTGTCTGTGCCTTATGTGGTTGGGTTTCAGTGTAATGTAGGGTGTCCCAAACCCAAAACAACCCCAAGGTCACACTTCCACCTAAAACAGCTGCCTTTTTCTTTGGGAGGAGCCCTTGGCTACTCAGATGCCACCCGGTCTTATAGTGAGATGACCAAGGGGAAAGTTCTGAGCAGACTAGGGAACCAAATGTGTAGTAGCAGGACTGAGACCAAGACCTGGAATCATAGTCAATGGTCAGGCCTGGTCAGCACCAATCAGGCAATGCTGTTGTCAGTATCGCGCCGCCCGGAGGCTTACCTTTAGCTCCGGGCGGCGCGTCCTCTTTTCCCGGCAGCATATCCACAATGGCGGCGCCCATAGCCGCCACGTGGATATGCGGCGCCG
>CM044439.1:14839120-14881472 GCA_024363595.1 Xenopus borealis | reverse complement strand
TACGTTATTGCACCCCTAAAAGCTTCCTCCTTGGTCCACTACTTCCCCTGGGCGCCTAACCAAGGCCTACCCGTGACAGCTGTAAAAGATCATGAAACAGAGATGTTGTTGGGGTCACAGGCCGAGTTCAGAACCAATAGTAGCACATTACAAAATCAGAATCCGAAAAATGGTCAGTAAATGGACAGGTGTCAGTACAGGCAGTGAAGTAGCAGTAGTCGGTGATAGGCAATGGTCAAGGCTCAAGATCTGAACAGAATAAGCGCACCCAGGAACTGAATTTCAGGCCAAGCACAATGACATCAGATGCAAACACACATCAAAACCCGAAAGGAGCGCAAGCTTGTGCCAGATTATGATCAGCGAGTGATGAGGGATGAAGTGGTGGGCTTCCTTGACAGGGGCAGGGCAGGCATCTCCTCCAGCTCCCTAGACCACCAGGTAGTCTCACATTTTGGTGGTTATTGGCCAGATGATTGTTTGGGTTTCAGAGGCAGTTGTGATCCAAAGAACCCTAAGAAATATCTATTTGGGTAGGTTGCCCATTTGCAAGAACCAGATTGCTCATTGAGGTTGCTGATATTAAGCGATTTAACTATCTATCTCTCTCTCTACTATAAAAAATATATTTTTGACAAATCTTTTATTCTTTTTATACTTATAGTTCCCACACATCGGCTTATGCGCATGCTTCCACCTCCTATCTTGTTTTCCTTACTCTCAACCAAGCTGTGTGTCAGTAATACATGGCAACCTGTGGACACTTGCTAGATTCAGCCTGAAATCTGTCAGGGACTCAAACAAAATGTGTGCAACTCGTTAATTCCATTTAAATATTTAAACGACTTCAAGAAAAGTAGTGACCACATATTAACTAAACAACTGCTACACTTTAGTGGAGTTTTTGGAACAGCTTCAGGTTCTATTATTGAAACTCCACTAAAGTGCACAACTTTCCTTTGTAACTGGATGTTCCAGTTAATCAGGGACCACACTGCACAGAAATCCGGCTTTGTATTTCTTAGTATCACGGACCCTGGACAAAAGGGATTAGATAGGTGCAAAGCATTGTCAGTGAACTATTCTTACCCCCTGCCGGACACGTGTACTTGCTTCTTGGAATAGTGTGAAGTTGCCCGGGGTAGCTCTGCTCCCTCATGCCTGGCACCAACTCCACTGAAATGTGATGCTGTTGGTTTTCAGTAAAGGTTCCTTTCTGCCCGGCTGCAAACAGACATCAGCTGCTTGTGTGTGTGTGTATCTACATAACTAGGGAACACATCAAGCCGCTCATTGAGCAAGCATCTAGCCCTGCCAAGATCGCCTCTCTCTCCATATAGGAAGTTTCTGTTATCTCGGCAGATTTTAGTCTGATGTTTGTGTAATCAGATCAGAGCCGGGGCTACAAAACACTTTCCTCGAGACAATGTGTCCTTGAAATTGCTCCAAACTCTTGGAAGACCAGGTAAGTCCGGGTCAATTTAGACTGCGGTGTGCAATGCACCTATTCAAGGGATTGTGATTGTGAGACATTGGTTGTAGGGGGAAGAAGATAAATGATTAGAGTTGACATGTTCAGTAGTTAATTTGTTCAGGGTTTCATCCTGAAGCTGTCTTTGCTGCTCTTTTTGTTGGTGATGTTAGGTATAGCTCGTGTTTTTATTTGTGTTTGTAGAGTTGCCATCTCCCTCACTTAAACAACAATTTGCATGTCTAAAGCGCAATAATTTTAGATTATCTGCCGGATTGATATCTGAGCATACCCCCAATCCTGCCCTCTCCGTTACCACTGGTAGGAAAGGGGTGCCGGATTTAGCCAAATGTGCATGGTTTAAGTCTTGGGGGCTGTTTCTGTATATCTACCCAACTGAAGATGCTGTCTTAGATATGAACCCTGGGCCACCTCTATAGAAAATGCACCCCTACACATAGTATGGGGATCACACAGATGCCAACCTGAATCTGGATTGTATGGGAGCATCTTGGATCCAAAATTCTGCATTTTGGCAGGTGATAAAGACAGAGCTGCTTTTATCTGGCACAAGGTGCAAAGCACAACCAGATGCCGTACAGAATTGCTCTTAAAGGGCAAAAAATTTTATCCCATTTGTACTTTCTTTAATGAAAAAAATCTGTCTCCAATATGCTTTAATTAAAAAATGTCTATGTATGCAGTGAAATTCCCCCTTATTTTAACTTGCTCTGACAGCTGCTTATATGAAATGTCAGACGGTCCCTAACTGCTCTGCAGGGAAATGATCATACTTTGAAATGGCTGGCGGAGCCCCCACCTTACTTCCCAGAACTCGAACAGCTTTGTTTGTTTCCCTGTAGAGCAGAATTGTATCCACAGACACAGTGCAGTCTGCATATTCTGATTATTAATCAGTCTTGCTGTATCGGCTTCTGGCAGATATTATTTAACTTGTGCTGTTTTGATCATTTATGACGATCCCTAAGCTTAACCTCCCAGCTGAAGCCCAGACCACACTGAGCATGTGTGTAGTCTTTGTATTGCAAAGATGTTTAACAAAGTTACAAGATGACAGCCTGCTCCGGACAACTTTGAAAGCATAAATCATTTGTCTTAGGCTTCTGGTGCAGTAAGTTCATGTTTATATTTAGTATACAAAATACATTTCTAACATTATTCTGTTTAAGACTTTAGTTGCCCTTTAATGAGAGCATTTGTGCCCCATAGTGCTTTTACCCTTCTGTCCAGGGTCTAAGTAAATTACCTCTAATATTAACATATTAACCCTCCCCCATCTAATTTACATTAAGTTGGAAGAGAGAAAACTTTCACATGTCCATTTCCGTTACTTTGCTGAGGTTGCAGTTTCTCCCTCTCCCTTCCTCTCTCTCTTTTTTAGGACTATTGGTATTCCATTCACACGCTGCTAAATAAATGCACACAGGATAAAGGCAAGGTTTAAGAGGAGATAGCTTTATTACCCCTGAAAGCTTTCAGGGATGCACTACAACAGAAAAAACACCACTATCCAGACATCTCTGCCCTCTTGCCTTCTGCTTCAAGTACGAAGCAGTGGATCATTCCTGGGAATCCACACATTTTTCATATAAAACAATTGTCATGCTTACAAAATTAATTTCTCCCAGGTTACTTTGATTGATAGCTATATTGCTTTTTTCTTAAGAGCTTCCCCACATCCCTCTATGAAGCCATTTAACTAGTGAATGTAAAAAAAGCCGGTAACCATGGATTCAGGCATCACTAACTGCCGAACGCAATGACTTGTTGTAAACAATACAAATGAGCCCGGGTAGCAGAAGCAACCAAACATGAAATGATTTTAATAGAAATTACAGTAAAGGTCATGTGACACACTCTCTGATTGTTAGCTTGTATTAACTGCAAAAAAAAGCCCTTGTCGATGGTGAGCAAACCACTCATTCTTTGGCTCGGTACAAACTCACAGTCTGTTCCCTTTATGTTAAGGAGGGTATTTTCCCTTCTTTGTTGTGTAATACAGAGGAACCCACTACTTACAAGGTAATGATTCAGCATTACAGAGTAGTGGCATGTAAACAAAACCTTCTTTATGAGCCCTAACATTTGGGAACATGAATTGTTTTGAGTTCTGAACTTGATCAGGTCATCTATTGGACGCCTCTGTACTCCAGAACCCATATTGGGCTGGTTTGCTGTGTTCCTGTTATTTGCTATAGACACATGAAAAATGTTTTTATGTGGCAAAGTGAGTGAAGAATTCAGTTAGTATTTGCTACTTTAAAGGGGTTGTTCACCTTTGAGTTAACTTTTAGTATAATGCAGAGAGTGATATTCTGAGACAATTTGCAATTGGTTTTAATTTTTTATTATTTGTGGTTTTATAGTTATTTAGCTTTTTATTCAGCACCTATCTAGTTTGCAGTGTCAGCAATTTGGTTTCTAGGGTACAAATTACCCTAGCAACCCTGCATTGATTTGAATAAGAGACTGGAATATGAATAGGAGAGGGACTGAATAGAATGATAAATGATAAAAAGTAACAATAACAATACATTTGTAGCCTTGCAGAGCATTTGTTTTTAGATGGTGTCAGTTTGAAATCATTTGAAAGCTGCAAAGAAACAGAAGAAAATTGGAAATCATTAAAAATCTATGAAAGATAAATAAGGAAGTTCAATTGAAAAGTTTCTTAGAATAGGTCCTTCTACAATATACTAAAAGTTAATTTGAAGGTGAACCACCCCTTTAACAACTTTAGCAATGGCCCCACGACCTTCAGCTTCATTATAGAATTTTTGAACATTTGGAAAACCACAAGCAGAGAAGGAGCACACTTTATTTTAATGATTGACACAGCTGGTTCTCTATGTCCTCCCAAGTCACACTATATAAATGGATCGCTGTCACAACTTTTTACATTAAAGTGAACAAATGGGACATGTTTTGTCACTGGATCGAGGCGTGTAGTATCCATGGGCTACCTGCAAAAATTTAGGCATTCTACAAAGTTGCAGGCTGAAATTGCTTTGTTATGGGTCAGGGGGTCATATGTTGGGTTGCAAATACCAATATAGGCCTCTCTGTCTCACTTGACACCTTTTTCCATCCCCCAGGCCTCCATACACAGGCTAGCAAGCCTATCAGCCTCTCCAGACCATGGCAGTAACTTTTATTGACCAGCTTAATTTCCAGTGTGCTTATATCTTTTAATTAAATTATACCAAGCCAACAGAACACTTAATGGAAAGTTTTAAAGAAAAAAAAGCCCCAAAGAGAAATTTTGTTATATTGGTGGAAAGTGCATTTTTTTGAAACCAGAAGGGCACCTGAAATATTAGAGACTTCATTGTTAGTGGAGATCTAGAATAAGAAGACCTTGAAGCCCCTTGAAGGCTGCTAAATGACATGATAAAGGGAAAAAATGTGCCATACCAGGTACCAGACTGGTATATTGGATTAAGTAGTTTTAAAGCCTTAATTTTTATTTTAACAGCTTTTAGGGTGGGGAATCTACTGTATGTAAAGTGATACTGGCATGTTCCTTAAAAAGCATCCCCATAAGTAAAGTATAACTAGTGCAAAATCCAAACCTACAGCATGTGCCCAATGAAAATCAGTTTCTTAATACTACCCTCGTATCATTCATTGTTGACATTAGTCCATTCACATTTTTTTTTATGTGTTGAACAATCTTATTGTTCAGTCTCCCAATTACTTAGTAACTTTTCTGGTCAGTCTTTGGATTATACCACATCTGTATAATAACCCACACCATTGGTGCCAAAGGAAGACAGAAATATTCACTCTACTTTCCACCATATGGATGTGAATATAATGCTTCATTCAGCTCCATGTTTCCTCATCTCTGTGAGCTTCTTTTGCTCCAGACAAATATTGTGGGGCCAAGACACAGTTTGATTACCAAACATAAAATGCTTGGCCAAGTTCTTGAAACATACTTCTTTATGTCTTTCTTTTCCCCTGACATCTTCTTTTTTTTACTGATTTTGCTAATTTTTTGTTGGCCTTTGTACAGATTGCTTCAAAGTCAATGCACCTACAACCTTCTCCTGAATTTTGCTTACTCACGTAATCATGTTATACATTTCTAAGAAACAAGAGAAAGAGAGAGAAGCCCATGTAGCAGGTCAGATGGCTCATAACCCATATGCAATGTCACACAGGTGCCAGTGTCCCTTCTAATTTGCAAACCTTTAGCAATTTCTGTGCCCACCCCTTTAAAGGGATGCAGTTGCCTCCAATGAGTACTTATGAGGAATAAAATGCAATATTAATGACCTTTCTTAACTAAACTTTGATGCCCTGGCATCATCAACAAAGCTGGCATTCATAAGCAAGCTCAGTGCTTTATTTTGCTGGCGACATTAGAACATCATGTACTATAACTTGTTGTGTAGATCATTCTTGAGTAGATTATCAAAACAGAACACATTTCCCAGCAATATATGTGTTGACCATGCTGACAGGGTTTTTTTTTTACGTGTGTAGAACCTATGTTTCTGTTATTAGCTACAATGCTTTTTTGTAAACAAAACATTCTTGCCAAAAATTATATACAATTTCCAGGGTCACAGTACCCTTGCATCATACAAAAAGTGGGCTTATAACGTGTGCACAGGATGCAGAACACTCCTTAGATGGCCTCCATAATAGGATGTCTATTACAGACCTACTGCATTGTGAGAACCACTGCCTACAAGTATTTAGTGCAAAGGGAGACCAAGCATGGAGGACTGATTTTAAGTATTACTTCTATTCAGTTGATACAGTATGTTATACAAATCAAGAACATTTTAGGGCCAACAATTTTCCAAAGGTTCAAGTGGCAAAATAGTCTTTCCTTGGGAGACTTTATGGCAATACACAAACAGCATATTTTTTAATGTCAGAATCATAATGTCAGGCCATAGATTCTTCACAAGATGTGATTCCTTTCCTATCAGATGTATTAGAGCTCACTGAAATAACTGATTCCAGTACAAACAAAATCCAACAAAATAACTGCTTTTTGCACAAATACTGCATGTAGAGAGACAGGATTTCTGGTGATTTTAATAGATTGAGCCCTAACACATCTAGGCAAAAGGAGCCCGATAAGATATATTGCATCTAACTGTCGATTATCTGACACCCAACTCTTGTATGAAGAGAGAATAAAGAGAAACAGATGCTGAGAGAAGGTTAGTGAAGATAAACTTGATTATTTCAGAAACAGTACAGAATTTAAATTGATTATATTTAGAAAACTTATTTTTCAGTATGCTGAAGCTTATATCAAATTTTAATTTTCACAATAGTTCCCCAAAATAACTGATTCCAGCACTGATCCTGCATGTAGTGAGAAATAGTATTTCTAGTTATTTTTCAAGTTTAAGTTTCTAATACATCTTCGACAGAAAGGGACTTGCCCAAAGTATGTATTAGACCCAAATGTCAATTAAAACTCCTGCTGAAGACAGAATGACGAGAGACAGATTGATGAGAGGGGGACAGTGAAAGGTAACTTGAGTGTTTCAAATACAGTACCAATTATTATAATTGATTATATTTAGAAAGTTTCTTATTTCAGTGAAATTAAGCTTATATGGAAAGCTCATGTTCACAATAATTTCCTTTTAAAGGGAAAAACACTTTATAGAATACAGATTTGGGCTTCTGCATAAATTTTAGTTAGGGTTTCAGTTGAGGAGCATGGAGGTTGGATGTGTCTACAACATAACTAAATGTCCCTTCAGCTGATTTTTTGTTGAAACTCCACAGATTTGACCACTCCTATAAAATGTTTGAATACATTTTTGATTACCCACCATGTTGCATGTATGAATTTTGTACAAGTGGTTACAGCTCTAGTAACTACTGTAACATTGCTGCCTAGTTTCAATTTATCACATTACTTGAATGGTGGCTTTCTCCCAGAGGTTCCTTTGCCATTATTTTGGTTGCACCCCTCTGCAATTTTTTTGTAGATCTCACATATAACCATTTTTTTTTAAAGTTAATGATTAAGCAAAACATCTGGAGATGTTTCTGTTACTGTTTCTTTTCCACATTTCTATTATATTTGTTATATATTCTTCCTGAAATTGTTAGAGTATGATGCTATAGCAAATATATTTCATTGCCTTGAACTGTTTCAGTATTAATGATTGTCCAATTCTTTACTGCACATTTTAATTATTACTTTTATAAAATGCTAAGTTAATTTTAAGTCTTTATAATAACGATTTCATGTTGGAATTATGCAAACAAAGCTATTGCAATTAGAGATCTTAACACAGATGGGATGCTCCTCACAATAAAGCAGAAATCTAAGCTATTCTTTCACCACATAGTCATGTGGAAAGTCCATGAGCTCTGAGTTGGGGGCAAACTTGTACATGCCCTCATTGGAGCTATATCCTCCCCTGCAGAAGATCCACCTAAGACACAGTAGCCCATGGAGTGATGAAGTTGGCTACATTCTATCTGAACACTATTCCAGTATTCAACAACAGTAATATTAAGTACTACAGGGGACATGGGGAATAAATATGTAATGAGGGTAGATGTAGAATATGCTACTTAATGGTTGCACTCCAAAACTGGCTTTTAATTCTGTCCTCTAATTGTTTTCTCTATTTTCTCTTTGTTTTACATATAAATATTTAAGATTTGAAACATTACAGCCACAGAAGAATGGCATATTTGCAATAAAAAAGCAAACTGCTTGTTTTAATGAGGATTCCTAAGGGGTAGTTGGCGGGTAAAAAGCATTGCATTATCCATTCGAAACATCATCTTGTTAAGCTTGTTTATCCAGAATTGGTCAGGACGCTCGCTAAATACAGCACAGCGTTTAATAAAATGAACGGAATACATAACTAAGAATACATTTCAGAAATGTAATTGATGTTGTATAGTTCTGGAATATTTTTATGTAAAATGTAGATTTTGTGTAAATCCACCCCCCGCCCCCACAAAACAGATTCTATTAATTTTGAAAGGACTGAATCCATAAAAATGGATTTTATTGGAATGATTTTTTTAAACGAGGTTTTAATTCAAATAAATATACTATAAAATGTGCAGATTTAAAAGAGCTTGTGTATGTCCTCAAGTGCAGTAGTTGTCATCAAAATTTGCCCATGGTCAGTTGCATGTACAACCACTTTACTTAAAAGGACATCAAAATGCATTCCTTATACTTCTCAATATTTGTGCTTGGTGCCGCTCAGTCGTTTCTGCCTTCCATTCTGAACCAAACGATACTGTGCCTATTGACATACAGGAACATTATAGCTACCACCACCCCCTGACCAAGCAGTAGCTGCAGGATTTTCTTTGTACCCTGCATCAATAGCAAAGCACACTTGCGACTAAAGAATCAGATGCAGATGTAAATAATATACTGAACACTGGATATGATGCGAGCTGGACTTCTGTGCTATTGAGATGAAATTAATGCGGTAATTTTGGTAAATTGTGTCGCCATTATGACCAAAATGGCTCTGGAATTCTGGGGTAAAAAAGGGCTTGTTGGGAAAAAAGCATGTTGTTTGTGTTTAATATTACTCACTGTACTTGTCGATTTACACATGCCCTCAAGAGTACTGTAAATCTTCAAACTTATCGTCAATTCCTACACATACAGTTTGCGGTTGGTTTTCTTTTACTTTTCAAATTGTTTTGCATTATCATTGAATTTGTAATTCACGGCACATAAACTGGGGGGGGGCAACAATGATTTAAAACGTATAAACAGCAAAAATGCTTTGACCCACTTGAATTGATTTACACAACTTAAAATCAGAATTAATCAATTCTTACAAATTCTGTATACACATGTAACATTCACCACCAATATGATATATTTCAGCAACCAAAAAGTTTCTCTTATTTTTACAAAATATAAGTTATATCCTTGAAGTTAATGTTATAATAGCCCATTATAATCTACTCTTTCTTCTGGTATCTGGTATGCGGGCACGTTTCGTCATTCTATTCATAAATATGTGGTTTGAGGGTATAATTATTGATGGAACTATTTTGTTTTTGAACGTGAAACTTGTATCAGCTTTTTTAGCAAGTAAATATCAAAGAACAAAATGAGGGAACTTACACAACCCTCCACTCTTGAACTCAGTTTTGAAGGTAATATTGTATATCACACGCTTATATGTTCTCTGTTATTGTAGGAAGGGACACTGGTAAAAGTGAGCCATAATTAACTGCTCTTGAGAACCATAATTAAGACCATAACTCAACTCACTCTGTTTTATAATTACATTCTATAATCATGGCTGAAATCGTGGAAATTAATTGGGGATTTTATTGGGGGTATAATTAGGAAGCAGAAGGGGTCCCACGTATGGATCAAAGGAGCATTTAATTATAGACAATACAGTGATGCTATTTACACCCAGTTAAAGATGCTACTGGCAAACATACCATTGACTGGTGGACTCGATGTTGAACAATCTATGGGGGGAATGTAATTAAAGTCACAAAGAGCAAAACAATAAGAATAAAAATCCACATCTCGCAATGGAATATTGTTCGTTATACTGTTATTCCATTGTAATTGAACAATGCAAATTATAATTGTGCACTCTTAAGAAGTACTTGAAGGTGTTGTAATGTTTTGGAGCAAACATAACGAATTTTTCAGTAAGAAGTTTTATTACATTGACTGTGCATTGTCGCAAACTATAAAATTTGCAAACGGCCTTCCACTGTCAGAAGTGGTTGCTAAACAGTTTCCATGTTCGCAAAAGCTATATTAAATTCGCAGAAAGCTAAATTTGTTTGTGCAAAGGCTTGACTTTTCGCATTGCGACTTTTATTACATTCCCCTATTAATATCCTTAAAGATTTATGTCTGTTGATATATTATTTCTGTTTTTGAATCTACTTTCCCCATAATATAGACTTCACTGCGCTTTTTAGAATTTTAACCATTTAAATTTCCTTCTTGATGGAACTAATGGGATATGAAAAAAAAACATTCATTAAACTGTCACATGACACTTCATGTATGACCCCTAATTGAGGGTGCTTTTTGTTTCTGTCCCAGTGCCTTATCCTATCAACAGATTTGTTGGTATCAAGGAGATGCCTTAAGGCCCCTGTACATGGGTAGATATACTGTAAGTTGCTGGCAGATTAAGTCCAGTGTATGGGGCCATCTGAAGGGCTTCCCCTATCGATATATGGCCGAAATTAGCCAGACGTCCTGTTGGATTGAGGACTGCATCAATTCGTGGATATGGACCTTAGGGCCCATGATCTTATTGGCTTGATATTACTCACCTCATGAGTGGCTCTCCATATGTATGGCCAGCTTTCTTCTCTTTAGCGAGACCTGTCTTCTTCTAAACCTTTCTGGCTTAGATATCAAATTGTCAAGTTTCTCCATATATCATGTGTTTTTTTTCTATAATGTCCTCAATCCTTCTCTAGCTCTCCAATCCTTATATTTTTTTAAGGACCATCTTCGTTAATATTATGATGTTTGTAAAGTTATATGTGTAACTATAGGGTGCTTTTTAAATTAATGAGATTCTATCCTAGTGCTGATGCTCATATGCTGGATACAAACCTCCAGGGCCGGAACTAGGGGTAGGCAGAAGAGGCAGCTGCCTAGGGCGCAAAGATTTGGGGGCGCTAGGAAGCTACCTCTTCTGCCTAACTCTAGACCAGGCCTGGCACTTGACTTCCTCCTGCAATTGTTTCCAGCACATATTTGCAAACAGACGCCGTTGGTGCGCATGCACACGAACGCCCTTGGCGTGCATGCGCACGGATGCTACTGACGCCGCTGATGTGCATGAAAGTGCCGGTGATGTGCACGTGAGCACCAGTGACGTGCATGCGCAACAAACAGGGATGCGGTGAGCTGCCTGGCTGGGCTGCCTAGGGTGCCCGGCCATCTAGGCCCGCCTCTGCAAACCTCTAAGAGTCTCTAGACCAGTGATCCCCAACCAGTAGCTCGTGAGCAACATGTTGCTCTCCAACCCCTTGGATGTTGCTCTCAGTGGCCTCAAGGCAGGAGCTTATTTTTGAATTCCAGGTTTGGAGGAAAGGTTTGGTTGTATAAAAACCAGTTGTCTTGCCAAATAGAAGCTACTATAGGCTGCCAGTCCACATAGGGGCTACCAAATGGACAATCACAACACTTATTTGGCACCCAAGAATATTTTTCATACTAGTGTTGTTCCCCAACTCCTTTTACTTCTGAATGTTGCTCACAGGTTCAAAAGGTTGGGGATCTCTGCTCTAGACTGTCTATTGTGTCCATATAACTTCTTAGAATTGCATCTTCCTATATATGTAAATATGATGTATGGTCTGCTATGTTGAAACAGTTATGTTGACTTTTTCTTACACCTTGCTTTATAGATCAACTATAATAAATATATTGCCCATAGGAACTTGGGCAAGGGGGTTGAAACATTAATTTAAGGGGTTCTTAAGTCCATGCTTAAACAACAAGTTTTAATTATTATCTCCATTGTCATAGGAGCCAGTGAATTTCTTCAGATTTATTTATTGTGATTTGTGTTGCATGGGTTTATGTTACAAGGATCCTGCCAAGGCACTGTAAATAATATTTTTGACATTTAAAAATATATTGGTTTATAATGAGATTTGCAATTTTGCATGGAGCTTAAAAAACTTTGGACTGAAGCTATTGGGATTCATATCTCTTCATGAAGACTGTAGAGATGGAACTGAAGCAACAGAGATTAGTTTAAAAAAATAAAAAAAATAACATTTTGACAATGTTAGACTGAAGAAAAAGGATAGTTTTTAATTATTTTATAACATGCTATTGTAAACTGATTACTGTGATATTCACATTTCCCAATATTTAAACAACCCTACCATTAAAATACTATTTAACAACACTACCACTAAATTAGCTTTGCATTTTTTGTATTGTTTAATATTGAATAGGGAAATGCTGCTGAGTTTCTTCCAGCCCCAAAATGAAAAGACCCATGTTTCAAATCTACATTGTCTCTCAATGCATTTCATGCATGAAATGTGTTAGGTCATTTCCTTACATGCCCATTAAAGGCATTAAATTCCATATCTTTTTCTGTTTAATCCAAATTTAGAATAAATTGTTTCAATCTACTATTATTGGATTTCTGATTTCCTTTGATTTCTAATCTTTTTAATTTATCATCAGAAATAGACATGCATTAAAAATGAAATGATAGTATGCATGTAAGCAGATAGCAGCTGTATCAGAATTATATATTTTTGTACAGAGGAGCTAATGGGCCATAAATGTAATATTTCTGTGTACATTTCCCTTTGTGGTCAGCCCTTACCTTGCATTACTCTATTATAATTACAGAAGCATGCAAGTCATGAAAGAAGCAGTCAAATATAAGTGTAACCCCTAGGAAGATCAACCCTTCAGCCTGGTGTCAAAATCTGACGACAGGTGTTATTGCCAGTAATTTACTTATAAATTAGCATTCTGTAAAATTGGACCGTAACCCACTATTCATAATTAAAAATGTCTTTAACGATCCAAGGGATGAATAACTTGACTGGTGCTATCTAGATTCAGCCTTTCAGTCATCAGGCCTAAGAATCAAGCCTATCAACAATCCAGGGTATGTGGCATAGTACCGTCCATTAAGTTCAACCTAGTAAAGATGATCCAAGATTTCCATTCAATTATGAAAATGGGATTCATACATATGTTCAATATTATTTTGTAGAGTTTTGTGGAGTAAAGTAGTCTTAAATAAGCTTTGTCAGAAAGGTCTAGATAAATACGCAAGTAAACCCTCAAAGTAATGTTGCTCTTAGGCCTCTGCACTGCTTTTTTCCTTCTATTGTGTACACATGGGCTTCTGTATCAGACTTCCTGTTTTCAGCACAAACCTCCAGGGCTAGGGCTTGAGCATGCTCAGTTTGCTCCACTCTACCCCCCTCCCTGCTGTACTCTGAGCCCAGAGCTATGAGCGAGCAGGGAGAGACTCAGGCAGGAAGTGATGTCACACCAAGCTTATATGGCAGTTGCCATCCTAAATAAACAGAGATAGCACCTAGAGCAGTTTACTCAGGTATGGTAACACATTCTTACTTGCACTATTGTGGTTAATCTATTGGCCACAAACTGCTTTGTTATCTTTCTTTCTCCTTTACACATTTTGTTGCTAATTAGCTCTTTAAAATAGCTCTACATGTTGCTTTTACATCTCTGCATAAACTGTTAGAAAACTTAGGGCATTGTTCCTTAGCATCTAAAAAAAATTAAGTTGGGAATGCTTCATAAAATCTGGGAGTGGGGAGGGCAGCAAATCAAATCCTGATTAAAAATGACAGTAGGACAATTGCTTTATTTAGCTATTTTCTTTTTTTTTTTACTGTTTTATTTAAATTATACAATTGGTGTTTAGAAGTAAATATAGACTAAATTGTCTTAAAGGGAAGCTGTCACTTTACTGCTTATTTTTAAATAAGCAGCCGAGCCTTCTCTTCAATAAAACATGGTGCTGAATATATACATTCTCTGACAGCAGGACCAAATCATCTCAGATAAGCAAAGTCAGCCTGATATATGCTGCATTTATGTCAATCAACTAATGAGAAAAATATTGTGTCTGACCTGTCTTACAGAAAACAATCCTATATTCAGTATAGGTATATCTATATATTGTGTAATTAATATTTTAATATTAATTTTGGAGGGTATTTCAAAGGTGTTTGCCTCTTCATAATCTACATTTTTTGTTACCTTTCTTACCACCTGAGAAGGGATGGAAAAATATCTGTAAATCGCTTCAATGCTATATAAAAAAGTACAATAATATTAATAGCTTGAAGACTTCCGACCCAGATATTCTTTCTTTACAAAGAACTCTTTTCCCAATTCATTTCTTGTTGGGACCTGCATGTTCTCTTTTATCTCAGCAGTAGTGAAATACTTTTGGATGTTAACAACATTAAATACGATATGGAGCACACTTGCTGTATAACAAGGCCTTTTTATAGATCACATGGTGATTGCGTTCTATAAATGATGTGATAATGAGCTGGAACACCAGACCACATGTACTCAACTATGTGCTAGCAAATTGTGGGATTACCCAATGGGTGAAAAGAAGGTTACTGTAACAACTGACTGGGTGTCAGTTCAAAGGCGAGCTTGAATCTACTGTCCTAACCTAATTATCTACACCACGGATATGGTTGATGAACATATCAGTAGCAAAGATACAGTTACTCTACATTTGGAGATAAGCTTGAGTAGCTATTCTGTTGCCAGTTTTCTGAATCCTTGCTTCTGTTCCATTCTTTGCCTGGTCCTTAGATCTTTTACCAGCAAAGATAAGATGTTTCTCCTTGTTCTGCATGCCATCGCAAGACAGTCAGTCTATTCCATGGAAATGCTTTGTATCATCAAGCACACAGTTCATTGTTTCAGTGTCAGGTTTACATTATTTGTGACTATTTCTTTGATAGGACATTTTATCCAAAGGGAAGATAATATGATCTTATTTTTTTTCAAGTAGATGAGGATGAGACAAGCAAAATGATGATCAACGTATCTGTACTGAGTAAACTGAAGGGCTGACTTTTCTTAGGAGCTCCAGAGCCTTTGCATGGAGAGTTCAGGCTAAAGTGTATTTAGGAGAGATTTATTTGGTATGATTTTTTCATCTTGGAAGCCCTGCTTGAAGGTCATTTAGAGTGATATGTGGGAGTGAACACTTGTTTTCTGTTCTAGATATTTTTTGGAAATATAAGATGTTTGTATATGTCTGTAAGCTATACAAATGTAGGCTTTAATGCCTCGTTGAGACACTGAATTTGGTCGGGCCCTCTTAGCTTGACTCTATTTAATGTTGTCCAATGCAATGCACAACTGTATACCTCCCAACATTTTGGAAATAGAAATAGGGACATGGTGAATTTAGTTTGGCCACACCTCTTTTTCTGACCACACCACTAATTACCATGTCATTTTACAAAATTTTGCAGGTTTTGTAAGTTTGAACACATTTCTGTAGTTTATGTGTTTTTACAGTTTTTCTAATGAAGGTGACTTGCCCTTTAAGGTGCAAATCACCCCAAGAGACCTGTATCTTAAATTGTAACTAAAGTATCTAAATATTTATTTTGGGCTCTCTGCCAAAAGCCATTTAAATAAGTGCAGGAGATCAAATAGAAAGTCGGACGATTTCAGTAACAATCTTGGGACTGCGAGTTGAATTGTAGAAATTGGGAATGTCCTACTCAAAACAGGAGAGTTGGGAGATATGCAACTTTATGTGGCTGAATTGCACCAACTAGTCATCATACAGGTCAACTAGTTAGATATATTAAAGCTCAGCCAGGAATTGATCTAGTTGATCTATTAGGTCAAATTATTTATTTTCTTTTAATAATAGGATTTCACCGGGTGATGTATCTCAGGTGATGAACATGATAGTTACATAGTTACAGTATATTACATAGGGTTGAAAAAAGAGTCCTTTCAAGTTCAACCCCTCCAAATTAAAACCCAGCATACACACACAACCCTCCACACTTTCACACAAACCATATATGCCCATAGCTAAACTAACTGTAGAGTTTAGTATCAAAATATCCTTTGATATTATGTCTGTCCAAAAAATCATCCAAGCCCCTCTTAAAAGCATCAACAGAATGAGCATCACAACATCACCCGGCAGTGCATTCCACAACCTCACTGTCCTGACTCTGCTTCAAATGAAAGTCCTTTTCTACTAGTCTGAAGGGGTGGCCTCTGGTTTGGTGATCCTCTTTATGGGTAAAAAGGTCCCCTGATATTTGTCTATAATGTCCTCTAATGTATTTAGTGTAAAGTGTAATCATGTCCCCTCACAAGCGCCTTTTTTCCAGAGAAAAAAACCCCAACCTGGACAGTCTACCCTCATAATTTAAGTCTTCCATCCCTCTAACCAGTTTAGTCTGCACTCTCTCCAGCTCATTTATATCCCTCGTAAGGACTGGAGTCTAAATCTGCACTGCATACTCCAGATGAAATCAACAAAATTATATAATAATATATATTAAAAGGGTGGAATTTTGGCGGATTTGGGTGAATCTAGGTGGGGCCTAAATGGTTTGAATCAGTTCTGGAATGTTGGGAGGTACAGTATGTTCAAACAGAAAGCTTTTTACTGTGACTAAATGTTGTGACGCTAATCTAAACTTGGGTTCTGGACATATTGAAAGAAAATGCAAATCTAAGCAAATTTCCAAAATATATTCATTTTCAATAGGTTCAAAGTAACTTGTAAATACAATTCCAGTTGAATGCAGTGTTTGTATATCTCAGTCTGTTCTCTGATTCTGACTCTTGTAGTAGATTTATTTTCCAGGACTATAAACTTGTTTTGCTACATTGTTTCAGGTGTAAGACCCAGCAGTGCAGATTATACAAAGAGATGCTGCTTTCAATGGCAAATACATTTACAACTATCTTTAAAACCACTGGCAATGTATAATTAATGCACAGTATATAGGTTGCTTAGATATTTTTTCTTTCATTATGCACAATTTTTTTGGTAGGAGATAAAATCAGTAGATTAGATTAGATTCATTTGCTCAATTCCATTGCAAAATGGGAGTATTTTTAAGAAAACAATTACATTTGTTTTACTCAGCTTTCTTAGCACCAAAATTGCACATGAGCAACATAAATACTTGACCCAGTACAGATATTATAATAATATTTACTTATTTATGATCATAGTAACAGCCTGTAGTGGTTTCAATTTAACACACCAATGGTTACTACTACATATCTGATTCTGGAAATATAGAAACCGTTAATAAGATCTGAAACACCCTGTCAACTGCCATGGGGGTGCTGGAGTGGTTGGTGTTTGCTGAGATGTGGTGCTAATTCTTGGGGAGGAATTTTACACTGGTTTCAACGAGGCAGATTCATCATTATTACAATAATGTTTTTTAGTCTCCATTTATACAGTATTATTTTCATTCTCAAAGAGCAATAGAATTTTACAGCGAGCTTTGTATAATATACAACTGTGCAGATTAGGAGATTAAGCTAAAACAATACACTTCAATGAATCTGTGGGAGGATGAAGGAAGAATAATTATTTTAAATCATAATATAAAAAAATTCGTAAATAGGGTTTGACTGGTAATAGTGTATCATGTGAGGAGTATTCATCTCAGTCTACATTCTTGTAGAATTTAGAGGTAACATATCTGACAGACCTTAGAGCACACAACAACATGTGGTTAATTTCATTACAGTTCTCAACCCACCACCACCATTATCAGTGAGTTGCTTGGATTCATATTGTAAAAGAGGGCAGAGCTGGCATTGGTTATGCTTAACTAGATGTGGTCAAGAGGCCTAGTCAAAAACCTCCCAGAAATTGACTCAAAAAAGTTTACATATCTAATAATGAGTCAATAAATCTACCACCTTTATGGTCTGAAGGTGGAAACCAGATCACACAGAAGAATCCACCATAAAAAAGGGCGAATGGCTCATATGCCATTCAACAAACGACTAGAATAACAAGAGTGGCTTGGTTCTGCAACCCTATTTCAGTTGAAAAATGTAAGCTAAGTAGACACTAACCCTTCCAACAACTTCCATTTTAAGTTGTCCCTTTTTTCAGAGGTCAACTTACTCATGGGGGCTCTTATGATACATAAAAGTCTGTGTGCTTTGTTTCCTGAAATTGAGCCAAAGGCCATGAAAATTGTCATGGTTTTAATACTCATATTGGTCATCTAACTACAATGAAGCCCCCTGGCAGTCTTCAAAAATGTCATAATAATTCCATGTTGAGCTAATTTTTACTGTTTGAAGTAGAAAGACATACTGTATTTAAAGACACATTTGAAAAGTCCCAGAATGTTTCAAAATGCGTTACCTAAAATGTATGGTTTTCTGTAGCCAGATTACTGTTAGGGGCCTTTCTGGCATTACAATCTAAAGTTGCAAATCACACTGGCATGGAGATATGGGGCTTTTAAAAATAGTAGTCTTTTCGTGCATTTAATAATACATGTTTCAGCTGGTAACTAATACAAAAGAAGTGCAAATATGAGCTAGCAGTGAAAGGGTTAAAGGAGACTGTGACTTCCATATATATAAAACACCTACATCGAAATGCTTGTCTACCACTTGTTGGTATGGAAAATAGCAAAGATATTTACTGAAAGGAAAGAACCACTGTAAAATGCAAATCTGAATGCAACTTGGATTGATCCTGGTTTGATGAGTTAGAAGACATATTATGTTCCACGATCAAATAGAACAACAACAACAACAGGAAAAAAAATATATGGCACCTGTCATCATGTCTACAAAACAGCTGGGTGGTGAGGATAATTTCCTTAGTGATCTTTTGCAGGACCCTTGAGATTAAACAATCATAAGCCTCATCCTCAGCAACTGCCGAAATTCTGTGCCTTTAAATGGCTATGAATACATCTACTAGAGTAACAGAAGGCCACGACCTGTCAGTTCCAATCCCAACAATTTTGTTTTGATCCTTGATATTAGGAACATCTGCGGAACAGGCGAACAAGCTTTATTGCTGCTAAGTCATACTGGAGATTGCAGGCATTCTAACTGGGAAAAGCAACGGATCCACCAGCTACACTTTGTGTTCCCAGCTGTACTTTTATAATTTGCTGGGCTCAAATGTTGGGATCCTAATCTTGTCCTTATTATGTTATACAGTAAAATAGCTCCCAACTTGCTTTAATGCCTCCTACACTTCACTTCAAATGCGAAATACTTTATATTTATGGTTAGAATATTAGAAAATAAGTATTTTCTGTCATTTTAAGCATGTAAGCATAGTTGCTTTGGCTTATTTAATGCCATTTCAACCAATATCTTTATTGTGCAAAGGAATGTGTGGTCAAATATGTGTTTAAACATAAAATATATAAAAATGTAGCAAGGGCATGAACAGAATCTGCTCTTTTGGACAATCTATTCTAAAAACATTTTATACTTGATGTTCCAATGCTGTCACAAAAAAAACAAAAAAAGACAAGAGAAGCTCCTTTCTACTATGTCACAACTATTTTTTGTAATAATTTTTTTGTGATAAAATTAAAAGTTTCCCATTGTGCCATAGTTGGAAAAGGAAGATCTGGGATGCCATGTGATCACCCATTTGCTCACCTGGACTTTAAATATCTAAGAAAACTATGTTTCTATTTTGCTTTTGAGTCTGGGGCATTGAATTTATGGCTAAAATCCCACCCACTTCCCATTAAACTCCACCTACTTTGTAGTACACAGTATGGAAATGTCCTCCTCAAATTGAGAAAATTATGGAGTATATCAGTGTTAATAAGTTGACCCATATCAGAACCTTTGCCCTGGACCATAGCTAGTGTTCAGTTTCAACTTCTGTGTGCAGTGTTCAACAATTGTTTTTATTGAAACAATTATTCCTGTCATAGTTACTTTCAGAAGGTGATTTATTCAAATTCTAAAATTGTGCAAAATTTTTCTTGATTTTTCTTTTTTTGATATTCATATATCATACAGTATATTCCTATAGACAACTTCTAGAATTCTTGACAACTCTTGAGAACTATTGAACAAGTGGTACGATAGAAAGAATCCCAATCAAACCAATTGGCATTGCTCTCAAATATTTTAACTAAAAATAATTTTGAACATTTAAAAAAACAAAGCAAGGTTTGTGATATTTTTCATAGAAAACATTTACATTTATTTTTCTTTTCCTTTTTTTTTATTTGAGGGCGTAACAAGATATTATAATTATATTACATTTGAAGCTCAGTTTTGGCTGGAAGCAAATCAAATGAGATTTTAAAATGGGATATTTTTAACATAGATGCTTATCATAGTTTTAGGGTATAAAGGAAAAATTAGGCCACCGAATAATAAGTGTATCATTAATATCTCAGCGGATACTGTATCATAACATAATTCTGGCTTAAAATGGAAAATTTCAAGCCAAGAAAAAATATAGTAATGAAATAATGTTTCACTGAATGAATAAGGGAGGAATGGAGTAAAGTACACAGGCTCTGCATTACTGGAAAAGATCTCCACTTGTATCTTGAAAGCCACTAACTTTTGTCAATAGTAATAAACATCATATTTTGCTGCATGTCAGAGAGGGAGGAACTGTAGGGTTTGAATACATAAATGAACTGTTCTTCTTTGTTTTTTACTCTGGCAAGATGCAGTTAGTGGGGTGGGTAGGTTTTAAATCTCTGAAAGGTTGTACTAATTATTAAAAATAAACTGCTTCTGTGGCTTTTCCATACCTTTAGTCAATCACTGGACTATTACATTTCTAATATATGGCGTCTCTCCATGGCTCATGTTTCTGCATTGGTGATATTAGTACATATGTATCTGAGTCAATTAAGCCAATTAAGTATTAGTAAAGCTCTAGCCAATGTTTGACTTAGGGGGTTATTTACTAAACTACAAATGTATCTATTTTTTCAATTATAAAACTACAACCAAACTCCCATTTCCAATTTGACTTTATTTATTAATTTAAAAACCTGGATCGGGAGAAAACCTGATAAAATTGAGCAGTAAACTGAAATGCCCAATTTTTTTTGGATGTTTCACCAAATCGCTCGATTTTTCATGTGTTTTTGGCCGAAAAAAACTTTTTTTTTGGCCTAAACTCAACGCATGCCACGATAACTTCAAATTGAGATTGATGCCTCTCCTACTGACTTAGGAGATGGTGGACTTTCAGATTCTGGTATTTTTTTTACAGCATCAGGGTTTAATAAATCTTGAAAAATTTTATTTTGCCCCCATGAAATATTTGTGTTTTTGCCCCAAAAAGCTGAACAAGATAAATTATAGGTTTAGTAAATAACCCCAATGAACCAAACTGAACACCTGTAAGAATGTGTATAACTAGAGATTGACAGGATTGGGAGTGGGAGTGTCCATACAATTGTACATAGTTATTACCCACCTAAACCTAGGACTCAACCTCCCAATCACAATGCTGTGACCAAATCATGCATCAATACAAGCCTAGTGGTAAAAATAAAAGGCAATTTTTATTTAACAGCTATGCCCATATGTAAATAAAATCAAAACAAACAAAACATATTTAAAAACAAGCGGCGCAGCATGATGGTAGGGGTTCCTCTTCAAAGTGTAAAAGAACCAACTGACTGATTATGGTAGAATCAGTAGTGGAAAATAGCATGCATCCCAAAGATAGATTCAAACAGAGAAAGGACAAATGAATGCAATTGTCACGGTCGGCACCCTAAACCAGAACAGATGCCAAGTTCCCTGGTCTCCACACGATAAAGGGTGCTGTGTGGCCCGAAACGTCACCTAACTTTTGTTTGCTTGAAATGAGCCAATAAATACACAAGATTTAAACACTACAGTATCAGTGTGCTGCGGTCATATGGACATTATACAAGTTCCCTGGTCTCGGCTCGGGCTTCACCAGTAGTGTGACCGCCTTTGGCTTCGGGAGGAGCCCTCAGCTACTCAGATGCCACCTGGACTTAACAAAAGGAACAAGGTGAGGGGTTCTGGCAAGCAAAGGGGCACGACTGTTGTTGTTAGGCCGAAGATCACGGTACAATAGGATTAGGCAAGTTCGTCAAGCAAGCTGGGTCGAGGCAGGCAGATATCAAGGATGGTCAGACAGGCAAGGGTCAAACCGGGTAATCAATCAGAAGGATGAGACACAATCGGAGTCGAAGTACAAGCTGGGGTCAGGTTACGGATATCAGAATAGTCAGGAACAGGCCGGGTCAAACACAGGAATAATACTAGCAGGATACAAAGAACAAACGCACAAAGGCTCAGGAAAGCACCAGGAATCAAATCCTATCACGGGCAATGAAAAGTAAAAAATGTCCCTTTAAATACCTTTAAATTCCATTGCGCGCTGACGTAATCACGCAAGGGGAGGATGGTGCGGCGGGCGTCCCCGCCACACTGGTAAGGTTCTTTTTGTTACAGCAATAAATCTCAATATCAAGTAGCAACTAGCCCCTTTTTTTTAGATATATCAATGTCCGAACCCTGAGGTGGACCCAAATAGGTTGGATAAGAGTTCAATCCTGGGTAATGGTGGAGTGAGAATTAAGTCATGAAACAGCTTTATTTCCCACTGGAAAAGAGTAGATTAATGCTGAATATATTGCAAGGCTTGTGGTGGAGCAATAGTTCCAAAGGTGTGCAAATATAGATGTATATAACTTACATTAGTGCTGTGTCCATGGTCCCCACTCAGTATTGGTAATTAAGGGGGGGGGGGCTGAAGACACACAGTGGTGCTGTAAGATAGTAAGCCAAAGTCTGCTCTCTAGTATGCCCAAATTGAAAGTACAGGGCAGTAAAGTGTATTGAGCTCAGTGTCTGAGCCACACCGTGTTGCCGCCTCAGCATTCAATGCTTCATAGAGGACGCAGTTAGTTGGCCCCTTCCAAGCTGTGTGGAAAACATCAAGCGGCATATATACAGACCAGTTCAGCAGCACACATGAGTTACGAGGCGAAGTTGTGGCGCCGCCTGATAGGCTGGGATCCCCTGCTTGGAAACACGATTGAGAGTGGAGCTGAGCATTGATCTGGATTTGTGGATCGCTGGAAATATCGAAACTCATGTGTGCTGCTGAACTGGTCTGTATATATGCCGTTTGATGTTTTCCACACAGCTTGGAAATTGTGTAGCAGTTACTGGCAGTCTCAGACCAACTTACTCAGGAGAGGAGGGATACCTAAATCTATGTTCTATAGAGCACCCTATTTGTCTATGCAAGTCATGAGCACACTTGGATGTAAACCTGGAGAGCTTCATCTCAATCTCTTTCAGTCTGGCCATGCTCATAAGGAGGAGTTTACAGGCAAAACCCTCCTAAAAAAACTCGAGCATCATGAAAGCTATTAACATCTTCAAATGGTTCAAGTGACCTGTGCCAATGACTCCTACATTGAACTTGGCAGGTTTTACATGGTGTATTTTTGTATACTAACTAAAAAAAAAAAAAAAACCCACAAAAAAATGTGTTTTGAACAAAATCTACTTGAAAACTCAAATTTTCATGGAAAACACATCTTGAACCTTAATAAATAACTCCTCCAAGTTAAACTTCAAGCTTAGTCAGTAACACCTACATAGAAGCTACATAGACATATATCAGGTGCACTATGCCTTGGCAAACCTGTAAGGCAGGGTATGTTGTTTATGAAGCTGAATCTTTAGTATCTTTTCAAAGAATCCATAGCGTTGCCTGTTAAACCAATGAACATTTTCATTTCGATTGACATATGGCATTTAACCCAAGATAATATGGAACCATTTGATTGTTCTGTTTCTGAGCTGTCGTTGCAGCTTAGTTCTTGCCAGCTATGATAGATCCTCTGCATTATTTCTCTCTCTCTTCATTTTCATTCTTTTCTACCCGAGAAAATTAGACAAAGTTCCTATGGCACAGCCAATTAAAAATGTATTGTGCGTACACTTTAGGAAAACAAAGGGGAATCAGCTGAAGAGCCCAGTAATCAGAGACAGCCATTCACTCGCATCATTGAAAATGCAAATGGCTAACAAGTTAACGCAAGACCTATTGTAAACTGCAGATTCCAGCCTGGGCTGTGTCTGACAAACTGATTATTTGGTAGAAATCACCAGGCGCTTCATACTAATGGACACTGATTTGCAATGAATTAAGCAATCAAACTTTGCTGTGACTAAAAAGTCAGCAGTGATCACTGTGGCATTTGTTTTCAAATTTGACATGGGGTATTTGTGTACAGAAGAGACACAAGCAAAGTAAGGGCTGGAGAGACCTCAAGCCTTCCAGTTGTATAAAGTCAAATTAATCAGGGAGCTTGGCACAGGCAGGTAATGTACCAGTGGGACATCACTACTTGTATCTGAGTAAACCTCAATCTGACTGCTTGCATTGACATCAGTGGGGCATCACTACTGGCAACTGAGTAGACCTCAGTTTGACTGGCTACATTGACATCAACATGGGGTGGCGTGTGCTTTGGGGTAATGCTGCTTACAGAGACTGAAGACTGAATGTCTCTCATAAATTCACTCTCAAGCTAAATTGATAAAGGAATTATTGGGGTCTAAACTCAAGTGTCTACTTCAGCCACCAGGGAAGGGTCTTTACGATTAATAACAAAAAGGTATTAAGTCTGTGGGGTCTAGAGTCTATCATCCCACCTCAAACCAGCAGTGCCCACTCCTTCTTAATTGGTGTGAGCAAGCACTGAAGGTATTTCAGAATAATTTCTGAATTTAATTTCCAATGGACAGTTTGCCTTAGGGGATGATTCTAACCACTGTCCGTGCATAATTCTTAGAACGTAGAAAACTAGCAGCCTAGAGGAAATAGATTTATAAATAACTTAAGACACTTCCCTAAAGGTGGAAAAATATCTTAAAAGAAAAAAAAAATGTATTTCTTTATTTTTATGTCTGCTATTAATGAGTAATCTGGCCTAGTTTGTACTATGTCTCGTTTTGTGTTATAGGCACTCATCACTAAGGTTTGGACACCTGCTGTTTTGTGTGCATGTCAAGACACAAACAATACTGAACTTGTAACCAAAGCTTTAAGCTTTTGTTTTAAAAAAAAAAAAAAATCGCAGTAAAATTTTTTTTGCAGTTGATAAAAACTGCAAATAAAACTGCTGCAGGAAAATCTGCAAAACATATGTGTTTAAAGGCTTGCTGCACTTGGGGGTGCCAAATGTTAGGCACCCCACAAGTGATTGTATCGAATTACCTGAAACCCTGGGCCGGTGCTCCTATCAGCAGAAAACTGCACCAGCCCGGGGTTATACCAGTGAGCACCACAGAGTAATCAACGTCCTTCTTCCTCCTCCTTTGTGCGGCTGTGCATGCACAATAGAACAAAAAGCCGAACTTTAACTAGTCGGCTTTTTTTGTTCAACTTTGCATGCGTTTGATCAGGGAAATTTGAAGCAAGAAGACGGAAGTGGATCGATCCGTGGTGCTCACTGGTATAACTCCAGGCCGGTGCAGTTTTCTGCTGATAGGAGCACAGGTCCGGGGTTGCAGGTAAGTCAATACAATCACTTGGGGGTGCTTAACATTTGGCACCCCCAAGTGCAGCAAGCCTTTCCTTCATCTTTCAGAGGGACATCTATAATATAATTTAAAAATTCATTAAAAAAAACAAGTCCAGGGCCAAAAAGAAACATTTTATGGCACCTTATTATTTATATGAAATAGGTTTTCTGACTTTTCAGTTGCTCTTGAAGTACAGCTTTGGGGCCCCCAGACAGCCTCTGGGTATTGGTGGGTGCTCTGAAAGTACATCAGCTACAGAGTTACAGGTCACTGTTGCCGATTCACCCATTTGCTTTGAAATATTAGCAATGGCACCTGATTCTTACTAATTTCTGATGCTCAATATAACTCCGTTATGCCAGGCAGTCAACCATATTTGTGACTTATGTATATCTGTATTCTTTTACTGAGCAATAATGAAGGAAGTACTTGATAGAAAAATATTAAACATTTCCAATTTAACATTTTGTCTGAGTTGTCTGAATAATTTGCAACGGGGGGGAAAGATTCCAAGGGGTGTTAGTGCTCAACACCCCCTCTGACCTCTAACATCCCATAGTATAAAAAGGCACTCAATCAAAACTGTTCTGAAAAAAATCACTTTCCTGACTGTCTCAGGAAAAATATAAAACTTTTGGGAATACCTTTGGATTCCCCTGTTCAATATATATAATACATTTGCACATAAATGTACAGTATATATTTTTATTAATAAGCTTCCTGTTTCATTGCAGTTATCAGTGCCCATGTTGGCACAGCAATATAAAACTGGCAAGAATACATTAGACTAATTTGGGCTAATCCATTAAGAGAACAATGTCCATTTAGTAATCAGCCTACACTTCACCTACCTCTGATTTCTTCTGAGCGGCTATGAAAATTCCCCTCACAGACAGAATTTCTCGGGTAGACGAAATATGTTCCAATCTTGTTATTGCTCCTGATAGATTGCAATAATGATTAATTCTTCCCGACAGTACTAAAAAACTGTCAAATCCAGAAAGGCCATAGGAAGAATAAAATTCGTACCCATGGGTAGCATTTCAAAGATATTAATGAAAGGTGAAGCCTGAATCAAACTGACATATAGATTTAACCGCAGATTGGTAGACTCTATCTTTATTACTTAAGTAAAACAGCTCTATTCTAGCAGAGTGCAATTAATGGCAAAAAATCTCTGTTATAGTAAACTTCTATTTAATGTTTAATGTTATGATATAGTATTCAGTAATAAAACGACACTTCTCATTCACACAAGGGATGGTCACTGGCCTTGCAAATTTAATTTTTAGCTTCAGTAGGCCAGTGTATTGAGCCAAAAAGGTATTATAGCCTAGTTTAAATTTAAATTTAATGACATTGATATATTCTAAATATTCAATGAAAACCCTCGGCCACAGATGCAGGGTGCCGGTGGTCTGAAAGAAAATGTAACTTCGTAGGGTGGAACTAGAAGTTCTGGCTCAGAGCACACGCAAATAACTTGGGCTGGCATTGAACGAAGGACTGGTCTGTGCTAAAAAACTTTGCTTGTTGGTCATCCTTAGTTAATGCTTTGCTTATATGTGGTTTAAATGTGCTCCCCTTGTAGATTTCAGTATGTTAATTATTTGCAGTGAATGTTTGGAATTAAAGGCAGAATATTCCTTGTTTAGTAGTTTTACATTGGTTAAGGGGGATAATTGGGGTGGCTTGTGTGTGTTCCATTTGCTACACTTTGGGGTAGATTCACTAAAGGGTGAATGGTCACCAGCGACTGCTTCGCACACCTTGCACCACTTTGCCGGATGCAAATTCACTACCACTAAACTAATTACTAATATGCGAAGTTGCGAGCTGGGCGCCAAACGCTGGAGATTTTTCGCTAGCGTTGCTTCAGCTGTGCGATCATTTCAAATTGAAGATCTTATGCTTCAGTCAATTTGAATAGGGTGGGTACAGTAAAGTTGTATAGACATATTAGAGAGGATGCACATGCGTGGAGTTACCACTAGCGAATTATCATCTGCGCCGGTTAGTGAATTGGTGATGTCCCTGCAGATAGGATGTCTAGTGAAATTACGCTAGCAATGGCCCTTAAGCGAATCTGCTCCTTTGTGTCTTTGTGCCTTGCTATTTTTGCTGTTAGGCTGTGGTGTAGTTTATTTTGCCATTGCTCAATGTGCAGTTATTTCATACCACTGCTTAGTTGTATACTGAAGATGGCCTCAGTGTAAAGGAAGATGTGGAGCAGGACTTCCTGCACAGTTTCCAGTTATGGCAGGGAGATGCGTGGGGGCCTTACCATGAAGGTTTGCTTTCCTGTTGGCGCTATGGAATGCATGTAATTATTCTAGAAACATTCTATTCTTATTTTCCAGGGACGCTTTAGCTTTATAAAAAAAAAAAATTTTCATTCTCCTGTAGAGAGCCCAAATTGGATGACAATTAAGGTGAGATTTGGGCTGTCCTAGATTATTTTGGAGCTATGGCTGAATGATTGATACACTAATGTAACCTTATTATGAGCTAAGGAGGGGGACTATGAACAAAGGCTGGCCCTTCAGTAGGGGTTGAAATGAAAAAGTCATCAACCACTTATCCAGAGGATGACAAAATGAAACCCCCCTCATATTTCCTGAGAAGACAATTGGTCATATACATTTTTCTTTCTATTTTAAAAAAACAAATTTAACAAAAAGTTTCATTTGTGATGCATTTCTACTTCTGCCTGGAAATGTCTTCAATACTGTAATGAACAGTCTCCCTGGTGGTCTAGTGGCTTACCCCCATGCACACTGGAGCACCCGCCATGCCTCCAGCGGGGACGCTCACCACTTATCATCCGGGTGCAGGTCATTAAGCCTGTTCACAACAGCTTCCTCATAGAGTGTAATATTTAATCCATCAATAAAGGCGGTTTTAATAAGGAATCGTAGTGCTGTCGATGGATTAAATATTATACATTTACTCTGATATCTCCAATCCTGACCTTTTGCCTGTCCGTTAACTATTCTACACTCTCTAATCCTGATTCTGGCCTTTCTGACTATTCTACTCCACTTGTGCTGGTCCGGCCCACCTGTTCCACTTGGTGGTATTCTTCAACCTAGTACCCTTGGTGAGACGATCGTGCCCCTGTGCTGGCCAGAACTCTTAGCTTGGCACCTCTCGATAAGTCCAGGTGGCATCTGAGTAAGCTGAGGGCTCCTCCCAAGGCCAATGGCGGTCACTTAACTGGTGAAGCCGAGCTGAGACCAAGGTGCTTGGCAACTGTTATGGTATTGGGTGCCGTTCGTGACAAATACATTTCAATATGAATTTCCATTAATGTTTTGTTCTCCAACTGGAAAATTCCCTAATGGAGAATGAAAAACTAAAAAAAAAACTAAAAAAAAAAATGAGAACAAAAAAATAAATTAACTATTTTAATACCAAAACATGTGAAGTTTTTCTACAGTCTTTATTCTGTTTATAGAGAATGTAGGCTTTTTAATATAAATTTTAATACATTTTTGTTCTTCATAATTTTCTAATGGAGATAAAAAAAACTTGCATATAGAATGTAAAAGGTATGGGATAAAGTATTATTTTACTTATTTGGGGCAAAAAAAAAGCACAAAAATGTTTCCACCCGTCAAAATTTTGCTTAAATTAAAAAAAATAGCATTTAAGTAAAATTTTTAGAATGAGATAATTTCAACAATAGAAATAAAACGATCTTGCAGTTGAAAGCATTTATACTTGAAATGTTTATAACTAGGGCCGTGCATTTCTAATTAGAATTCTTCTTTTGTGGTATAATCCCTTCTCTGTAAATCTAGTGTGTATTTGATATTTCTGGATAAAAGTAACTCTTGTTTTCTTGTTTCTGCTATAGGCCTCACCGATCAAAGAATTTATATGAAACCAAAGGTAAGAGGTAAAACGTACTCTATATTTATTATGACAAGAATTCCACATGCTTATTAGCTGGAAACCATTCTGTGTGATATGATAATTGGCGTGACCAGTTCTAGAAGCAAGACGGGGCTGGTGAGTGGGTTTCTGTATGCACAAAGCATTTCTGATGCCTATGTTGTCTGTATTGTATAATTCATCAACAAGCTGTCAAAACAACCCATATAAATCCACCGATGGATGATAAATGAATCAAGTCAGATCTAAAGTAGAATCTTGAAATAATTCAGAGAAAGGTAATCAGATTAATATTGGGGATAGAAACTATATATATAGAAAGCGAGTTGGGAGTGATTTGCTAACCTTACGCTACATATGTCTCTAAGACTGATGGTAATTCTACAGGTTGTGCCAAGTTGAGCTTGTTTTATAGACCACCACTGTTAATAAATTGATTATTCTGTTCAGTGATAAATTCAGGGAAATGTCAGTCATTACATTTGAACATCTTGGATCTGCATCTCTAATATTGTGTTACTACTTCAGCACCCTACAAAGCAAAAGTCAAAAATGAGTCAAAGGGAATACTTTTGGCACATGGTAGATGGCCACCATAGCAATAAAGATTGGATAAAAACCTGAGAACCTTTTCTGATGTTGACTACAGGTGTCAATTTGTGTTACCATGTTATATAGGAATTCCGACAGTATCAAGGTTGTTGGTCACCTCCCTCTAGTACTTCTAATTACTTCTACTTACTTAACTAATTGCTAAGTACCAGACTGACACTTCTCTTCCTTAAACTTACAACAGCTTTCATTTGTGTTATTTAATTTACCTTGGTATCCATTTCCCTGCTCTGAGTTGGCCCTTATGCACTATAATTGAGTCAGATACATTACTATACTGCATATGTGCCAGAAGGGTCGTTTTAGGAATCATTGAGAAAAAAATCAATGACCGTCTTGTGCTCTAATACAGTGCTGTCCAACTGGTGGCCTGTAGGCTACATCTGTTTTGAAGGCCCCCTTTTGTGCCCTATCATAAAGGTCTTACTGCCATAACTACTTATCTCTGTGTAAGATTTAAATTGTATCAGTACTGAGACCACCTAGTCCCTGCATTGTTGACACCTCAGATTCAGGCTGAAATGTCCTGTATTATTCACACCTGTATTGTCCACCTGTAAGACCATGCATCCCCTTCCCTGTGTCCTACTCTGCCTTTGCTACTCTATGCTGCCTTTGTTTGCCATACTCTGCATGCTCACTGATGTACCACTGAAGTTGGACAGCACTGCTCGTAAATGGCATGGTAGTCCTAGCTTAGAAATTAGAGTCACTGGGGAGTCTAAAAGATTGGCACTCAAGAAATAAGGGGTTCTTTGTCCTTAAAATTCCCCTACTGCTTATTGTGTTTTTTTATGCAAAAGTGAAACATATGGTGGATATGTTCAAGTACTAGTATAAATGGGAATGGTTATGCCTGCCCCTACCTGTTTTCCAATCTGCATGCAGAGGCCACAGACAGCAATGGAGTTCATTCCTTACTGCCTAACCTTCTCCACCTGAGGAAGAGAGATGGGAACCCCTGGAAAATTGTTTATACCACACACAGCACTGTATCTCTTATAATAAAAGATGTTAATGGAAGGGATGTTATTCACCATTGAAATGTTATTGTTCCTCCTTTTTCATGCCGATACTAGAACAAACACATCATTGGTTAATACAGCAATGCTTGTGCAGGATCAATTGTTCAGTCAAGGCCCTGATTTTGTTTGACATTGACTGCTCTCATAGCAAACATCTTATTAGGAAGTTTGCAGTAAAGCAGTTTGGCTTACAGTAAAATTGAATATCCCCTGTGGGTAAGGGTGTAGATCAAACCTTTCTAGCTGAGCCCTGAAAAAAATTTTTCTGGGCCTCCACCCCTGGCCAAAATCACAGTTCACTAGTGAAATATGGGGTGAGCTAGGATTTTGCATGCATTTTAGGTCACCAATGGGCCTTCCTACCATAAATCAGACCTTGCCCCCCAGCAACAGGGTCTGCTTTCTCTGTAGTTACATCACTGACCTTGAAGGGATTTGGGCTTAAATGTCACAGTTTTTACTTTAGGTGGTGGGATTAATTGGTAATTATGGAATCAAATCGATGGCAAACAAATTCTGATTGTAATGTCAACATTTACTTCCATTGCTTTGACCGACATTTATTCCCTTTCAGCTTCGAGGGCCGCTACCTTCTATTGTCCAATCATTCCTACCTGCAATGGTTTTGCTATCTTTACATTGACTTTTATGATGTTATCAAAGTATATGCTGATTTTTATGTGATTTTTTTATGCAGCAGCATAAACACTGACATACATTTTCATGGTGGCATAAAAGTAGCCCTGGCAAAAGCCCAAATTATTGTGCTTAGGTCTTCATAGCATATTGTAGTTTTATTTATGTTGCTAGGATTCTACTGTAGATTTTGCTCTTGGTGCTGTCAAATAAGAATTCAGTTAGACTCTCACTCCTTAAAGGGGATATATGATGTGATGATTGTAAATATTTTTTATTTAAAGAAACTGATCCAATGATTTATGGACTTATTTGGTTCAACCACAAATGTGAGACCAGATCTACTTAGCTCATAACAGGCCAACCATTCAACCACAGCTCCAAGAATATATCTAGTAATCAAAAACCTTTTCATCCAAAACTCTTTATTTGACCGTCATGCTGGACTTCTGGGAGTTTCGAGGGAATTCTACTCAAATATGTACCCAACTTTGCACAAGAATTGTGGGGAAAAAGCTGCATTCTGGGTAGAAAAAACATGGTGAACTGCATCCAGAATTTCACATTGTTGTTTGTAAGTCACAGAAAAGCATGCCAGCTTCTGTAGAGGCTGGCACCAGATGGGCTTCTTAAGATTTTTATGACTAATATGCCTAGTCTATCATTTATTCTAAAAGTTCTTCAGATTTGTAGAGAAAGTAGTTATGCCTAGGGATTAGGGTTTCTAAACCATAACAAAGCAGGATGCAGGTGTGTTGTATCCGTGCATGTTGCATAAGTATGCATACACATTGTTTCATTGTGCACTAAAACAGCCACACACTGGGTTATAACTGGTGCATCATGGGGATGCAAAACTTGTTTGGGATAATGTTTCTTTCAGTTTTTCCATATAAACGGTAACGTTCCATAAATTGCAACATGGCCTATTTGACTTTATAGCCCACTTATGTCCTGAGTCTTGTCATTTTAGTTGTAACTGACAAATTCCCTATTTCACCCTTTTTCTGAAAAGCTACTAACATCTTCTGCAATTTGGTGCTGATTATAAGAAACCAAGTTACCAAAGTTACCGGCAGTTCCTTGAAGTTCGATGCAAGTATAGAGAACATATCAATGTACAAATGATCTGCCTGCGAAAGCTCTTTTTGAACTGAGCAATGTGGTGCTAATTGTTGGTTTCAGAATTCAGGACATCCAGATTTCGTCTCCTGGACTCTGTGTTCTTGTTGACCTCAGCAAGGAGGAGAGGGTTAGATTTTGCAGCAGTATGAGGCGTTTTATTAAGAGACACGTGGTAGGCTATTAATAAGCAGCCCATGACCCTTTGGAAGTTTTTATAGCTTTAAATATATCTCCTAGTATAGATGTATAGTAGATGGAGGCAGTTCTGCAACAGAGAAAAACTACTCCTCTTTGTGGTAATGTAGAAGAAAGAACATCATTAGCAATGACAAAAACTAATAATAGCATATTTCACTCAAACCCTTTCACTTATGATGAATGCCCAGTCTTCTGCCTCAGTGCTATTAGTGATGCACATGGAAATATACAAGTTAAGGCTAAATGAAGGGATACTTGGTACCTTGGTATCGATTAGATCCCAATTTAAAATAAATAAGTTTATTTCTTCAATTCCTTGAACAGGATCAAGTTCATCTTAGTTCAGGTTCCCCTTTTGATATAGCCTTCTTCTGGTCTACTAAAGATGTATTTTGAAGAGCAAAGAACAAAGGATACTTTGCAATGATACGTTTGTCTTAAATGATGAGCATTCAGAATAATAAGGACTCTCAAATGGGTTAAGCAACTCTGTCCTTCAGGTGATACAAATGGATTTCCTAGCTAAGGTGGGTTACACACCATCATTTTTTTCTTTTCTTGACTTAAGACTGAACTGTGGGTAGAAGTGGGTACCAATAAATCTATAATACACTTAATGTAATTCATATTGACCTCCAAACCATGTGGAATCAGTCCAAACCATTATTAGCAATTTACACAATAACTGTAATCTGAGGGGGACAGTTTTAACACCTTAGATATTCCAACTGATTTGTTATACATAATAGAGTTGAAACAACTTTTCTGGAAATCTTTATAAGATAAATATGGGACATGTATACATACAGATGCAGTCACTTTGGATTGTAAGTTTAATGCGTCGTGACTTAACACATTTATCCCATTTATCCCACTTAGCACAGAATATTGTGTCACAGCATCCCATACAATTAAAGAGTTCACCATTGAAAACAATGGAGCATTGGTATGCTAATGAAAAGGTTAAATGCATTAAATGAGTTAAGATAACTTTAGATAACACAGTTTCTTCAATTAGCCCTGAGTCATGACGCATTTAACTTACAAATCCAAGTGACTCTATCTGTATGATAACCACCTTACTGACTGTGACATACCATCTGAGAGGGCCTTAGCTGCCTCCAATATATTTCAAAAGCATCAACACATTTCTGGCCATGAAATCAATGAAGTTTTTTAGCCATCTCATTTCTTTATGAGAGTAGTCAAGAATTATCTCAAATTAGTTAGATTAGTACTAATATCCTTTCAATTACACATAGCTTTTCAGAGATGGTTCTTAATTCAGATCAGTTGCTGCCCCATGTTTCCAGGGGTTATATAATAGGTCTTTCAAGTCTTCGTAAGGTTCGAGTATCTGTCCAACTAGTTCACATAGCAGTGATTCAATTTTATCCAAATACTCCAAATTTAAAAAAAAATGTTTTCTTTTTCTCTGTAATAATAAATAAGTACCTTGTACTTGACCCAAACTAAGATATAATCAATCCTTATTGGAAGCAAAACCAGCCTATTTATTTAAGGTTTACAAGATTTTCTAGGAGACTTAAGGTATGGCTTACAGAGATATCTGTTATTTGGAAAACCCCAGGTCTAAAGCATTCTGCATACCAAATGTATGAAGAAGTTCCAAATGCATGAATAACACAACTACAATTTTTATCTCATAGAGGGAAATCTGGATTTATTTCTAATTCCAGAATTTTTAAGATGAAAATTGAATTATGTATTTATAATCTACATGAGGCAGGGCCTGTAACACAGGGTTAAATCAGTAATCTGCCTTGCTTTCATTTTCCTTCCTCTGTTCTTTCGATGGGAAATACTTGTGTTCAATGTTTTACTGTAACAAAACTACCACGCTGATATAATAGAGGGCTTTGAATCTCTGTTGGTTAAAAATTGGATTTCAGGATGCATCAAACTCATGTGGTCTTTTATTTTGAGGGGATAATGATTACTGGGGTTAAATTTTTGTTTCTGACTTTAAGCTGTAATTCCAGCTTAATGGCGTAGTTTGTGGCTCTCTGCATGCAGTTTAAGTCGCCGCATAAGTACTAAAATCTATTATTTGTCTCCGTTTCGAGACAACATAATCGTGTTGGTAAATGACAGGAGCAATTAAGTGTGTAGCATTATGAAGAAATAAAGGTTCCAGGCCTTAGGATTTCACTTTATTTCCAATTACAAACCTGATGGAATGCGAGTATAAAAAAAAAAAATCTAGGTTCCGCTTGGTTTCTTAGTGACCCTTTTGTCACACATAAAAGAACACTAAAGCAAAAGGAAATATGCATAAAAGAAATGTTTATTTAGATTTGTTGCTTTGATTTGTTTACAGACAGTGTAGGACTGGGGTGATGGGTGCCTATGTATTTGCTTGTCCTCTGCTGAAGTGCAAAGAATACATTGCCCCAAAGTTTGTATGACTGATCCTTCTGTCCTTACCTTACCAGATCTTAAAGGGTGAATGATTCATTTTGGGGTGCCATCAAGTGGATCCTTTGCAGTAGGGTTAGGATAAATAAAAATATTATAGGACATAATGGACCTAATTCAATTTCATATAGTCCTTGACGAATTTAGGAAAATCTTTGGGCTATCACATTTAGGAAATAAGCTGTTGTTGTTTTGAGCTACTTGTGTTAGATGTTGTTAAATTGATTCTAAAATAAACAGAATCCCTTAAGAATATAACTGCTAAACTGCAAATATATGGGAAGGGTGGAGCTGGGGGCATGATAGTGTGGACCTGGCATTAACAGAGTTTGGCTAAGGCATATTTTAATGGTAAAAAAAACCTCCTGAAAATCACCTTTGGGTGGTTGACATCTCAGATTAGTTATGTGCATCACTCACATCTTAACTTAGTAGAGCTTACAATCTAATCGCCACAACACAGGCACACAAACACAAAAAGTTCATTTGCAACTTCAGGTTAACTGCACTCACACAAAAATAGACATTTGTTGAAGCCATTGACACCATTTATTGAAAGCACTTGCTTACTCTTCCCTTTTGTTGACCTGCACCATTTTGGCCATCTCATCTCCTCATCTGAATCATATGCATCTAGAGTAAATGCGCTGGGTAACCCTGGAGCTACCACTATGTTCAAGCTGACTGCATTACCAGGGTTAATTGTGTGGACTATGACAACTGCAGACCTGCATCCAGTAAACCACATGCAAACATCGTAATAATGCTGAATACTGTAAGTTAAACAATCCCCAACCACAATTGTGTCCATTTTGGCAAAATTACGAACCTCCAAATTGCATTAGCATTGATGCATCAAATGCAATTGAGGCAAATACAGCACAGTAGAATAGACACAATGCTGAAATTGTGAGTAAAACTCTTCATTGTGGGTACAAAAACACATTGATTTGTATCCACAAATTGTACTTTACACACTGAGCTTGCAGTTGGAAATTAACCCTAAATGATTTCATTAACATCTAGTATGTTATTGGACTGCTGGAGGAACTCACTGTGTATGCTTCCCATAGCAAGTGTTCCAATCATACTTAATACTTTAATAATGACTTTATTTGGGAGTTCATAGTCAATTGTAAGATTGAGCTTTGACTTGACTCTTAGGGGCAAATTTACTAAAGAGTGCAATTTCATCAGCAACGGCTTTGCAGCTATTGCAACACTTTGCCAAGCGAAAATTCACTCACACTACTGTGTTACTTCAGCAGAGTGAGCAAATCAAAGCGAAGCTGTGCCAGTGTTCAAATCTGGCTAGCTCAACTTCGCTAGAGTTCTTTGGCTTAGGCTAATTTGTATATGGTAGGAAATTTAAAGAGGAATTGAGCTATTTATGTTACATGTTGCAGCTAATACCTTACAATGACACTGATAACTACACATGCCAAGGGAACCTTAATAAAGTCAATAGAGTTGTTTTAATACCCTATTCATAAGCCCACTGTTAAATAATGTGCCATATGGTAGAAAATGTAGGGGGGAAAATGATTTTTATGCCTTTTCCAGCCTAACACCCTGAAAAAATGAAAAAACGCCAGTGTTTTTTGAACAGATTCCACTCAAAAATGAATATCAAAGTAACTGAAGATTGAGGGTCTAATATGCACTCCAATGCACTTCGCCAGGTCAGAGGCAAGTCTGGCAATAGAGGTAACATTCATTAAAATCTGCATCTTAGTGAATTTGTGGAGTTACAGCCATTCACCAGAGTGAAAATTTGCCTGGTGTTAGAGTGTAAAGCAACACTAGCATCTATCTCCTTCACTGTTGACCTCAAATTTAAATTAGGGTTGGATTTTGTTCTATATTTTGACAAAATATTTGAGGAGGATTCAGTATCCAGTACATAAATTATGAATTTCCCAAATCCTTACAAATGATCTCATAATGAAACCATAGGTTTTAAAATAAATCCTTTACTCCACTTACTTGACAATTCTGAAGAGTTGTTGAAAGTTCTTAGTTTCTATACCATCAGAACCTGTGGAAACCTTACACAAAAATATGTTACGTCAAGCTTGAGAAACACTTCGATGACAAAAATCAAGAAGCAATTTTAAAGGTTGGTACACGTTTGGGTAGAGCAGGTTCATTCATTTCTCTAGGGAAACTCATGCAAGGGTAACGCACTGTAGTTTTAGGGGTGAATAATCACAACAGTCAACAAAAGTTCCTCTATCTGGAAACAAAGGAAGCGGATGCATTCCACCACTCATGAAGTCGGTCAAAGTTGTAACTGTAATCAGTGAGTTGTACTTAGATGCTAATGGTGTGCGCTTTGTGTAGAGCAGAGTGGCCTGGATAGCTCTGAGCAGCTTATCCATCATACTTGGATATACCTGTTGCGGCTGTCTGATTGAATGACTGTTGCAGTTCTGTCATGGAGCTACGCGCATCGAGAAACCAATTTGCAGTAATGCATAATCAGAGCAGTTGAAAGCAATATCCATTAATAAATGTGGGAATCTTGATTTCCAATTTTTTTCTTTTTTTTCCCAGGCAGTATAGACGCGAGCAGCTTGCTATTTGCATATTTGAAGCACCTCATTACAATTCCAGGAAGTGATTTGTTAATGATGGAGTTCTCAGAACAGCTTTCATGCCATAATTGATGCCAGCCTACAAACAACAATCCCACAACTCCCTTAGTCTGTGGCCATCATTGGCATGCTTGGTGGCACAAGAATTGCCGGCCCTCACTACCCAAGCGAGGACAGCTGGGATGCTTTGCAATGAAGCATTTTGGCACAGTTGTTGAGATAATCACAATTTCGGCATCATTTAGCTTTTGGCTTTATAAATTTGGCATCACACAAAAAAAATATTATTTCACGGGCTGCCCATTTCTCCCAATACTTATACACTCTGACCTGCTCATGTTCATGCTTGTGTAAATGAGGTTATACATTGCTTGGTATGGAATAACATGGAAAATTCAAATCAACTTCAGACATATTAAAGCACAACACTGCCTAAGCAATCAATCCCTCAGGCAGACATGGGCCTATGACACATGTAACAAGTTTCTTCTGCTGTGAAAATCAACCATATCATTTTTTAAATGGTTGTATCCAAAAATGGTAATTTGAGCAGGGTCAAAAATGGAGCAGGCAAAACACCCAAGATGCACACCAAAAGCTTTTTAGGGTAGACTGTGACCTGAATTGTTAATACACCTCCTACATTCTAAAAGTATCTTAGTAATTTGTTGATGAATGGATTGGGAAAAATTCAAGCAAAATTGCAAGGTTGGCAGTTTGTTCATCAGCTTACATTGTGGCTGTATATGATTGCATATAGGTATCAGGGAAACCACATTCTTCTATATTTTATTAAGCTTCCAGATGGGCATTTTATTATTTAGAACAGATTTTCTAAAATTGTAATGGAAACTTATTTTGCAAATTTATTGAGTTTCATTCGGTCAAGCTTTTTTATTAATATTATGAGATAAATTCAGATTTCAGTGAATAACGCCAGTGTCAGAAGTCTTATGGGTGTGGCACATGGGAAAGTATAATCACTATTATATTGTACTGATGATCAGTATCCTACGGATAAACTGAGGACCTAACCCTTTAGACTGCAGTGCTAAAACTACCATGGAAACCAGGGCTGCCCAGACTTCCATGTGGGTTTTATGTTTAACGTTATCATGGACATAAGTTCAAGAATTGCTACAATAATTGTACCCTTATTTCATTACACTAATGAAGCCATAGAGTCTTATTTATACATGTGTAAAATCTGTGGTAGTATTTTACATCATGCTAAGATCTATGCATGGCACAATTATTTTATTCTACCTCCATTTTGGTGTAACGTACTGAAGTAAATGGGACATGCAATTCTGTAAATAAATAAAAGGGGGGTCTTTGATATAATTTAACGCACCTTTTTTTTTTTTTTTTTTACAAATTTTGTACCAGAAAGTTACTTTTGGTTACAATTATTTTATTCTACCTCCATTTTGGTGTAACGCACTGAAGTAAATGGAACATGCAAACATGGTGTATCGTGGAGACTATATGTGAAACACCTTTATTTTACATATCTTTATAAATATATATATATATATTGTTGAATTCTTTATTAGTTCCACAAGAATGACAGGGCCAAGTGTGCCCATCTGATGCCTACCCTGAGTAGTAAAGTAAAGTGTCCTGAATTCAGTAAATTTTTTGTTATCAGCTCTAAATAAGCCATGCAGACCACCATATTTTTAAGCCTGATAGTCTGTTTTCCTCCTTATCCAAATGAGTTATGTGGGTTGCTTTCCATGCAATGTATGCACCACCAGCCATGCTTCATCTGCTGTGGTCTTCTTGGTCTCTCTTCGGTGCTTGATCCTAATGATATGTCAGGCAGGGAACTGCAGTGTGCAGTAGGGTGATTAACGATACATCATGGGAGGGGGAGGAAGGCCAACTGGTGCCCATTCCTTGTAAAAAAAAAAGAAAAATACCTTTATCTGTTAACTTACTATTTTGCCTTCTTTTTTGTTCTTTCCTTCTTACTTCATTTTTTGATGGCAATTTATCCTATCTCTGGCACCACATTTGCATTAATTTCACTTTGGTCAGACAGTTAGAATAATAGCAGCTTCTCCACCTCCCTTAAGTATTTTCATTAAAATTTTCTCTTCTTGGTGTGGGTTGGGGGGGGGGGGGAGCAGCACTTATCTGTTTAATAATGTTTTATTTATTTTTACCAGAGTTACAACTGGCGTCCAAAACATGCTGAATAATTTAATGGTTAGATGACTTTCTTGAAATGCAATGGATTTCTGGAAGAAGTATATATATACTTTAAATTATATATATTTATATATACAGGTATGGGACCTGTTATCCATAATGCTCGGGACCTGGGGTTTTCCATACCTTAAGTCTACTAGAAAATCATGTAAACATGAAATAAACCCAATAGGCTGGTTTTGCTCCCAATAAGGATTAATTATATCTTAGTTGGGATTAAGAACAGGCTACTGTTTTTTTCACAGAGACAAAGGAAATCATTTTGAATTGGATTATTTGGATACCATGGAGTCTAAATAACAATCCTAAATAGGCAGTTGCACAGTCTCCACAACAATAAAAAAAATTCAGATGTTTTGTTTTACACATTTACGAAATTCACGTGAAATGATGGAAGTTCGATGGAATTACGATTGTGCAAATTTTTTATGAAATCGGATATTCAAATTTGCCCTCTTCGATCATCGAATATCGAATAGATTGAATGATCGCATATTCGATAATTCGATCATTCGATGATCGAAGGATTAAAGATTTGAAAGTTATTCGACTGCCTACTTCGCCAGATTGAACCTACCGAATTGCAACAGAAGCCTATGGGAAGCTCCCCATAGGCTTCTGAAGCTAAGTCCTGCTCGTGAAATCGAACGGTATCAGTATCCGATCTTATGAATTCATCGAGAAATCGAATATCGAGCAAAATGATAGTCTAAAACAATTCGATAAGCAGTCGATGGTCGAATGCTTATCGAATTTCAAATTTGGTCGAGCAAATTTTTGGGAATAATAGCAAATTTGCCCCTAAGACTTGAGACATGTGGATTTACTTGCTCATATATAGAGATACAGGTATAGGATCTGTTATCCAAAATGCTCGGGACCTGGGTTTTTCTGGATAAGAGTTCTTTCTGTAATTTGGATCTTAATACCTTAAGTCTACTAGAAAATCATGTAAAAAGTAAATAAACCCAATAGGCTGGTTTTGCTTCCAATAAGTATTAATTATATCTTAGTTGGGATCAAGTACAAGGTACTGTTTTATTATTACAGAGAAAAAATAAATAATTTTTAAAAATGATTTGATTATAATGGAGTCTATGGAGATGGCCTTTCCGTAATTAGTTTATATATATATATATATATATATACTGGATGCAGTGGTGCACACCATAAACCTTGTTACTACCTGGGTGCTCGTAAGAAAATTATATAAAACAATGGTCTTTTATTCAAAGGTCTTTTATTCAGCTCAACGTTTCGAGCCCGCACAGGGCAGACGAAGAGCCCTGTATGGGCTCGAAACGTTGAGCTGAATAAAATACCTTTTTGTTTTTGTCAAACAAATCCTGTGAGTGCCGTAATTTTCTGTATTTTGCTGAACTGAACTGTAACAAAAAAAGACACTTTTAGTTACAAAGTTTACACAAAGTATGCATTAGCTAACGTGCTCGTCAGTGTCCACGTGTCAGTCCTAACTAAGTGAAAAAAGTGTTGTCTTTGGGGGGAGAAACACTAGATTTACTATTGGTCGGATTTCAAATTAAAAAAAAATTTGAAATTTGACCATGGGAATAGAGGGTGAATTAAAATCCTTCAATTTGAATATCGAATTTGAAGGATTTTACTGCAATTCGATTGGTCGAACTTTCGAATAGGAAAAATTTGATCGATAAATCGTTCAAATTGATCGATTCGGACAAAAATTTTTTATTCAATCAAAAATAAGGAAACTCAATTCGGTAGCTTTGATCTGGCGAACTAGGTGGTCTAATAAAATTTTAAAGGGGAAGTACTTCAACAGTCGAATCATTCAATTTGATCGGATTTACAAAATTCACTGGTCAAAGTGGTCCTTGTGGTGTATGCACTCTTACCAGGTTATGAAACAAATTCAGGTGCGTCGGTCAAGTGTAGTTTATCCAAGATGACCAACATTAGGGCCTTTATCAAGGATATATATATATATATATATATATATATAATTCAGATATATACAGTGGTGTGAAAAACTATTTGCCCCCTTCCTGATTTCTTATTCTTTTGC
>CM044439.1:14774564-14837099 GCA_024363595.1 Xenopus borealis | reverse complement strand
TTTGTATTTTTTTTCTCCCTAAATAATAAAAACCCTCATTTAAAAACTGCATTTTGTGTTCACTTCGTTTACTTATGTTATCTTTGACTAATAGTTAAATGTGTTTGATGATCAGAAACATTTTGTGTGACAAACAGGCAAAAGAATAAGAAATCAGGAAGGGGGCAAATAGTTTTTCACACCACTGTATATAGATATGGAACCTATTTTCCAGATTGCTTGGGACCTGGGGTTTTCTGGATAACATTTCTTTCATATGATGCCCTGAGGAAGTGACCAAAGAGGTCACGAAACGCGTTGGCAGTCTTTTCACTGTAAATGTAGCCAAGTAATGTGTGCTTTGATGAAGGCGAAATAAAGCAGGATGTTTTAAACGACTTTTTGTGAAAGATTGCGGTGGATTCCAGACACAACACAAGCAGTTATACGTTAACCACGTTGCCGAGTGGTGAGTGTCGGGTAACCTGCAGAGAACGGAAGGCGTTGAGCTCCTCGACTCATGTTTGTTTACGAGTTTGGAAACAGTTCTTTCATACCCTAAGTCTGCTAGAAAATCATGTAAACATTAAAGGGATACTGTCATGAGAAAAAAACTTTTTTTGCAATATGCATCCGTTAATAGTGCTGCTCCAACAATATTCTCCATTAAATAACCTTGAAAACTCAAATTTTTCATGGACAACACAGCATTTTTAATAAACCTACCACAAATAACCCCAATAGGCTGGTTTTGTTTCAAGTGAGGAATAATTGTATCTTAGTACCAAGGGACAAGTTTACTATTACTCCCAGAAATTAGCTCGACCAAATTCGCAATTCGATAAGTATTCCACCATCAAATGCTTATCGAATAGTTTTAGGCTATCATTTTGCTCGATATCCGATTTCTCAACGAATTCGTACGATCGGATACCGATCGTTCGATTTCAAGAAAAATTTTGAACGATCGAGCGCTCCAATCGTACTAATGGTATTCGAGCAGGACTTAGCCTCAGAAGCCTATGGGGAGCTTCCCATAGGCTTCTATTGCAATTCGGTAGTTTCAATCTGGCGAAGTAGGCAGTCGAATAAATTTAAAATTTTGATTCCTACGATCATCGAATGATCGAATTATCGAATATCCGATCATTCGATCTATTTGATATTCGATCGATATTGTACGATCGTTATTCTATTGAATTCGATCGAACTTCGATCATTTCGCGTGAATTTCGTAAATCGGCCCCAAAGTATCAACTACAAGGTCCTGTTTTATTATTGCAAATAAAAAGGAACCATTTTTCGATTATTCGAAAAAAATTAAGTCTATGGGAGACAGCCGTTCCATAATTCAGAGCTTTCTGGGGGAGTTTCCAGATAACAGACCCCTGAATATGTTTATTAAAGTGTGAAAATAGAGCTTACAACAGTTTGATGAAATTCTGCCACTCTCTTCTCTTGTATGGGACTTTTAGGGACATATTTATCAAAGTATGAATTCCTAACATCACCCTCTGATAAGTATGTTCCTCATAATCACATACAAGAGTTGCATAATTTTAGTCTGGTGGCATGTGGAAGCTTTATTTTAACAATATCAAAATGTCATGAAGGGAAGGGGATTTGGCAAAAAGTTGGTTCTGCATTTCCCTTGTCCATGCTAGAGCAACCATGTTGGGTAAGTTGCTTGATAGTCAATGACTTGGCTGTTCAGGTTGCTTATATGCAGGAGAGTGAGGGCAGGTCTGGGGGCAGCACTAACTGTGTGGCACTTTCGTCACAAAGTCACAGTAATATTGTTACTCTGTCAAGCCAAGTCAAAATACCAAATATACAGCGACAAGACAGAATCCAAAAGAGTGGTCAAAATACAGGCAGAGGTCGGGACAGGCAGCAAACAGGACTAGGTCAGGATCGGGCAGGGTCAAACAACTTAGAAGCAAACAGAAGCCACACCCCAGGAACTATGAATAGACATTTACACTGGGCAATGATAATTGGCCCAAGGCACCTTAAATAGTTAAACTTTGCTCCAAAATGTGATGACGAGTGGTACACAAATCCAGAACTCATAGTAACATGGGCCAAAGATCAGAGCTGTGGGCATCTCCGCTGCCCCCCTGAACCACAGATAACCTCATAGCAAGTACTTTTACTGAATGCCATCAATATGCTCAACAGTGTTGTCCATAGTTGTACAACTGTGCTCACGGCTTTGCTCATAAATGGGTCTGTTTGAAATATGCTGATTAGCCACTTTGGTTATGAGCTCCTACACATGTATAGCTTGTCATCAGCATCTACCCAAGCCAAAGAACAGTGGATTAACTCTGCCTCATAGGGTTTCTGTGTTTTGTGTCATTTTGGTTTGAGACATCATTATCTGTGTCCGCCATGACATCATGGTTTGTGCAGTTATGATGCAATTTTTGGTTCTGCCGTATGTGTCCATGTCCATGTTATGTAAATGTAACCCACAGGTCCTGGAGGCTTGATTGCTCTGTGTATTACGTACATTACTCTTTTACAAAGTACATACTGTAACTAGTGCCTGGTCTTGGGACTCAGGGCTTAGTATGCTGGAGCTGTAGTTTATATGTTTGGAGAGCAAGTGGTGCCGTATACAGGGAATAAAAGCTGCTGATATGAGTAATATCTCCTTATATTGAAACCCCCACCCTCTGGATCTCCATTTAATGAGTGACACTTCTCTTTAAAGTGTCATTTAGAAAATTGAATCTGCAGGCACGTCAGGCAGCCCGGATGAATTTTCTAAATGTAAATGAGATTCTGCCAGTAATTTATTTACATTTGTTTTCAGCACAACAAATGAGACTCCACATAGCTTCATAATTTTCCATGACCGAGTCGCCAGCATGCGGTGTGTAATTTACCATGATTTAAGACGGTTATCTGTAGGTGGCTGCGAAGGTACCTAGGATATGGAGAAAATAAAATACCCCCATCCATAGGATTCTTCCCTTGCTCTGAGCGCACATCTGTTTAGCACATTAACCCCTTGTGCTCATTAATTGCAGAGCGATGTCAGGAAGCCATCAAAGAGCAAGCCATCTGCATAGGGATTAAGTACTAGTAATAGAAGCAAATGAGTCATTATACATACTGTAGGTAGTGCTAATTAGAATTAAATCAATTAGCTCTCTGGCACACTTACCCGTTTTACAAAATATCAAATTACCTGCTATAGTGTTAGTGATACAGCCAGAGATGTCAGCTAACTCGGTGTTATCATGAGATAAAATGTAGTATCATCTTCCAAGGAAAGATTCTGAGCAGAGACGAGTGGAAATTTGCTTTCGGACCCCAACCTTAGAAGGGATTGGGATTGAAAATACTGTCTCAAAACTTTTAATCAATTTTTGAGGTGGATTTGGATATATTACAACTTTGAAGGAACCTCCATTAGTTCAGCACTATCTATTATATTTGGCCCAGGGGTTGCAAGAGGAACTTGAGAACACTCTTTTGTTCTGCAGTCTTCAGGCCCCTATTCAGCAATCTGAATAACCGGGTTGATAATATATAATTTGGCCAGTCAAGTAGGGACCTGGAAAATTCACGATTTCTTTCCCTTCCAATATGAGAGTCAGAGTGCTGATTAAGCGGAACTTATTGTCTAATGTTTGAGATGACTGGTGAGTGAGTAGTGAGAGTATGAGATGTAATATTAAACCAAAGTATGAACTCCTAGATGTCCATCTTGCTGGCCAGCCCTTGTTATTATTGAGTTACAATGCCAGTTAAGCTGTTGGCTGAAGATGTAACATGTCTTTTTGCTTTTTTCAGTAGGAAATGTTGCCCACTTTATTTGTTTGCACCTAGCGTTTACTACAAATAGGGATGCACCAAGTCTACTATTTTAGGATTTGACCAAATCCTATGTGAAAGATTCTGCCAAATAACAAACTGAATATGATATTTGCATATGCAAATTAGGACTCATATTTAGAGAAAACAAGGGGGGAAAGAGTATTGTTTGCTGCATGTGGCCTAACATTTTTTGACTTTCTTAATTGTGTGACGAAAAGTCATGTGATTTTGTTTAGACTGAATCTTGGCCGAATTCTGAACTGAATCCTGGATTTGGTGCATCCCTAACTACAACAGCCAAATAGTTGCTGGTTAGCTGCTGTTTATTACTATAACTGGACCAAACTGTGGATCTGTTTTAAATTACATACACAGATTTTTATACCACATAACTAAACTAGAGAGAGATGACATGGTTAACTCTCCTGGGAATCTTCACAATCCTCTCAGTTTTGACTCCAGTCTCTTATAGTTGCAGCCAATGCTTTGTCCCATTTTAACATTCCCTTGATATACACCCAGGCATGAACACCCCATTATATCATACCAACTCCATTAAACCAAAATATTTGTCTATAAGAGTTCCTCTCCTCGGCAGATGTGTTTAAAAAAAAAAAAAAAAAAACAGATTGCTTAATGCAAAACACTTTAAAAAGGTCAATTGCTGAATTCAAGCAAACATTTTTATGTATTATATATAATGCGGGTATTTTGCATTTCAGATACAATACTAAACTACTTTATTGCGCTTCTGCATTTGTAGTTTCATCAGGAACGAAGCCTTAACATGCCCTGTGGCAGTGATTTGAAAAATTGCTCAAACTTTGGATAAAGGCAGCGTGTAGCATTAAATCAGCTTCATTTGTTTCATCCTCATAACCAGTGGCTAATTTCTATTCCAAAAGCAAGTATCTGCTGTTTTAATGTGTCTCTTTCATGCATTCAGCTGAGAGGGTTCACTCACTAAAGTGCTTGCCTATCTGTCTTGTGCTACCTATAACTACAAAGGACCTTTAGGTCTGCAGCATAGCAAATGGATTAGTCGAATTTAGGAGGGTGTAGATTTTCAGGCATCTTTAAGGAGAAGGATGCTTCTAATTATATTTTGTGCTTCTACATAACACATTTTGCCTATTCATTAACTAGAGAGGAACAAGGGAAAGGTTTTTGTTTGGTACCAAACCTTTTACAGTATATATATTTTGTATATACATGGGCCCAGCTGTAACCCCCATCTGCACCCCCTACATACCTAACCTACTTTTTTCTTATTGATTGGAGCGAAGTCAGGGAACACACAGTTTCAGTGAGTTTGATTTGAATGTTGTGTCCGAACGATTCGAACTATTTTTATTCAATCGAAAACGGACCTATTCGATCGAAATAGGTAAATTTTCGATCGAAAAAGCCCTTTAAAAAAATTTGATGGTCAAATTTCAAAGTTTTTTCACTTCAAAATTCGACCTTTAGTAAATCTGCCCCAAAAATGTTGCCAAATGGGGGGTGTTATAAAAACTCAATTTTTCTCATTATTTTAAAAATAAAAATTCAATCTAACTGCCAACAACGATTTGGCTTAATTTACTAAAAAATCCAAAAAAACAAATGTACATGTCAACCAGCTCAAAACCCTTGAAAACCATGAAGGCTAAAAACATCTTTCAATTGCAAAAGTGACATCTCCCATTGACTTTTAAATGACATCAAACAGTTTTAGCAGGAGTTTTTTGTATTAGGATTCTGATTAAATTCAAGGCTTAATAAATAGACCTCTATGAGTTTAACAGACCTATACTCTATCAGGGCCGAATTAACATTAGTTTACGTGACAACAACAGGCCCATTAGATGCGAGGCTTTATCTTACATTAAGACCTGATCATATCCCTTTCTCTTTGTTTGATCATATCGCATTTTCCATCACAACTGCCCATTTGACCTCAACTTTCATATAAAACACACCATGAACCTACATAATCTCAGCATATTAGCAAGTTCCACTGACTTTATTTCCACTTGTACTCTAACCCCATGCCACCCTTTGCTGCTATACACATACTTCATGTATCATGTATTCCCCAACTAATGATGTGCTTAACCCACAAAATCTTAACCGCACCCGACCCTAACCAACAAAATGTTGTCATTGTCAGGACCCGCACTCGACCTGTACCCACGTCATCTTGCTCTGTATCTGGTTCCAAGACACACAATATATGGGAGCATGGGAGATGAGTGATCTGCACTAAACCCTATCCTGCATTGGTTAAAAAATTTCAAAGCTGCCCAACCGGTGGTTAACACATGGGTCACTTCATTTATTGGGTCAACCCGCACATCACTAATCCCAAACCCTGGTTTGTAAACTTTCATGGGCAGAGCCTTTTGACCATGTCTCGACATGTCCAATGCATTCCAAAATATCTGTAATGTACCTCAATTGTAGTTAGAGTAATTAATAGATTATGGGAGCACTACAAATGTTTCATAAACAGGTACTGAATTCTTCTGTGTCTACTATGTCACCACAAACCATCCCTTATTGTAACTATTTCACTGAACTGCAGTGAATACCACCTAAAGTTCAACCAAGGATTAAAATACCTGTTAGAATAGTTGCAAATACCAGGTTAATCCGAGGTGCCAATTTTATGTATGTACCTTGGAAATAATACAGTGAAATTTGTGAATATGTAATATGTTTTTTTGACTCATGGAAGAATGCACAATCGTTAAAGTCTCTCTTGCTTGTTCCATCCTTGAGTCTTCACTCATCTTTTTTTATTCAGTATAGATTATGGACAGTATAAGTACTAATGTGAAGGTTTGTAGGGTAAAACTATTAAACAGTTATAAAATAAAGGATAATGTTTGCCATTCCAGTGGTAAAGTTGATCGAACAGAACTGTTTTGTGTCCTAATGTTCATCACATGGAGAACCATGAGGTAACTGAAGAATTAATACCTTAACAAGTATAAAAACCATGGCAGTCAAGGGGAAAATTACAAATCACATGGTGAAGGGGAAAAGGGTAAATGTTCCAAAATAAAAATGAAGTGTTTATACAGAGCAGACGTTTAGGCTGCCAAGATATGTGATCATAATTTTTATGTCCCTGAGAAAGACAGCCAAAATCAAAATGAAAGGATCAATATTGGGAGAGGTGGAAGCTGTTGTGCTGAAAGTGGTATAAAATTAGGTTTTATAGGAAAGAAGACTAATTGAGCTTTTGATTTGGCATAATTAACGGAAGCCCTGGTTCACAAATCCTGTCATCGACATTATTTTCCATATGTCTATGGAATATATTTCTTTAGGAAGAGCTATTTATACACTCTACACTATTCAGTACATATGCAGTATTAGGACATAGAGGGGGAATAAACAATACTATAAATAAATATTCATATGTCAGTATCTGTCTTGATTCAAACTCTGGGCCATGGGATAATAAGGCATTACTGTGTTGAGGCACTAGAGTTTTGCTTTTGGAGTCAAGACTTCTTGACTTCTTCTTTTCCTCCTATGTATTTGCTGTCTTCTCCTCCAGTCCCATAGTAATCAAGAGCCTATGAATAAGTCTTCCTTTAGTTTCCACAAGTGTTTGGTCATTAGGCTATTTGCTGTGATCTAGCCCTTTATTGGGTTCTTTCCCAATTCCTGATCGCTTGCCTGATTGTAGGCCAAGGCTTTTCTAGTCCATGCCTGATTCCTGTATTTCTGCCTATTCCTGAGTCCTGGTCATTTACGGTGATTTCTGGTCTAACCTCTGGGTTGTTAATTGGACCTTCTATCGGGTTTTCTTATCAGATGCCTAGATCAGACATTGTTTGTCTGCCACCTCCCCAGACCATGAGAAATTATTATACTCTATGAACATTCTGCCCATGCAACCATCTGCTGCTGCTAACCAGCATATACACCCAGGCCCTTAACACCTTGCCACTCAATCCTGACATATTTAAAATGCCAAGTTCTGTGTGTTACGAGACACATGAGGTCAAAGGTATCTGTCTGCTGCTCTTACAATCTAAGTACTTAACTTTCTGGTACAAATAGAAATGGAGTACAGCTCTGCACAATAGTTGGTATTGGTCGTAGTGATGGTATAGATTATGTGCTAGTGCTTTAAGAGGTAGGATTTCAGTTTAGTTTTGAAGAGACTGAGGGAAAAATACAGAGATGGAATTACAGTGGTAAAAGTTTCAAGAGAGAACGTTTTAAGATAGGGGATGGTAGTGGATGTAGGTGGCATGAAGAGATGGTGGCTTTGATAGGAATGGAGGAATGAAGTAGGCACCTAGAGAGACATTGAGATACAGTGAAGGTCTTTGGTTTTTCCTCATCATTTGTTGAGTTATAGTTTCAACAATTATTGCCTTAATTGAAATATGAAAAATCTGAGCATTTTTGTCCACAAATTCATGAATCACTTTGCAGGGGGCAAAGTATATGAAAATGGCCTATTGAATATGGACTAAGATATTCTTTTCCAGTGTTTCTAGATAACATCTTTGAGGTTTCTGTGTCTGAGTGAATGAAACCACAAGAGACTCTTCCAATAGTATACGAACCACATGAGTAATAGCCACATAAAAGCTGTAAGAACATTATAATGGTGTATATCACTTTTTACCAAGAACCTGCTTTTTCCTGTAAGTACCCTTCAGAGGAGAACTTTGCTTTTATGAGAAGAATAATGTGCTATCTTACTGAGGTATCCACTCCTAACTGCCTATTCCTTCTTACGCCACGGTCATAATCAAGATCACAGTTAAGAGCGATTACTTGTAATTAATGTAGATGATAGTGTTAGAGGTTCCAGTTAATTAAAGAAACTTGTTTAATTGACAGAAGCAATAATAATTTGGCCAAATTTATCTGCCTTGCTCAATTACTAATGCTGAATTTATAAAATGAGAAAACCTCCAATCTGACTTGAGGGGGCACAGTGACAAAGGGAGATTAAAAGTGATGTGATGTTGCAGAAAATAATATTTAATAAGGGTGCAGAAGCTTTTAGTTTACACTTGTGTCTATTCAGTGGAAAAGTAGGTTTTCTATGGATGTCTTTCAGTGGTGTTATAGTAGCAAGGGAATGATTCATAAAAAAATCACATCTAAAAAAAAATTAGATTCCAGGTTTTTCATTCCGAAGGCATAATTCCCTGATGATAATCCATTTTTTTACCTAAATATTAACACTTATTAAGGAGTAATTTATGTCGGGTTACTATGTACTGTATTTGCTATATTTTTTCACAGAAGAATTCTAAATTCCAGCACTGTAAGCTAGAGGACCACATTTCAAAACATTCCTGGAGCAAAAAATTATTTTAGATTCTTGACATGTGTGATAAGGTTGGGGTATAAAAAATTCTGAGATTTATTTTTTAACCCAAAAATGTGAATTTGACCAAAAAATGTGCTCAGAAACTTGAATTTTTGTGGAAAACACAACTTGAACCTTAATAAATCTACTTCTAATGGTTCATCAAATTTCACTACTGATGTTTGTGATATTTACAGTGTAAGGTTTATGTACAAATGCAATAAAGGACATGGCAGAGCATAGTTTTCCAGGGTTATTTAGTCCCACTTCATAGCCTGTATATATAAATATAAAACTATAAAATTAGCTTAGATATTCCCCTGTACTATGATTAATTCAGTAGGAACAGCCCCTTAACTGCTTTGGATACTGTACCATGAACCTATTGCAGCATAGTAATTAAAAAGTCTCTTTTTTACCAGCACATCTTACAGTATTTGTGAAATACATTTCTAATTTTTTTTAATTCTTTGTTACCTAATGTTTCACATACATTCTGTCAAGTAGGAATGCCAAATAACTTTTTTTGTAAATGTTCAAGAACTTTTTTTGACATTGCTTACCATTCCGATCAACTTTACCAGTGAGAAAATGAAAGAATCGTCACCAAACCCTTTGCATTTTTAATACCATGGAGTGCTTGAAAGATTTTCATTCCAGTTCCATGAATGGATCGAGGAAAGGGAATTCTCACTGAATTCTTTTGGCAAGAAAACACCATTGCGAAGAAGGATAAAAATCTGGATTGGCAGGAGAAAATTAATTTTTGTTCTTGTGGCTTGAAATAAATTTTCATCTCAAACTTTGATAAACCTGCTCTTAAATACATATGAAGAGCTGTGCTTAGGTTTGTTCCATTTTCCTAGTCTGCCTTATCAAAATCAACTTCTCTAGACAAGTAAGAGCTAAATGCCAATTTGTTGCCAAGGGTTACTAGACTTGGACAAAAAAGTACATACGCAAATAAATGTTCTTCTTAAGATATGGGGTCAGCGCTGTGGAATGGATATTGAGCATAACTTTAAATGTGAAGAGACTTGATTATTAAATATGATTCTGACACATATTAGAAACCAGTAGAAGGATTTACACTTTGGACTTTGGGAACAAGAATGTTGGCCAAGAGTGATGATAGTTTGTGCTATATAAATTCAATCCTGCATACCGTTGTATAAATAAAAAGCTGCTGAGTAAATTGCATTGCCAGCGTTAGGGAGCAGCTGTCATATGATATGATCAGTCCATAATACGTGTGTTTACAGGGAACCTCTTCCATTGTGCCAGGCTGTAAACTTGTATACCGTCACTGAAAGGAGAGAAGAGAGAGCTCAAGCAGAATTATAAACCCACTCATATTCAATACAGTGGTATCACTAATGCTGCATATGCAGCATATTCAACAAACTCTAACAAACAGAGATTTCTCTTATAAAAATAAAATGTTGGGTGATCCTACAAAACAGAAATAATAGGCATTGCTGCCTATGGAGTTGTTTTTTATAACAGCCAAGTCCTCCATGTAGCTCCATTTTCATAATGCTTATTAGGGCTCATTATAAGCGCAAAATGTGCTCATTAATATTGCAAACATGTGTTCCCTGGTGCATGCATTTAAATGCTATTTACAAAAGTACTTACATCTGTAAACAATCCCATATACTTTGCATTGCACCAAATAACCTTTTCTGAAGTCCCCCTATTCAGAAAAGGTGGTTTGGTGTAGGTTTGATGTAGGACACCTTGAGGGCATGTTACTTAAATGGCGTTCTTTGCAAATTGCTCTTACACATCTAATGCCATTATTGTGGATATTATCACTCTTCAACTAAAGTAAACTAGTAGGGGAAAACAGCTATGTAGGGTGTAGGGAGGAACAGCTCTGTTGGAAGCTAAATGGGCAGAATTAGGGTAACATGACAAGAGACCAGGGAAGGCTTGAGCAGTAAGGATAATGAGATAAGTAGGAGAAGTGAAATCCAGAGATGATGTGAAGAAATTGTACAGGGAGATTAAAGACACTGGAGATATAAAAAAAAAGAAAAAGTGTAGTAAAGAACAAAATGCAAGCAGAAAGCTGTACATAATTTATACTTTATTTGTATAGTGTACTGTGGATGTTGTGCACCTCCATCATGGGTATCAAGAAAACGTCCTGATCTGTAGAGGGGTAATTATGTTGTATTAATGTAGGATAATAATGTATGATAATAATTTTGCTACATGAGTGGGGTTGGGGTTAATCCTTAGGGATAAAAAAAGAAAGGGAAACTTAGAAATGTAACTGTAAATGGAGGGAGAGAGGGCAAGGAAGGATGGCTGAACTGAAAAAATAGTGGTAGTGGATTAAGATGTGAAAGAGAAATGGATATTGAAAGATGAAGTGGAGAGAATACAAGGGCTGGAAGGGATGAAGTGAGAGAAATGTAACAGACAACTACATCTGGACAAGGAAAGGAAATGCAGGGAGAGAAGAAAAGGAAGGAGAACAAAAAGGAGTCATTCTTATTAAGAGAGGAGGTGACTAGGAAAGGCATCAATATGGGTACCTATAGATATCACATTTTTAAATAAACCTACTGGGGATCATGTCGTCATGAGCCACTAGTTAGGGATAACTACCCAAGGGCTGTCATTGATGTTCAACCACCAACAAACATACTCAATAACAACAGACTGTTATTACAGATATTATCAGTATTTCTGAATGTACTAAATGGCTTAATTTCCCTTGGGTATTTATACAGATAAAATAGTCTCTAAACTGTGTTGTCTCTAAACTTCAGTATATAAACAATGTATTAACACTGGATTAATAAGGAAACCCTGGCATGTGAATCACCATCTTTTGAGTTGTCTCAGTAATGACCAGTTTGGAGTTCTCAGTCATTGATTTTGCAGTCATGCTCTGCAATAATTACAAAAAGATTAGATACCATCATAGTAATCATTGTGATTGCATGCCTGCAGTGTCTAATGTGCAACTTTAATATTGTAATTCCACTTCAGCTATTTTCAAAGTTAAAACTTAAATCTATTTGTAATGTTAAGCAGGAAAAGGGCCGTTGCAGAGCACCTCGAGAAATAAAGCACAGACTGCAAAATTATCTTAACCACGACTAAAATGACCTGCCCCAAATTGCTTTTAATAATAAAAGCTGTAGATTAGAGATGCATGAAATATTATGTTCAGCAGTGATATTAAGCAGATGCATGCTATTGGTCAAAAGTATCCAGACACTTTTTTGTCTAAAGTATCCCAATACAGACATTTCCCTAGTTCTAATACATAGGGGCAGATTTACTAAGGTTTGAATGGTAACTTCAATTTTTTATTTTTTTGGTTAAAATTCACAATTTCAAATTGAAAACCGCAAACTCATATTTGAATATTTGAGATTTAGCATACCTTGACCCTGGAAACAGTTCTATTTCGACTGTTCACTTAAAACCTTCTGAGTTCATGTAGAAGTCAATGGCAGATATATATTTGAAGATGTTAATATTAGTTGATGAGCCAAATTTTTGCCAAGTTTCGCTTCGAAAATTGCACGTCAAAAAAATTATATTGGGAGTTTTATGGCAACTGCAGCAGACAGGTTAGACCTCCTGCCCCCAAATCCTCAAAATTAGTATTAAATAAATTGTCTTGTCTCCTCCAAGCCCTAAATCTGATAACAATTTTCTTTGAAAAATGTTTTGTTGTTTTCTTCTATATTTTATTTATTTATTAATTGGTAGCAAGAAGACCTTTCTCTACAGATTCAAAGTATTTTAAGACCTTTATTAACCTGACTTGACCCCAAGATTATACTGTGGGACTGAATTCTCAGAATATCAATAAAAGTGAATGAAAGCAAAACATGAACATTTTTATTATCTTCCGGTATTTACACACTGCAGTATATTCTAGAGGGTTTTGCCAAAATTAGACTCTGCTCTATGTTATCCAAGCAGGTATCAAAGGGAGACATAATTTATTTACTTTTTTTGCTATTCAGTAACATGCAGCAAAATCCCATTGCTATAAGTACATTTTAGTGCGAGGAATGTTATTATTTATGGAGCATTACAGCCCTCAGCTGTGCCATTTCCAGCAGGAGGCATGAGAATGCATTCTGTTTAAAGAAGGTTTTGACTGTATTTATTTTTTAGTGGAGGGCTTTGGAATAATTTTATCCCCCCTTAGAATTACTGCTTAATGTGTTGTGTCTAACAACAATCATAAATCTGAAGAAGGATGCAGAAGGGGTAAAATTCAAAGTAACAAGAGGGTTAGAAGAAGACTTTTAGAATCCTTCTTGCCTACAGACATCCCCGCCCTTCCATAGAAATTTCCTGCATTTTATATCATCATTGGAGGTTGAAATTTAGAGAAAGTGACCTTTCAGTTGCAGATATGTAAGAAGACTTTCCTTAGGTGCCCATCCTCCCTGAAGATTCCAGTAAGAGTGCACCCTTAATTGGGGGTTCCAGTGGATAATGTAGTGTTTTCTTGTGGAGGTGCCTCCATAGGGGAGCTGTCAGTGTTTGTTGGAGAGCCCGGAAGGCCAGCTTTGGACAAATTTGTGGTAAATTCTCATGTGCTATTAGATGCTCCTTGTAGCCAATTCAGAAGGTCAATAACAGCAATATTTGCAGTCTGTACTACAGCGATGTCCTGGCTATTCTTCCATCTGTGGCTGATTCAGCAATGTCTTTATATGCTTTCAACTTTGTCATGAACTAAGGGAACACTAGTCAAATTATGGGTCTGAAAGAATTGGTTGAACCAGATAAGTATGATAACTTTTGGACTCTTGAACGTATTTCTAAATGAGACTGCAATGACTGTTTTAGCAAGTTTAAAGAGCTAATAAAGCTTTTACTATAATGTGAATAATGGTAACCAAATATATATCTTGAGGTTAAAAAGTATGGTAATAAAATGCATGGTATACTCTCAGTAATGTAGCTATTTTTGTTGCCCCCCCCCCCATCCCTCCAGACACATGCTTTCTGGAAGCGGGCATGTTGGAAAAATCTCTTTAGTTCTTCTGGGATGTGTTCTCCTGGGTGCTACCCCCCCCCCCCGATAGTTACACCACTGTATCCTTTACTGAAGTCCCCAAAAATATATTCAGTATGCTCATGTGCACCAACTAAATTCTGGGTGTCCAAGTCTTTCCAACATCACCTTAATAACTCTACTCTTTATTTTCCTATAAAGTATTTTTATCTGTATATAAATATATTGTTACAGACATATAATTTTAAAACAACCTTTTTGTTCCAAGGAGTATATATATATCTGAAATGCTGAGCTAGACGAATCGTAAATAGGGTTATCACGTCCCATTACTAGACACTGTTAATAAAGCTCCTCACTAATGCTTCCTTTAGGATGGGAAACTCTCTTATAAAAAGACACATTATGAAGGAAAGGTTAAGCATATTTAGGCAATAGGAATTAATGGAGTCACCATTTCCAGGCTTAAGAGAGATTATTTAACTAGTAGTTAAGAGGCAACAAGGGAGCGCTTAAGCACAGGGTACTTGTGAGCAGTTTATGATAGCCTTAGCTTGGAACCTTCTATCATTTTATTTCTCCACTAAATCAGATATTCCATGCTTCAAGAATGTGCAGTGCTTCCCTTATTCCCTTATGTCAGATGTGCCGTAGAGTGTATTGTGATTAAACCTAGAGCTTTATAGCTAGGAGGTGATACATTTGAATGTTAGGAAGGAAACAGTTGACCTCAGGCACCCAAGAGCATAAATCAGTTATATGAAAAACAATTGTCCTGTATATTCTAATGTTTGTATGGTAAATGACACTAATAAGGTGGCTTAGTGGTGATATAAAAGAAATAATAGGATGTTTAATGGTGGCAATGAAGAGGACAGTATTTTCTGATCTAAGTATTCAACGTTGTTTTGTGGGTTATTATTTTCTGAGAGCCGAGTTTGGATGCAGGGAATAGATACTGAATATCTTTTATGTTAAAACAAAGAAAGGAGCATAGAATGGGAACGTCCTACCAGCATCATGAACTGCTTGATCGTGGATGGGTGAACACCCAGAATTATACAGAAATCTATTACTCTAAGGGGAAACGTAGTGAAGGCAGAGAAAAAAAGAAGGATGTGGACAGGAGATCTACTTCAGGTGAATGGGAAGGTAGCCGAGATTGAGAGCATAGGGTAAATAATGGCTGATTATTCAGTCTTTAAAGAATTGTCAGACCATCTATCCATGTGTAGGACCAACATTTCCTATAAGGTCAGGTAAATAGTTTAGTTAGCTCTAGGAGGTTGCATCTGCCAATGTGCATAACTTGTTACTGATAACTTTGGAATTACATAATTCATGTCCCTTCTGTGATATCTGAGGGCCTATCCATGTCGATTTTGTTAAAGGTCTACATCAATTAATGGGATGTGGCAATACCCTTGAATAGATTGCTCTGAAAAGACCTCCAGTCTAAACTGAGATGGAGTTTTGGTTTGGCAAATTTTGTAGGGCTGATTTACTAACCCCGGGGGTGCAAATTCTAGATCCACAAGGTGCACCATCCACTGAGCACACAACACTGCTGATGCGTTCACATTGTACCTAAAATGTGGAGAGTACTCTTGGGCTAAGTGAACCCTTTATTTAAAACCTGCCACAGGGTCCCCTAGAACCTTGACCCATTGGTGCTTCCTGGCTGCATGTCTGAATTTGGGATTGTTTATTAACCCCTGAGGTACAAATGCAAGAGCCCTAAGGTGTGCTGAATAGCATCTTTCACTGAGCACTGATCACCTGCACCTAAGGGCTCAACCCACGGGGCAAGTTTCAAAGTACAACAAATATGGTGTTTTGAACTGCCATTAGTAAATAAGAAGTAAAAAGTTACTTTTAGTGAGAAAACTAACTGCAATTCCATTGTTTTTAATATGAGAATTCACATTATTTGTTGCCATGATGTATGATATATCATTATAAATTGTTCAGGAGCAGCACAACTATACAATGTGAAAGCCTCAGCCATGTTAATGAATTTTTCTTGATTTCAGAATCTGATTTAAGTATGTCTTCCCCCAGGTGCATGATAGTGGAACACATTCCACAGGTCCTACAGCCTCTGTATAGATCCCAACTAAAATTCCACCAAGGAATGCACGTCATTCAAAGATTATTAGTTTGATGAGGTCAAATGTTAACAAGAGGAACTTAAGGAGGAACTTGGCACCCAATCACACATGCTGTATGCTGTGTAATGCTCTCCTTATAATCCAAGTAACCACTGAGAAATCACTTGACACAAAGCAGCTGCTACAAGTTGGCAATGCCAATTTCTGGGAAATAATCATAATTTCTTTAAATTTTATCATTTATATTTTAAGTAGTAGCTTGTTTCATCCTAAACTTGTATCCCCAGATGCCACAGTTTCACAATATGCTCTTATATAAAATATGTGACATCATGCAAGATGGTGGCTAAAATAGACATGTTTGAAATCACTATACACCTCCTTGTGATAGGAGAGATGGTGTTTCCAACAATCTGTTCTTCTCCAGGTTCCTGCTTTTCCTTTTCAGTCTATATAAGTGCTAACTTTTTACACTTAGTACACTCTAAGTGAGTTATTTCTCTCAGTGTCACATAATAATCAATACTACCCATTCATCTAATAATCAATAACATTGAAGTCTTTTTTTTTATTCTTGCATTTCTTCCCCTTCTCTTGCCATTTTTCTAGCTCTCTGGCAATCAAACAACTGGTCCTTTTCCAAAATTCACCTCTCATGCATTTTATATCGACTCAATATTGGATTGCACCAATTTTGCTTTGTAAATGGATATTTCATTGGACATGAACGTAACCAAGGTTACATTCATTTCAATAGACACATTTCATGCCATCTGTTATAAAAGGGAGACTGACACATAATGGGAAAATGTCCCCAAAAATGATTCTTTCTTAATAAGATTTTGTCATTTCCCCAAAAACTACATAAGATGTTATTTAACTAATACAGTTGACCTGCAGATACAGGTTTGGGATCTTTTATCCCAAAAACCATTATCCAGAAAGCTCTGAATTACAGAAAGGCCATCGCCCATAGTCTCCATATATCCAAATAATCCACATTTTTAAAACTGATTTATTTTTTCTCTGTAATAATAAAAGAATACATTGTACATGATTCAAACTAAGTTATACATAATTCCTATTAGAAGTAAAACCAGCCTAGAGGATTTTTTAATGTTTACATTATTGTCTAGTAGACATACGGTATGAAGATCCAAATTACAGAAAGATCCATTATCTGGAAAACCCCAGGTCCAGAGCATTCTGGATATCAGGTTACATACCTGTGCTGCCCTCTTTGCCAAAAAGACTTTCTGCCACACTTATGGCACAGCTCATAGGGAGCAGTTACATGGGATCAAAAAGCTAATACAGTATGTATTAGACAATTAATGGTTCTTGCACTTGCATTAATTCGCAGCTTAGAACAGTGGTTGTTGTTTTTAGTTCAATCCATCCTTGGAGGTCCAATAATTGATCTGGGTCCCTCTTATCTCATAACAATATTGCACATATTGGAAAACAAAAGTGGATCAGTCATTCAGCAATAGTTATGTAGGTGACAAGATGAATCATTCCCTTGTTTTTCTACCTGTGACATCATCCAGCCCAGTTACAGGCTGGAGAGTGACCCGATTGGCTGGGCACCTCAGTGCATCCGGGGGAGAGAGGATGTGCCTGTCTGTGGAGCCCTGTGTGCAGGGCCTGTGACAGACTGGAACACAGACTGTGTAGTGAAAGATCCAGCCAGAACAAAGTCCTGTAAAGCTGTTCAAGCTGTTAAAAAGTAAAGAAATAGGTCATCCTGTTCCCTGCCAAGCTGCTAGAGACTCAGAAGGTGCAACTGGTGAGATTGATTGTGCTGCAGAGCGGCCTGTAATCTCCAGTGTGACTGCCTCTGAGATCACACCGATGAGTAACCCACCCAAGGGAGGATACTGGCAAGGATACAAGTGTGGGGCCCCAAAATGAAGACAAGTCTTGTGTATTTACCTGTTATGTGGGAGGCTGCTAAATTCCAAAAGGGAGAGGTACATTTTGGAAATGGTAGTGCCACCTGGGGAATAAGGGCTCTGGCGAAAGGACATTGCAGTTGAACTGTGTGGTTATTAACCCCTTTCAGAGGATTGGGACTTATAATGATAATAAAAAGGACTGTGTTGGTTTACAATACAACCCAGACTTCCAACCTAGCATGGAGCGAGGGACGTTCTATAGATGGAGATCAGCGGAAACTAAATTGAAAGACCTGATTAAGCATAATAAGATGATATCTCTAGCGGAAAAGCAGAAGAAATGGGGACACCACCCTAGAGACCTTTGGAACTATAATCAACTCCATCTACACCATTTGAGAGACTTCTATCCAACGCAGTAGAGATTAGCAAACCTCTGTCCAAAATGTACAAACTTCTATTAGCAACATATCCCCAATATAGTATCTCTATACGCAGGGAGTGGGAAATAGAACTTAAAGTAGATACAACAGATAGTATGTGGAATAAGATACTCAGATCAATATACAAGATATCAAAAGCTTCTAAAACAAGAGAATCGGCTTATAAATTAATAACGAGGTGGCATTATACCCCTGTGAAATTGCAAAAATGGTACCCTACTATTTCCGGGAAATGTTGGAGGTGTAATGGATCGGAAGTAAATCACCCTCATATCTAGCTGACATGCCCATTATTACAACAGTACTGGGGTGAAGTATTAGGTACTATAAATAAAGTAACACCGAATAATATAAAAATAGATAATTTAGCATTCATTTTGTTGAATGCTGACTTAAGGAAAACAGATGTAATAAATGCTCCTTTAACTCTACAATTGTTGCAAGCTGGGAAAACATTGATTCCATATAAATGGAAATCGATAAACCCCCCCCAAAAAATTTCCGAGAATGGTTGAAAAAACTTGAAGAAATTAGGCAAATGGAAGAAATCACATGCTTAAGGAATTGTCAAAATGCCAAATATTGGAAAACTTGGGCACCTTGGATAAACTATGGTTAAAATGCTACAAAGGAATAGAAGGAAATATTAATATACTGACTGATAAATAGAAAGCCAAGAAATAAAGTAAACAACCCATTCACAATTGGTAAATGTAAAGATCTGTCATATAAAGAGTATATAAACTACTGTTAGTTTTCTTTTTCTTTTTTGAGAAAGGACTTGACGTCAAACTTGCTATTTGTGTAATATAATACTAAGATGTATGGAAACCACATATTCCTTCCCCACCTTTTTCTTTTCTGTATCCTATCCTAATGCTTAAAATGATAAATAAAGAATTCTTAAAAAAAAGGACTGTGTTGGAGAAACAAGTCAAGGCACCTAATAGTGATTTTGGTAGTGTCCCACGTGTCCCCAGTGCAGGAGTGAATTGTGTATTAGATTGCCAAAGTTCTTCATTACTGTTTTATATAAAGTTCATATTTGTTTCATCTGCAAACTGTGTGTTTTATTGTTCCTAGTGGAATCCCCCCTGAGGTGTGTTCCTCAGTGTTCCCTAGGTGGAGGCATGCGCTGTAATTCCCAGTTGCCAATACTTTTAATACACAAAAGGGACTCAGAGCCCCTGGCTTGCCAAGGGTAAGTTGCTATTTAAAGATACAGTAACCAAAATAGGGTTATAGTTATATGAATAGCTAGGGTAGCAAATAGTAAAAAGAACTGGAGAACAACACAGTTATCAAAAAAAGTTCCTGGGGGTGCTAAATAAGGGCTGTAATTATTAGTCATTATGTGGTCTGGCAGCCTACAAGGAGACTCTGATTGGCAGTACACCTGGCTTTTATACAACCAAAACTTGCCCCCATGCCAGAATTTCAAATATATGCTCCTACTGTGAAATCACTGGGAGCAACATCCAAGGGGTTGGTGAGCAAGATGTTGCTCGCCAATTGTTATCTAACTGGCATTAAGGCTGAACCCTTATACCAGGGATCCAATAAACTTTTTAACCATGAGCCACATTCAGTTGTAAAAAGTGTTGGGGTCCATGTGGATGCCAAATAAGGGCTGTTATTTGTTATTTAATAGTTCCTCTGTAGACTGGCAACCTACAGGAGTCTCTGTTTGGCAGTGCAAATATTTTTTATGCAATTATGTATCCAAGTCTGGAATTCAAAAATAAGCACCTCCTTTGAGACTAGTAGAGCAACATCCAAGGGTTTGGTGAGGACAGTAACTTGTTTCTCACAAGCCATTGGGGATCATTTCCTTCTACTAACCTAAGCTTTTTCAATATATTATACCCAATAATTTCGAACCCTGACTCTAAGAACCCATTTGGAATCCTTTGCTACTTTGATTCCGTAGAAATCATACTTTTGATGTTTTCATTATAAAACATGTGATAGGCCATTGAAATGTTGGAACAGTTGGCAGCTATGTCTTCTGCTACTGAGTCGAGGCCACAGGCAAATCAGGCAGTTTATTATGGAGGCTGAGTAAGAAACAAGAGCTGGGTAGGGACATAACTGCATGTAATATACCCTGTGAGCTGATTCAATTTTTCCATGTAACCAGCAGCGAAAGAAATGATTGTGTAGGAGCCAAAATTTCAAAGAAAGGCCAGCTTGCTAAAACTGTATAATACCTGGTAAGGATATAAAATAATCCCCTCAGTGCTAGTGGGGCCTGCATTTTCACTAACAAATTCAAGGAAAGCTTTTCACATGCTGACAAGAGATTGAGTTTATATTTACAGGATTTCAGTTCCATACAATTGTGTCCATAGTGTCCCATGGCAAGAGGAAATTAAGATATGGTCAGAAATGGTGTGATATGGTCAGCTGGGTATTTTATTAGTGTTTGTTAATTTTAGGAACACAATTTTAACCTAATTCACTGGCTATGCCCCTTCTGCAAATTATTAATGTATGAACTAACATATATGTATATTTTTTGTAATGTTTTTTACATTCTTTATTCCTTCTGTTTTTCCCTTAATTTTTTAGCTCTTTTACTTTCCCATGTAGCTGTGTTCAGCCCTTTTTTGGCTTATTACAGTTCTGCTCTTTTTGTTGAATAATTACTTTTCTTCATTTCTTCTTTTTTCTCTTGCTCTCTTCCTTCCATCTCTCTTGGACTCTCCATTTTGGCTAATTTATGTTCTGCAATTTCTACAGAACAACTTTTATATATTATATATTCTGTCACTTTTATGACCTTTATAGATAACTAATTTCCATTTGTGGTCTCCCTAACCTGTTTGAGCTGACTTTGCAACCTATTGTTATTGGGCCCTTTAACTACTCCCTTCTGTTTTGTAGGAAGGTTCTCTGTGCACAGAGTAGATTGGGTTCCCCAACATTTTAGCCATGAGCAACATTCAGATGCAAAAAGAGATGGGAAGCTACGTAAGCATGAAAATGGATGTTGCAAAATAAGTGCTGTGATTTGCCATTTGGTAGCTCCTATGTGGACTGGAAGCCTACAGGAGAATCTGTTTGGAAGTACACCTGGTTTTTATGTAACCAAAACTTGCCTCCAAGCCATGAATTCAAAATGAAACACTTGCTTTCAGGCCACTGGCATTAACATTCAAGGGGTTGGAGGGCAACATGTTGGTTGGGGATCACTGCAGTGGATTATGCAGCCATTTGTATAGCTTCCCCTTGTCTCTATACTTTGGTTGCATCATCAGTTTATCCCTTTGTGTGTCAACTTTTCCCCAGTCCCAGATATGGTATAATGGCAAATAGGACAGAGAGGTTAGAGTGTCTATTGGATCCTGAGGCTATGTGACTTATTATAATTATAATTGGTGGCAATCCTTTGACAAATCATATATTAGAATTTGCCATTTTTTGGTAACCTACTGATGCCTCCAAGCATTTGGTAGACAAAAAAAGTTAACGGTGCAAACATTATGACTTTTTGTCTACTACTTATCACTAAACATAGCCCTCCGTGTGTTTTGAAACTGCCACTGTAATTTTAGTCCAACATCAGCTGGTGGTCGACTCTACAGGATGGAGGCCCTCAGCCTTCTGCATCACCAGAGGACCTCTGTACTCTAACTGTTAATAATAAATTATTTCCTGTTGTAGCAGTACCCTTGCTGGAAGGCCATGCTTGTGTGTGATGGCAATCATTGTTAACTGATTTCTTTACTCTTCCTGCTCCCCCCCCCAAACATGGTGAGGACTGATCTGTGTGACAGAAGCAGGGGAGGCTCAATTTGGGAATTAATAGTTGCTATTCCTTTTACTGATTTAGTAATCGGACTGTGCTTTATTTATGAACCTCGCCGCATCTGTTCACTGCGTATAGATTACCTGATTTTTGCTTAGCAATCTGAAAGCGTAGCTCTAAAATAGAAGTAAACGAACGAGTATGCTAAAATGCGTTTTGTTTCCATTGCTTTGGATGGTGGGGGGGATGCAAAAAAATATGTATAGGATAAATTTCAGCTTGGTATCCACATTTCAAAATGCATATTGAAGTACTTTGTAAAATAGATGAGTCAGCTCCAGACATTGTGACAAATCTCCAGACAGGGGGAAAAAAATGAAGCATTTAAAGGAAAACCTCTGGCTTTTTTTTTTCGGGAAAGATCTGCTAGGAAGGGAGGGAAAAGATGGAGAATAATGAATTCATCAAACTGAAAATGCACGAGCCAACGGAGCGCTCAGGTTTCAATGCGTGGCAAATGGAAAGAGAGCTCCCATTACCTTCGAGATACACAGACACGGCTACCCTAATCGCTTGGTCATGCTTGGGAGACAGTAAGTCATCAGCAGCCATGACACGAGGGAACAGGGCGGCAGGCTTGTTGCGAGAAGAAATTGTTTATTTAACATCCGCAAAGCTCCGCATCTACTAAGTCTATGGAAAGGGCAGCTTTGTACTTTTGGAGCTTAAGCGGAGCTCAATGTGGTGTCTGTGAAGCGGGAATTCACTTTATAGATGGGGCAGAGTTTATAGGGGGCATGTGCAGTGTGCAATGGCAGATCAGAACTCTCAAATCTCTCTATAAAAGGATGGTTCTAATTTGCCTTCTGTTGTAGAAACCACCTTTTTGAACACTGAGCATCAGTCAGGGCTATCTGCTATGCCATATACTTGAACCTTAAACTATGGCAGGGAACCCAAATAGGGACCAGTTTTCTACCAATAAAGATAACTTCTGGTGTACGATTGATCACAGACAGGAGAGTTTTTACTATAATTGAGTACATACAGAGGTATAGGTATCCTTATATATATATATATATATATATATATATATATATATATATATAGATATATATATATATAGATATATATATTGCTATATACTATAGAACTATATACTATAGAAAAGTTTTTCAGTGGCCATATTTTGCTACATTATCCCCTTCCTGCTGTAGAATGGCATATAATGGTCAACTTCATAGACCATTGAATGCTGTTCTTCTAAAACACATTACAAATTGATCCAGTGGATTGCAAACACCACCCTGTAGGCTGGCTGCTAATTCAGCCTTATAGGAGAAAAAATCCTTCCTGACCCTAAATGGCAATGAGATCAGGTTCTGATTGTGTTATAAATTACATATGTCCTTTTTGAACACAGGAGAAAAATCACTCTTTGTATGGTATTCAGTTACCTAACTAAGATAACATGGCTATGGCAATGTTGAAGTATCCTTTTCATCATCTTATTGGATATGCCAGTTGTATTCCCTCTATATCACAGGTCCCCGACCATTTTAGCCCTTGAGCCACGTTTAAATTTAAAAAAGCTGGAGAGCAACATTATCTTGTATGAAGTTCCTGGGTGGTGCAAATATGAGATGTAACTGTCAATTGGTAGCCCCTATGTGGACCTAAAGCCCACAGAAGGTTTTCTTTGTCAGTATGTAACTAAAACTTGCTTTTAAGCAAGGAATTTAAAAAGAAGAACCTGCTTTGATGCCATTGGGAGCAACATCCAGGCTGCTGACAAAAAGGCTGCTGACTGGAAAAGCAAACAAATCAACTGAAAAGGATAGGTATTTGTTATAACTGTCATTTTATAGTATGGTTGTATATTTAAATACTGCAGTTTAATTTTTATAGTTTTTTTTCTGTATGTGGTGCAGATTTGTTGTGGTGTGTTATTGTGCTTACAGCAAGTTTGTCACAACCTACTTTACTTTGCAGTTAGTTTTTCCTCAGCTGCTATTGTGTTTGCTCTTTAAGTGGGGGCTTTGTAAGTGGAGTTACAAACACTGGAGTTTCAAGCTAAAGGAGGTTCAAATAGGTCAAAAGTTTATTGTAAACCCTACATTTTTTTTATTCCTGTTTTGATCTCTAAATGGGATAATGAACGCTAGCAAGAATGAAGGTCTGATCCAGTGCACAGTCTGCCATATATATGCAGATTTGGAACAAGAGATCCAAACTGCTTACCTCTGTAGTGGATGTGAGAAAATTGCCACTTTGGAGGAACAAATTGCAACACTGCGGTCGATTGACAATCTTGAAAGGAGTCTCTTGCTCACTGAGCAGGACCTAGCGCAGGGATCTGCAACCTTGGCTCTCCAGCTGTTAAGGAACTACAAGTCCCACAATGCATTTGCCTTTATGAATCATGACAGACACCTTCATTGCATTCTGGGACTTGTAGTTCCTTAACAGCTGGAGAGCCAAAGTTGCAGATCCCTGTGCTAGGTCCTGCTCAGTGAGCAAGAGACTCCTTTCAAGATTGTCAATCGACTGCAGTGTTGCAATTTGTTCCTCAAGTGCTCTAACTCGAGCCTTCAAAGTGGCAATTTTCTCACATCCACCACAGAGGTAAGCAGTTTGGATCTCTTGGGGGGAACAGAACAGCAGCAGGATGTTGAGGCAGCTAGCTGGGTGACAGTTAGAAAATCTAAGGTGGGTAAAAGGTTAACAGAGGCTGATCCGGGGTTTATACATCCCCTTAAAGACCTTAAAGAATGAGTTCTAAGATTAAGGGAAGGTCTTCCAATGTAATTTTTGTGGAAATTTTGCCTGTGCCACGTGCAAGTTTAGGTAGACAACAGGAGCTAAGGAGCTAAATGCATGGTTCAAGTCTTGAAGTTTTGGTGTAGGAAGGAAGGGTTTGGGTTCCTAGAGCACTGGTTTGATTTTTCCTTGGGGTACAACCTATACAGTGACGGATTGCACCTCAATGGTGCTAGGGGAAAGAATGACCAAGGGGTTGGAGGAGTGTTTAAACTGGGCAAGTGTGTGTGTGGGGGGGGGGGTGAGATAAAGAATTATGGGGAAGCTAGGGTAGATGGGGTAGTGGGATTAGTAAGAGGTCATGGGGGAGGAGTGAGAGGGGCATACAGTTTACCAGCTATGGAGGTCCCTCTGTTACAAGGAAAACAGGATAATACTAACTTAACATATAATTCTCCACTAGGTAATGCAAATTTAAAAAGTAAAAGTAGTAACCGCCGCTGTATGCTGGCAAATGCAATGAGTTTGTTAGGTAAAATGGGAGACCTAGGATTAATTGCATGCTCTAAAAATGATGATATAATTGGTATCACTGAGACCTGGTGGGATGTGACTGGACTGTGAATTTAAATGGTTACACCCTTTTTAGGAGTGACAGAGGGATTAAAAATGGTGGAGGAGTGTGGTTGTATGTAAAGCCTGAATTAAAGCCATGCACTAAGGAAATAACCATTGTCTACACAAATGAGGAACCAGCTAACCAATTCTAGTAATACATCTAATGATGCATAGTTCACACATGATAACATTCAAAAGAGACTAGAACATGTTAAGATAAACAAAGGTCTGGGGACATATGGTATTCATCTAAGGGTACTTAGCGATCTTAGCACTGTGATTGCAAAACCTTTTTACAAAATTTTTCAGAATTCATTGAGGTCTGGCATGGTGCTGAGAGATTGGTGAATTGCTAATATGGTGCCTCTATTCAAAAAGGGATCCCGTTCTCAGTCTCAAAACTATAGTCCAGTCTGACTTCGGTGGTAGGAATGCTTTTTGAAGGGTTATAAAGCATAAGATACTGGACTTCTTAGCAAATAACAATACTGTGAGTTTTTGCCAGCATGGTTTTATGCGTAATAGATCTTGCCAGACTAGTTTAATTACTTTTTATGAAAAGGTAAGCGGGACCTCGATTCTGGGATGGCAGTGGATGTGATTTATGTAGACTTTGCTAAAGCATTCGATACAGTGCCACACAAAAGGTTACTGGTTAAATTAAGGAATGTTGGCCTGGAACATAGTAATTGTTCCTGGATAGAGAACTGGCTAAAAGATAGACTTCAAAGAGTGGTGGTAAATGGAACATTTTCTAATTGGACCAGTGTTGTTAGTGGGGTACCGCACGGCTCTGTACTGGGAGCCTTGCTTTTAAACTTGTTTATTAATGACCTGGATGTGGGCATTGAAAGTACGGTTTCTATTTTTGCAGATGATACTAAATTGTGCAGAGCTATAGGTTCCATGCAGGATGCTGCCACTTTGCAGAGTGATTTGTCTAAGTTGGGAAACTGGGCAGCAATCTGGAAAACGAGGTTCAATGTTGATAAATGCAAGGTTAAGCACTTTGGTAAAAATAATATAAATGCAAGTTATACACTAAATGGCAGTGTTGGGAGTTTCCTTAAGTGAGAAGGATCTTGGGGTTTTTATAAAGTTGTCTAATTCTGGGCAGTGTCATTCTGTAGCTACTAAAGCAAATAAAGTTCTGTCTTGCATAAAAAAGGGCATAAACTCAAGGGATGAAAACATAATTATACCTCTTTATAGATCCCTAGTAAGGCCTCATCTGGAGTATGCAGTGCAGTTTTGGACTCCAGTCCTTAGGAGGGACGTAAATGAGAGAGTGCAGAGACTAAGTGCAACTAAACTGGTTAGAGGGATGGAAGACTTAAATTATGAGGAGAGACTGTCCAGGTTGGGGTTGTTTTCTCTGTAAAAAAGGCGCTTGCGAGGGGACATGATTACAAAATATATTCGAGGACATTATAGACAAATATCAGGGGACCTTTTTACCCATAAAGAGGATCACCAGAGGCCACCCCTTCAGACTAGAAGAAAAGGACTTTCATTTGAAGCAGCATAGGTGGTTCTTCACAGTCAGGACAGTGAGGTTGTGGAATGCACTGCCGGGTGATGTTGTGATGGCTCATTCTGTTGATGCTTCTAAGAGGGGCTTGGATGATATCTTGGACAGACATAATATCAAAGGGTATTGTGATGCTAAACTCTATAGTTTATAGTATATGGACATACAGTACATAATTTATGTGAAGTTATGGGTGTGTGTATATGGATGCTGGGTTTTAATTTAGAGGGGTTGAACTTGATGTACTTTTCCTTTTTTCAACCCAATTTAACTATGTAACTATCCAAGGGATTGATGAGCCACAGGTTGGTGATCACTTCTCTAGACTAGATCCTCTCCTTTCTTGGGAATGCCAAACCTGTCAAGTTTTTAGTAAAGACATAAATGTCTTTAGTTAGTTGGATGCTCATCTTCAAACTCTATCATATTCTCTTTGTCTTTTTTGTAGACAGATTACCAAATGGCATCCCAACTACTGAAGTTTAGGCAACCACCTTTATTATATGCATGATAGGAGAAAGCATTATTCAGGTCTGCTTGGAGAAATTTTCATACATTTCCCTTGTTTAGGCAGGACAGAAAATGGTCAGATGACACAAACATGTTATTGTTTAGAAGTTAGCATGAACCCTGGAATTACCATCAGCTTGAAAATAAAAGAGGCTCTGTAGCTTCACTTGCATGCAATTCGGCACAGGAGATGGTCAAGTTGTAGTGGTACAGAGCTCAACTATACAGAAGTGTAAAGATTGCTTGTGTACCTTGAATGGGGTAAAAATATATGCAAGAGTATTTGTGGTGCATTCCCATATAACATTAATATCTCTGAGATGCTCACTGCTGGGGTCACCTGAAGGATCCCCAAATATCATAAAATAAAGTAGCAGGGCACTCAAGTAAAAAAATTATATTTTATTAGAATTATATGTCAAAACCCAATGTGTTTTTGGGTCAAAACACGTTGGGTTTTGAATTGAAATTCTAATAAAGTATTTATTTATTTTTTACCTGAATGCCCTGCTGCTACTTTATTTTATGATATTTGGAGATCGTTCAGGTGACCTCACAGATTTTAACATTATATGGGAGTGTTTTTTCTACTTGAATGCAGTCAATAGATGCAATGATGATGCCCATTCTTGTGCAATCATACCTGCAGCTGTGCTGGTAAATAAGTCCTATACAGGCTTGCTTTTGTGGAAAGGCCACCAAGGCCCAGTCCTATGGTGGCAGGAATTTAGGGGGATGGCATGCTGCCCAACCACGTCAACATTGGTTCAAAAAGACTGGGGAGATACAATCATTTTTTAAATTTCCCATGAGCCAATCCCCATTGCTCTGGTTCCGATGATGAATATTTTCATGAATAAAGGGGAGGGGACAGGGGCGACAAATGACAGTTCACCCACTATGTGAATCCGTTCCTGGCCCTTTATTGTATTAGTATTTCATTTGTTTTTTCCAATTTGCCCCTGAACCAAAGGATTAGCAAAGCCATGCCTCTGCAATTCTGAACTACCATTACCAACATTGTCGACTGAGAGTACATTCCCTGTGAATAAAAGGTGTGCCAAAGTACAGCAACTGTATTAATTACATGTTACTAGTGTATCAAGGCACAAGGTCCATCAAAGAACTGCTCAAAACAATTTGACATCTCACTTCAGATCAAATGCTAGCTCAAACCAACTGTCTGGATAATCAAAACAGTTTGCTGTCGGATCACCTACCAATCAACAGAAATTAAAAAAAAAAACCTGGGCGGAAGTGACAACCATATTGTCCCGTATCATTGTCCATCAGTGGTAACTATATACATAATCCCTAACCTCAAACTCATTAGTCTTGCATGTTTCAGTCAATATAGATCCTTCCAACAAATCAATTTCCAGCCACAGATATGATTGTTAAATTATTCAGAAGTAAAAGGCCTCTTGGTTGTGTTGGTCACAGGAGAAAAAAAAATCTTTGCCCTGTTCGATTTCTGTCATTCGTTTTCATTAAATATTTGTAATTAAAAGTAGGACTTTTACTTGTTTATGAATATTCGGTAAATCATCTAGCCCTGGGCTACTCAGCACATATTGCATTCTCTTATCTGTAGATTTGTATCGATTTATATAATGGGAGGCTGTCCACTGTTTCCTCCCGTGATTCAATGAACGCACAAGGTTTCATGAAGATTTAACTGTACTTAATCCAAACTGTATCCTGCAGTCTGTGTGAATTTACTTGATAAATAGTTTCAGTCTGTCTGGTATTACAAGTATGGACCTGTTATTCAGAATGCTCTGGACCTGGGGTTTTCCAGAAAATGGATCATTCCATAATGTGGATCTTCATACTGTACCTTAAGTCTACTAGAAAATCATGTAAACATTAAATAAACCCAATAGGATGGATTTGCCTCCAATAAGGATTACTTATATCATAGTTGGGATTGAGCACAGGGTTCTTTTATTATTACAGAAAAAAAAAAGGGAAATCAATTTTGACTTATTTGGAAGAAATAAAATCTATGGGAGACAGCCTTCCTGTTATTTGGAGTTTTCTGGATAACAGGTTTCCGATTAACAGATCCTACACTTCTACAGTTGGGGTCATCCATAAAGTTTGTGCCGGGCATATTTATTCACAAATGGTTGTATTGCCATTGGTTTTTCCCAAAAGCTGAAATATTACACTGCTGTCTCCGTCTCTCTGTTTTATACGAATTCGCATTGAGCAGCACAGATATTTGCGAATGATGAGTGCGGCCACTGTGCAAGTTTTTTGTGCAACAAATAAGGTTATCAGAAAGGAATTATACTTGGAAGATCTGGATTTGCATAAATCTTGGCAAAGCCCAATCAAAACCTTTGAGAATGATGTAAAAAGTGATATTCTAAGACAATTTGCAATTGGTTTTAATTTTTTATTTGTGGTTTTTGAGTTATTTCGCTTTTTTATTCAGCAGCTCTGCAGTTTCAGCAGTCTGGTTGTTAGGGTCCAAATTACCCTTATAACCATGCATTGATTTGAATAAGAGACTGGATTTTGAATAGGAGAGGCCTGAATAGAAAAATGAGTAATACAAATTAGCAAGAACCCTACATTTGTATCCTTACTGAGCATTTGAAATTTAGGTGGGGTCAGTGACCCCCATTTGAAAGCTGAAAAAGAGTCAGAAGAAGAAGGCAAATAGTTGAAGATTAGGGATGGGCGAATTTATTCGCCAGCTGCAAATTTGCAGTGAATTCCCGCGATTAGCTGCCAGCGAATAAATTCGCGAAACACCCTCAAATAATCACCTGGCGAAAATTCGAGACGCGCGCCGAAAATTACGCCCCGCCGCCGAAAACGACGTGACGCACGTCAAAAATGAGACACTCGCCATTTCGAAATTTTTTTGCCAATTTGCGAATTTCGCTAGAAATTCGCAAATTATTCGACGAAGCTAATCTGCCTAGATTCGCCCATCACTATTGAAGAGCTATAAAAAATAAATAAAGACCAATTGAAAACTTGCTTAGAATTGCCCATTAAAATTTGTTGAAATAGGATTTTTGCAGCCACTGGGACAGAATGCTCTGTTATACAGATACAGTAGCTAGAATCTTAGCCATAAAGCAAGGATGCTATTTAAAATAACTTTTTTTACATAAAAAATATGTACATAAATTTTCTGTAACACTATTTACCAAATATTGGGCCAGATTCAGTTCAGTGAGACAAACTTTTCTTACGGTTTATCATTTGAGAAGAATGACATTCAGTTCAAGGAGGAAAGTCCCATAGACTTCAATAGAGTTTTCACGTGATAAAGGAAGAGTTTTTCTGAATTGAATAGCATCTCAAATTGAATCTTGTCCATGAGTTTTCACATGATAAACCTTTGTCTCACTGAACTGAATCTGGCCCATTACGCTGAACTGAATCTGGCCCATTACGTTTTGTTTTTAGACACACACATTCGACTGAATTATAAATAATTGGTCAAAATTTCAGGGAAAAGATTATTTTTATAAATAAAGTTGACATAAGTTTTTAACAAAATATTTAACATCCTGTAACTGGAAACATCCAGTACTTCCTGGGGGAAGGCCAAATAATGTATTGCTTAAAGGGATCCTGCCATGGGAAAAATTTTTTTTCAAAATGTATCAGTTAATAGTGCTGTTCCAGAAGAATTCTGCATTGAAATCCATTTCTCAAAAGAGCAAACAGATTTTTTTATATTTAATTTTAAAATCTGACATGGGGCTAGACATATTGTCAATTTCCCAGCTGCCCCAAGTCATGTGACTTGTGCTCTGATAAACTTCAATCAGTCTTTACTGCTGTACTGCAAGTTGGAGTGAAATCACCCCCTCCCTTTCCCCCAAAAGCCTAACAAAAGAACAATGGGAATGTAAACAGATAACAGCTCCCTAACACAAGATAACAGCTGCCTGGTAGATCTAAGAACAACACTCAATAGTAAAACCCATGTCCCACTGCGTACTATTCAGTTACATTGAGAAGGAAAAACAACAGCCTGCCAGAAAGCAGTTCCCTCCTGAAGTGCTGGCAAGTCACATGACTGGGGCAGCTTGGAAATTGACAAAATGGCTAGCTCCATGTCAGATTTCAAAATTGAATATAAAAAAATCGGTTTGCTCTTTTGAGAAATGGATTTCAGTGCAGAAGTCTATTGGAGCAGCACTATTAACTGATGCATTTAAAAAAAAACATGATTTCCCATGACAGTTTCCCTTTAAAAAAAAATCATCAAAATGTTGGTTAGCATTTGTGATGGGCGAATGTATTCGCCTGGAGCAAATTCCCATGATTAGCCACCAATGAATAAATTTGCGAAACGCCTGGAAAAATTTGCCTGGCGAATATTCGCCGGTGTACGTTTTTTAGACGTCCACGTCCAAAAACGGACGGCCTCGTCCAAAACGAGACACCGCCGACGTTTCACAAATTTTATGCCCCAGATTCACCCATCACTAGTTAGCATGACTTTTTTATTGAAGTTTGCTAGAATGTTGTACAAATAATGGGCTTTTCATCCTAGTATTTCCTTAGCCGCATGTAAAATAGGCAGTCCGGTTTGCATAGAAATAAACAGCACCAATTAGCTGGTCTTTCATATAGACCATGGGAATGTTCAGCTATATTGTGTCTGATAATTAAACGTTCATTAATTAATGTGACCCCCTCATATTTGGAGTGCCTCCCCAATTCCCCATCGTTAGCGTACGGCCTCACATGTTTCCAAAACAATCATCCGGCTCGGCCACAGTAATTATTTGTGTTTTTTTGTCCTTATCTATTGTGCCTTTTGTACCCTGCCTTCAATTAACCCCGTTGCTGCTGCAGGCGCCGTGGTTCTTTTGTAGAGCAATTTGTTGGCGAGGCCTGGAGCAACAGAGGATTAATCAGCTATATTTATTTGGAGATTTACAGATAGCACGCAAGTGTCAGATCTATGCTTCTATTTTCTGCTTTTAATTCCAGTCTAGTGTGGAATTAAAGCGTGCGCAGAGGAAAGAACCTGATTGCAAGTACTATGGAAATTTATTGTCCTATTAAAGTCATATTGGGTCTTTGTTTATGAAATGTATTTTTCTAGATTTGAGGTTGGAATCGGTTTGATAATGAGGCTCTAAAGATTCATGGTCCGTTTTTTGCAGCTTAATTTAGGCTCTATATCAAATATGTAAAACAGCAGCCGCCTCTGTGTATAATACATTTTAACTGTGTTGCTGTGTAAGTGTCATTTCCCATCTTATTTTTTCTTTGTGTGTGTGTGTGAATTAAGGCTTGAGTTTTCAAGTGGTGACTAAGTAAAAGTACTAGCTCTCTCCATATATAATCCTTGGCCCAGTAAGCTGTACTTAAATCAGTGTGTGTATGTTCAAAAGCAACATCAATTTCAGTTGCACGTCACTTATTCTTACAGGAGTAGTAGTGCGAACATTAACTCATTGATCATTTAGTTGTAGATGGTTGTTAAAGGATAACTATAAGCTATTTATAAAGACATCTATCTAGCAATTCTTTAATATGGAAGCAGGTTCATAGATTTTAGTTGAGCTGCCATGCATCGGTATATCGACTCCTTCAAAAAACACTGTGGCTTATTAAGTAGCAAATGTTTTAAACTGCACCAAATAAACTGGTAATTCATTTAGATTAGGGATGCACCAAATCAGCCGAATCCCAAATCCTTTGTGAAAGATTTGGCCAAATGCTGAACTGAATCCAAACCCTAATTTGCATATGTATATTAGGGAAATGAGGGGGAAAGAGAACCGCACATGGCATGCATGGTTAAAAACAAATAAAATGTTGGCTTTTTGTATCAGATTTGGTTCATCCAGTCATTTGGATTTGCCTGCTTCCTGCTGAAAAAGGCAGAATCTTGGCTGCATATTAACCGAATCCTGGATTCGGTACATCCCTGATTTAGATCTTTCTACTTAAAGGGATTATTTTTATTATGTCATTTTTATTTCTAAATTACACTGTTAGCATTACAAATAACTCACTCTACCATATGGAATTGTATTCCTAACCCAACACCTATGTATTTTTTTAGTTGCAATATTGATATGTAGGAGCCATCTCAGTGCATTGTCCCTGATTCTCTGCTTTTACAAAGAGCCAGCACTTCACAATGGAACTGCTTTCAGATAAGCTATTGTTTCTCCTGCTCAATGTATCCTTCTGCCTGCAGCTGCCTTTCAGGAGGTGACTTTTGATACTCGGAAGCCACCAGGACTTAAAGTGAGAGGACCAAGGTGATATTGTTACTGGTGGAATGTGGATATAGTAGCATAGTCATGGAACAAGCAGGGTTAAAACCAACAGTAGCTTAGTACAGAATCAGGAAAAAAGATTTTAGTTAGGATAAACAGGCCAGGGTCAGAACCAATCGGTAAACTCAGTACAGAGTCAAGATCTGGAAGAGTGGTCAATAACAGGCAAGGGTCGTTTCATACAGCAATGGTCGGTTCATACAGCAATGGTCAAGGACAGGCAAAGCTCAAGGAACAGTAAAAAAGACAAAAAATTTACCCAGAAACTGTCAGGAATAAACCTACACCTTGAACAAGAAACAACTGACAAAGGCCCTTTAAATATTCACATTTTCTCGCCAAATGCAACAACATTATGTTCATGCTGAAAAAAGATGCATGTGTCAAACCGAATGCACACCTGGAAAAAAAAAAACTACAAGGAGGACGGCTGTGGGCAACCCTCATGCATAATATTATAGTTAGTGGAGGAGTTGCAGTGGGACTTGGATTTTTACTATTGAGTGCTAATCTCATCTACTGGGGAGCTGTTATCCTGTGTCAGGGAACTGTTTCTGGTAACCAACCCATTATTCTGCTGATGGACTGCTGGTGGAAAAGGGAGGTGGTGGTATCAATCCTGACTGACTGACTAAAGTTTAACAGTGCACAAGTCACATGACTGAGGGCACCTGGAAAACTAACAACGTGTCTAGTCCCACATGAGATTTCAAAATTAAATATCAAAAAATATTTTTGCTCTTTTGAAAATAGCTTTCAGGGCAATATTCTACAGGGGCAGGCCTATTAACAAACATGTCTTTTAATTTAAAAAGAGGAATTAATTGATTACTCGACATGGATGATTGTGCTGGGTTAGTAAATGACCCTCACCTACTGTAGTAGGGTTTCTTTCTGTTGTCTATGCTATTTACCACAGTGGTAACATATTACATTGTCTCTTTCTTAAAGATAAAGGATTCATTACTGAGCTGTTGATTATGGATAGCCTGTATTTTTCTTTATGTGACCAAAAATACAGATGAGACATTGGTATTGAACATAAATTGTGGGCTTGCTCATTAGTCTTCATAGTTTATAGGGTCAGTAGCACCACTGTGCATATTGGCAGATGCACTGTTTCAATGTACCTTATGATCACTCCATCTGTGTAAAATTCTATTTTCCATATTTCTTTCCCAAAAAAGGAAAACTTAACTCTAGTTTACAAACTTCAATGTTCAAAGTTAGCTCATGACAATAAACTGACTTGTTCGTGAATACAATATATTATAGTCCTTTGCATTATTTAATAGGAAACTTGTGTTTTTATGTGATTCAAGAAAAATCACATAAAAAAACTCAATCATGAATATACGTACTAGAGTTTGATTTTTTTTTTAATTTGAATATTCCCTACTTATTTTAAAGAATACAACAATGCCATTGCCAAAAATTTCAGCAACAGTTGAAGTTGATATCAAGATTTCAAGTAAATTTACGTTTGATTATATTGTGACTTCATTTCTGCGATTATAAATATTTCTGAGTTTTTTTTATATAAATATGCTAGTGTTAAGAACTAAAATCTCTGAAAAATTACCTGACATAACAATAGTTAGATTTGAGGTCTGCAAGTGCATCCTTAGATTTACTGTGCAGCACCATACATTCTAACTTTTAAAAACATTTAAGAATTTATGATATTATGGATTTATGATAGATTAGCTGACACCATAGACAAGGTACTGACCTATTATTAAAGAGAAAACGCAAATCAGCCGAAGATGAAGAATACATTAATTGGCATTACTATAATTCAACATTTTCTGTTAACTCAGGAAAACAAATTGTGAATGCTATCATATTTATAAAAAAATACTTGCATTATAAAAATCTTTCTGTGTCACAGGAAAAAAACTCCCATTGTTCCATTAATTTTTTTTAAATAGTTTTTTGTCAAATATCAGAAAAAACATTTTGTATTTGAATTAATTTTCCTGTAAGAAGTGGAGGTCCATTTATCAACATCTCATTTTAGTGGTTTTAGAGGTTTATGAAACCACAAATAAACTAATTTTCTAAAAAACCATGAATGCCATGCCATTTATTAAAAGATACAAATACAAAATGTATCACCACGGAAAAAAACCTTTAAAACTTTTATAAATCCAAGTGCTTTGGACAATTACTAGCGAAAATTTGAGAACTGAGTCTAAATGACTACAAAAATGGTCAAATAGGATCTGTTTAGCTCCCATTGACTTCTATAGCTCCTTGACTGCTGTAATTAGAGGTTTTTTTTTTGTTTTTACTCTTTTTAAATCTAAAATTATTTATTTTTAGAGAAATTTGAAGAAATTTTTTTTTTTAAATTTAAAAAAAAATATTTTCAATCAGGCCTCATTTTAACATTGAGGCCTCTGTTGTTTGAAATGAATTACTGTTATATACCATTTTACCCAATAAATAACCAATACAAATGGAACATATGGTAGTACACAGGTGATAAATAATAGTAAGTATAAAGTGTAAGAGATGTGCATTTTAGGTAGCCCGTACGAACAAACTCTTGCACATGTTGAGTATAAGGAGCAACTGTCAGCTCTCTTAATTGTCGGATAAGATTTGGTTTTCATTTGCAAATTGGTACTGCCCATCTGAAAAGTACAAAGAAAACAGCAGTTAGATTTTTATGGAAATTCTTTTTTTATGAAAGTTTTTTTTTAATGACCATGATAAAGTGAAAGATGACAGATCCACTAAATTAATGAAGAATCTTAATTATGGTGAATTTCACATAAAAAATTAACTGACTTTTGAAAGGACCTGACTCCAAAGTCATCCTTTTGACTTCTAGCAAATAATTAAAAGAGAGGAGTTTTGGAATAGTAGGTCATTCCCTATAATGATAACAGATTTGTATCTTTATCATGTATGCAAAGTGCAGGGTGTGCATATATTGCTAATTATACAGATAGCTTAGGGTATTATTATTAATTGATTCATACATCATACATCAAGACAAAAAGACTCAATGCCTATTGTCTTCTTTTTTTTTTTATCATAGTTAACCTTTTGTAAAATGTTAATGCCTTGAATACTTTTTAGTGACCCCTATAAGTGAAACAACTTGCTCTTGTATAGAGACAAACAGACAAATCTGTATCCATAGACAGTGATGGCTATATTCTCAATCTGTACCCACCCTACCAAAGGTTTGAGTATGAATATTATTTAACACACAGAGGAAGTGGCATTTGAGCTTATAGGGGCAAGCCTTCAAATGTGCACACTGAAACATCAGTATAAAACTAAGTAGAATAGCTTTGGGGCAAATTTACTATTATTCCCCCAAAAATATTAGTTTTTCCTCAATATTCGATCGAATGCTAAGCGAATAGTTTTAGGCTACCCTTTTATTAGATCTTCGATCATTCCACGATCGAATAACGATCGAATACCGATCGTTCGATCATTAGAATGAATTATTCGATCATTCAAATGATTCGTACGATTCGAACGATCGAAGACTCCGATCGTACAAATCCTATTCGATCAGGACTTAGCCTCAGAAACCTATGGGAGGGTTCCCATAGGCTTCTATTAAAATTCGGTAGGTTCAATTTCGGGAAGTAGACAGTCAAATAAATTTAAAATTCGATGATCGACTAAGCCAAATTTGCATATTCGACCAATCAAATTAATCCTACGATCGTTATTCGATCGAATTCGATCTATTCACGTGAATTTAGTAAATCGGCCCCTTAGTTTTATTTAAATATATATGGACATCTGGGAAAGGTAAGAAAGATGGCGGTGAGCATTTGTTTGTTCCCAGGCCTGTGAATTATATTCATAAAAAGGAGCACCGGCCCTAGGGAAAAGTTTATCAATTTCAATTCATTACAGAGGGGGGTGCCTAACATATTAGTTCCCTCCAGGGACTTGTCATCTAACTATGTAACTTTAAGGAAGTGCTAGGAAATCATCCATCCCCATAGAAATGAATGGTGTTAACTACATCTGCCAGGATTTAAAGAGATTCTGTCCTGGGAAAAATTAATTCTGCACTGAAATCCATTTTTCAAAATAGCAAACAGATTTTTTTTTACATTTAATTTTGAAATCTGACATGGGTCTAGATATTTTGTTAGATTTCCAGGTGCCCTCAGTCTGATAACTCTTCCTGCTACACTGTAATTTGGAGTGATGTCACGCCCTCCCTTTCCCCCCCATCAAACCATCAGCAGAACAATGTGAAGGTAACCAGATAATAGCTACCTGACACCGGCATTGCTAAAAATGCACAAGTCCCACTTAAACTACTTCAGTTAAATTGAGAAGGCAAAACAAAAGCTTGTTTGAAAGCAGTTCTATTGGGAAGTGCTGGCTCTTTCTGAAAGAACCAGAACAGGCACAATGACCTGAGATGGCTGCAAAATTACCTGAGATGCTGCCTACACACCAATATTACAACAAAAAAATACACTTGGTTCAGGAATAACATTTTATATTCTACAGTAAATTATTTGCAGTGTTAGTGTAATTTAGAAACGCAAATTATACCATAAAATCATGACAGAATCCATTAAAGGTTACTAAACGACTTGAAAAGTAGTGTAGGCCTACATGCTAGATTTTTATAAAAGTGTGGCCCATTTTCACATAATCCACTAAATTTAGAATGGCTTTATTTGTAAATGAGGTGTAATTCAGTCTCTTCAGACAGTCAAGTGGGAGTACTTTGGTTCCTAAAGTGTAGGATCTTTCTGAAGTAGATATTTGCATTTTGTATATTTCCTTGCTATCGAAAATTAGTTTGCCTGCTCAAAGCAGGGGCTAAGTTCCGTAGGTGAAATTTTATTTTAGATTTAGCAGTGTTAGGATGTAAAATATAACACAATATGTACCAAAAGTAGGCAGGCTCTAGTATGTACAGGTGAGGTATTTTGTGGTAAACTGCAGGTAGTTATTTCATTTTTTGTGAATTTAGCAGTTTTTTTGGGTGCTTTGGTGTTTAGGCTACTCAGAAATGAGGTACTCTGAGGAGCAGTCATTTACTAACAATCAATTTTAGATTTTTTTTCCATGAATCTCTACAAATTCATATATGAACCAGGGAAACCTCTACTACAAGTTCAATATTCAAACAATGAATCAATTCTAGATTCATTCTGAAAATGTATTTTTATAATACTGTGCATTGTTTTGAAACATTCAAATCACAACATGATCCTTAATTCACAGTATACATTATCAGTATAGTTTTGCAGACATTTAAATATAGATGCATACTAATTCTTTTTGGGGCTATGGACTAGTGGTACTGTAAATGGATAAATATGGCATGCACAAAAAGAAAAGTCTTTCATTTTAATATCCTGATAATTTGTTACAATCTTGCAAAGCATTTTATTCTCCCTGTGCTTTTTATAATTTCATTTTTTTTTCTGTATCATTATTGCTGAAAATTATTATTGCTTTTAGCATTTGAAATATGTTTCTACACTGGAGCACAGATTTATTAATTTCTCTAAGAGCATTTATGTGTGGCATAAAACAATTGTTGAATTATGTTTTAGATCATTTTTATATAAATTGATGCCGTTGGTCCTAGATGTGGTGATTTTGAATTCATGGAAGGGATGGCGGTGAGTCACAGAAGCCCTTCCTAGACACGCCAAGAAATTCCAGACATCCCTACCCTGACATGCATATTGAAATACTCAAATTTGGCAACTGTTACTGTGTGTTAGATGACTAGAAAAAATATTATTTAAATAATAAACCCAGCAGTAATCTATGGAATCTTATCGAGTTGCACTGTAGGTTTTGGCTAAAACTTGAGGGATTACATTCATGTTCTCTCACGAGGTTTGCTTCAACCATCTTAGATCATTAAGAATAAGGGGATAATATAATAGAGTTTTCCTCAAAAACTTTTACCAATATTGTTGTGGCCCTCAAAAACGGTAGAATTGGAGATGTTGTTAACAGGGGAATAATTCTTATTTCATGGGCTGTAACAATAATGTTATTGAATAAGTGTATTTAGGGTATGTGGAGATTTAATACCTGCATTTCATCTAGGGAACTCTTAGGGGTGTCCATGGTTTGAAATGATTCTGAACTCACAGAGTCACAGAAGTTTCATAGACTTGTAAAATGTTTAAAAAGTGTGAGAACATAGAGCTATTGCTCCACTGTAGTGATGAGTGGGTTGACCACTGGTTGAGCGAGTTTAGATTGAAATTTAGTTAACCATTGTGGGTTAGGATTTGTTGCGGGTCAAACTGAGGAAGTACACTCCTCCACTGCTCCCTAAAGGTGGCCATATGTGGAGAGATCCTCTTGTTTGGCGATGTTGCCAAATGAGTGGATCTCTCCCCGATATGCCCACCTTGAGGTGGGCCCCCTAGGGCCCAACAATCGGATCACAATAAACTAAATAAGTGTATCCTGATCACTGGGCTAAATCAATGAACAGATGTGGTTGCGATCCAACTGGATTTTTATTTCTGACCAATAGACATCTGCTGACTTTTGCCCAGATATCGATCTGGGAAGCCCATCAGAGGGCCCCATAAAGAGGTCAATAAGCTGCCAACTAAGATTATGTGTCTTGGAAGCAGAAATGTGTACAGAGCAAGATGATGTGCAAGGTTGAGTGCAAGTCCTACAGTGGCAACATTTTATGGGTTAAGGTCAGTTGTAGGTTAAAGTTTTGCCAGTTAGGGTCGGGTGCATTTTTCTTCACATCACTACTTCACTGCACAGAAAAACAAGAAACATACAGCCAAACAGGGGGTTCTGCCCTCAAGGCTAGGGTACTAGTAACCAAGACTAGTTTAAGAACAAAATCCATCCAAATCAGTGGGGTTCATGGGGGAGCTGCATACACAGAATTTTATTCAATATTAGTCTTTACTCACCTTTACTCCATCTATTATCTAAAGAGCAGCCATCCTGTTTAAGCCTAGAAACAATGTCCAATATACTAGAATTACATAGTAAGGCTTTTGTGGGTACATGCAGGTAGAGATCTTACTTGACCCATTTTTGGCAGTTAATGTATTTCTTTTGTGTTTCTTCTTGTGTGTGTGTTTTTTTTTTTACTTCAAATACACTCTTTTATTTTCTGTTTTTCTCTTTTTTACTTGTTGGCAATTGTGTGAAATATGCATCATTACCTTTTATAGGGCGTATATACACTTGTGTTCAACACCTGTTCATTATATAGGACTTTTGTTGATATGCACACTGCTTATTTTTCAATTAAAAATATCCATGGTTTGTGATGCAGTAAACATTGCAAAACAGTGAAATTAAATGCTGGTTCACTTTACAGTTGATATCTCCTGAGTTCTTTAGAAGATGGGCAGAATGCAGTCAATTAAATAATCTTTCCAAGTTAAGTCACAGGTATAATAAATCCCTTCTTATCTGTAACCCAGAGATATTACTAGAAACTGGTAGAAGTCAGGGTTTATACTGAGTTCATTATATTTTTAAACTAGTTCACTAGATTCCAGGGGGTGGGGGGATACATAGGTGAAAAGAATGATCCATTAGCTATATATACTGTATATATATATATATATATATATATATATATATATGTATATATATATATATATTTTTTTTTTTTAATTTAAGATGGCTTAAATCAACGTCATCCCAGGTATGGCCAGTCCTGCACTCATTGTCATCTGATTCATTAAGAATTATTTTGTTTCATTAAACATTTTAAACAACATACATTACAATACATTTACTTGCAACATAATTGCTGCTTTCCTCCCAGAAATGGTTGCACTTTTATTGGCTACCACAGGGATCACCTGACTATAGCTGGAAAGCTATATCATTTAGATAAAACAGATATAATTTTTGAAATGTATATACAGCAAACACAATTTCTATAATAATGGGCAAATTTATCTTAGGTCGAATTTGGAAGTTTATGTGATTTTTTTTTTACTCTATTTACAACTCGAATGGGAGGTTATTTAAAGGGGAACTCCACACAAACATAACTAAAGCTTTTTGAAAAGTAAACATAACTTAAAGCAATTTAAAGCCGAGGATGAGGAGAGTATAACAGTGCTTTATTAACAGGTTCATGCAGCCATTACACAACTGCAGTACTTCCTACTTTCACTTTCAAGTTGTACAGAAAGTCCTGTGTATACACAGTACAAGTCCTGTGCACAGTGACACCCAAAGGCCATTTGTATAAACACCACAGTTTGGAACAGTTCCCTAAGCCTAGCCCCCTGAAGTTGTTACAATTTGTAACATCAGTGTTTAGTCCCTCCTCCCCTGCCAGTATTTCAAATGATGCAGAAAGATAAGAACTGTTAAACAGCTGGATTTCAGCATAGAAAATGGCTTTTATTCACACTTTTTGAAGGTAACTGTGATGGGTATATTAGAGGTTTCTGGGTTATATGGGACTCTTTATGAAATTTGCCCCTTTAAGAAAAAATGTAAGCATCTAATATTTAATTCAATAGTCCCGACCGGAAAATATGAATCGATTTTGAATAACATTTTAATTTATATTTACTATTCAACCTTTAAAGTGGACCTGTCACCCAGACACAAAAATCTGTATAATAAAAGTCCTTTTCAAATTAAACATGAAATCCTATTTCAATTTTTTATTAAACCATTCATAGCTGTTTTAAGCTCATTTAAAAATCTCAGCTGTCAATCAAATATTGTCTGCCACTCCTCTATGCCTTAGGCATAGAGGCGGGGCAGATAATTACTTTCACTTTCCATTCAGCACTTCCCATATGCCACTGCTCTCCACACATTCCCCCAGTTCTCTTAACCATTTAATTGTGTAGCCAGGACATGGGGATAGACATCAGGTCCCCAATTCTGGTGCACAAACAAGATTCTGAGATGATACAAGGTTTGTCTTAATAACAGTGTCGACAAAATGGCTCCTGCCTGCATGTTATAATTATGAATTCCCAGACTGAAGAAAACAAGATTAAAATAATTCATATAGTGTAATTAATGTTCATTTTGCTTGACTAATGTGATAAAATATGATTTTGAATATTTTTTTAGGGGTGACAGGTCCACTTTAATAAATCAGCCCCTAAGACTTGTGTTTCTTGTTTACTAATTTCAAAGAGCAGAAGCATGAAATTTACTATGATTTCTATGTTGTGATCCTTGCTTGTCAATGGTGTCCTTGTTGGATAATATACAAGAAACAGAAGGGGTTACACAGAGAGCAGGAGCAGTCATGCAAATGTAACTGTTCAGCATATGTAAGTACAGTTGGAAAATGGTTGTCTTGCTGAGAATTCTCAAAATTGGTCCCTAATGGCCTTTTCTTGTATGGTCTTGATTATAATGCTAGAATCACACTGCCTTGTTTTTAAAGGAAATAAGCTGGATGCACAATCATTATTTGAGATGGAGACCTTGTTTGAACCTGTGCATCCACAAACAATCAGTAGTAGAAACTATAACAGTTTCCCAAAAATTGTTTAGCGTATTCTAATTTTACTGGCCTTCTATGGGCACTTCACGTAATTTCCCTCCTGTTTTCTATTTTGTGTAGCCCTGCATCCAGTGTTGGTGTTGGAGATAGCATTATTGTGGATTACACGTCTTTATGCATGTCTTTTACATATGGGTGCTTCCATGATTCCTATAGCATCCCTTTGTTTAGAGCAGTTCTGGTACTTTACTTACAACTTACTGGTGCCTTATCCTGTGAGTTCTGGTACTGTAATAAAAAGTGGTATATATTTTTCTAGATATTGGATTGAAGGCAGCACCCTTTTGAAGGTATAGATATTTGATAGGAAGTGGAAACATAGACGTTGAATCAAGAAGAACCAGGAAGCAGGGCCGTGCCGAGCTGACAGGGTGCCCTAGGCAATGCCTCCCACCCTCATGCACACTTAAGCTTGCATGCGCCATAACGAAGGAGGAGGGCAGTGAAGGGGAGGAAGGGCAGAGGAGGGAGGTAGGAAGGGGAGAGTGATAGAGAAGGGAGGCAAACGGGGAGCAAATCTGGACTAGGAGTTGGTAGAAGTCCCTTGAACAGGCACCTGCCCAGCGCCCCCACATCGTTTCACCCTAGGCTGGTGCCTCTTCTGCCTATCCCTAGCTCCTAATTCTCATTATTCATGTATCATTCTCTTGCGAAATTACACCTCTCCTTCAGATTTAACCTTTATTCTTTTTGTAATAATAATCATAATAATAATAAGAATGTAAAAATGGTGTTTTCTTTTGAGGAGTCTTGGTCAAGAAGGCTGGATTCAGACAGGCTGCTATGATTTAATGCGGCAGCAAGCTTGTAGAGTTTTTCTTGGCTTTGTTTTATATTTCAAGTTAACAGGACCAATTAGGGTCATGCACAACATAAAAACTGTCATACAGTGAATTTTTATCAGCTTCGGCACAGAGAAACATGAATTTCCACAGAAAACAGTGTCAGCGTACTCCTTGTTACATCTTTATTCTAATCACTTTTGGAACCTAACTTCTTGCGCATAAACAAGGAAAAAATAAATCCAAATGCCATCCATTTAGAATATATTTCATTTTATAAATAAAGTTTGCATTAATTACCTGCCAAGTCTATACTGTAATGGAGAAGGGGAAAAAAATACTCAACTCAGCCAAAACCATTAATTATCTTCCCCAGCGGAAGCGATTGTTAAAACAACAAATACGAGTGTTATTCTGTTCTCCCTAATTTTATCAATTTTGGGTATGAGATGAGGCTTATTTTCCATGCCATCCTTTTTAGGTCTGGTAATTAGTCATAGGGACATGGAAGGTACTGAACATTGCAGCATAATTGTCAGCACCCGGGCGAATTACAAGATGACAAATTATGTTTCCTACTGTAGCCTTTCAAAAAATCTGGCCTCTGCAAAGTAATGCCTTCCTCTGATAGGCTGTATCATGCATATTTTTTTTCTCTTGGAATCTTAACAAACACTAACCAAGTTGGGATACTCTTCATAAAAAATGGTAAATAAAACTGACTTTTTGTTCCTAATATTTATAAAATGCTTAAATTATAAAGGGAAAACTCTTCATACATTAATACAAATATTTAAAACATTCCTTCAAACAGAATAAAGGGCCAAAGCACAAGGAAACCCCTCCATTACAAAATAGAAAAAATGTTTGCCACACCTTTCCCTGCAAAAGAGATAACTTTATAAAAACAATTATCTCTTTAAATTGTCCGTGAGGATTGAGTACGGGATGAGGATTTTTAGGCCACCATCTTATTTCCTTATGCGTCATACGCCACATTACAAAAGCAATTCTGCACATGAGCGATATTCCCCACTCATGTCGCCATGACCTAGAGTGCTTGAGCTGGATTGAAGCTGCAAGTAATGTCTTGGTCTTAGTCTGAGTCAAGAATAATTCAGTGGCACACAGGAATTGTAGTAGCAGGGCAAGCCCTTGCAGTTTTTTAAAACGATGGTGCAATGCTTCGGGGGAACACCCCCTCTTGGAGTATTTTCTGTAAGTACCTAAAATGTCTTAGTAATGCACCCTTTCAGGGCATAATAAGTTTAAGTTTCCTTGTCCTTTATAGGGATTCATTGGGAATCAAGTGTCACACAGCCGCCTAAAAATATTGCAATTTGCAACATTTATCGCACACTATTTCTTAATTACAATAGTAAACCCTCCTAAATATGATTGCCAAGGGTCTACTAAACTGTTTGATATTCAATATGCACACATATATCAAAGCAGGGGGCATGTACAAATCCCAAATAAAAACAGTGCACATGATTTTTCTCAGCTGCCAATTCGCCTTCTGTGAAAAAATCCCCCTGGCTGTGTATTATGCACCACAAGACCCCCCTAACAGTGCAAAGACCCTTGTGCATATGAATTTTCTCCACTGCTGCAGAGTGCTCTGCAAGCGTATTATGTCTCGTAATGCTACAAAGACCCCCAGGATACCATATATTTTTGGAAAGCACACACTCGAGTCAACAATGGGTAAATACATCTTTCTACACCAAACTATCAAACTGCAAAGCTATGCTAAATACATGTAATGAACAATTATGCAGGTATTAAAAAACCAATAAAACCACAAACGTGTGCAAGTCAGTAAAATAACTTAATAACTGATCTGACTGTGTAAAAATGGTAAAAAGTGGCAAAATACCTGATCCAATCTCATCAAATAGTCACACTAACAAATGTCAAATATATGTATCACGTTTTCAACCCCATTTAAGCAGTACCATCCCAAAGACCCAGTATCCTGCGGAAGGCAATTTTTAAAGCAATACATTTTGTTCATGGGTTTATCTTAAGGTCACAAGCCAGTGTCTGGGAATAACCATTATTCCTTTGTCATATTTGATCAGAATAACCTTAAAAGTCCCGAATGTAAATGTATTAAAGCTTAAAGTAGAGCTCACCCGGCAAACGTATGTTTCACCACTCCTACGGCTGCTGTCGCGAGATGTCGGCACCTCCAAGCCGGCTAGTCCATTCACTCCATATGTATCCGCTTGCTAGCGCACATCAGGATTGCAGAGGAAACATGCTTAATGAAAATATTATGGCTTTATTGTTGAACACACCAACATCTTTGTGACAGTGGGAATGAGAGTGTTGGCATACGTTTCCTAATGGAACATGACCCAAATTGCTAGTTTAGTTTAAGCACCCATTATTCTTAGACTGGCCACAGCTTGGCACCACACTATACAGTCAAAATATGTGGATGCCTCTTTCAGTGATTTGAATTAGCTATTTAAGACACAACTATCAAACAATTCTGTTGTGCTGCCTACTTTGTATCACCAGTGTGGGGAAGGGCCTTTTCTTGTTTAAAGGACATGGCAACTCACAAAATGACTTTTTGCCTAATAAATGAAAATACAATTATAAGCAACTTTCTAACATTAATGTATTAAAAATTGTTGGTTAAAAAGGTTAAAAGTTATTTGTAAATGTAATTAATCGCTGTTGAAAGCCGGATTTGCCTAATTCATGGTTGTTACATTTTAAACAATGTTGCAAAAGCCAGTCTCCTCCAGCAAGACAGGTCTATTAATCGTTTGGCTTATGTTATATTGTTTCAAAAGCCAATGCCACCAGTACAGAGAATAGAAAGGGACAGACAAACACTGCTTTCAATAGCAATACATGTACAAATAACTTAAAAACCATAGACAATGTGTAATGAATGTATATTGCAAAGCTGCTTAGAATCATGTTTTCATTTATTAGGCAAAAATGTATTTTTAGAGTTGACATGTCCTTTAAGCAGGATATATGGTACCTACAGAATGGGTTTGGAGATATACAATTGGAGAGCACTGACCTCAACAAAGAACTGACCACAAAATGACACCGGTGAGAATTAGAACTCCAGTGTGAACCAGGTCTGAACACCCAACATCAGTGCACAACCTCTATGAATGAAAGCAAATCCTTCTAACAATGTTCCAACATCAATATCTAGTGGAAAGGCTTCCAGTAGAATAGATGGTAAAGGTTGTTTCAGCAGCAAAGAGAAAAATAAGTCCATATTGGAATGAGAACTTGGAAAGAGATGCTGGAGAGACAGAAGTCCAAAATATAGTGTACATAGCAGGGATAGCTCCCCATGCTCTCTATTGTTCTAGTGAGAGAGATCCCCCAAAATACTGTGCCAGCGTAGATATTCCAATGTTCAGTGCACAGTTATAGAGATGTATATGTGTTTACATAGCTGCTTGGTCATTAATTATTCTGTTTTTAGTAGTGAGTAGTGGCAAGTTTTCTTTGTTGTGTTTGTGTCGGACATGTGGATTTGACAGAAGGCATAAAATCAAACACAAATCTGGGCAGAAGCTGGTGAGCATATGTTTAATTTTGTTTGCTTTCCTGGGTCCCTTTCTAACAACCTATTTTGTGCTTTCTGTGCATATGGCACAGAATGTAAACAACTTATTGCAGATCAGGCACAAATTTGTGGCAGCGTATACGTCACAAAAAATTCAGAAACAGAAAGGTGCAGGGTACTCTGAAACAAATCATTTTGTGTAAACACTAAGGGGCCAATCTTTTAAATTCAAGTGAAATGATCGAAGTTCGATCGAATAACGATCGTACAAATTTTTCGTGAAATCGGATATTCTAATTTGGCATCTTCGATCATCGAATACTGAATGATCGAATACATCGAATAGATCAAATGATCATATATTCCATAATTCGATCATTCGATGATCGAAGGATTCAAAATTTTAAAATTATTTGACTGCCTACTTCGCCAGATTGTACAGAATTGCAATACAAGCCTATGGGAAACCCCCCATAGGCTTCTGAGACTAAGTCCTGCTCGAATACCATTCGTACAATAGAAGCGTTCGATTGTTCGAATCGTATGAATTTTTCAGAGGCTCAAAGGAAATTTCACGATTTTTTCCTGAAATCGAACGATCGGCATCCGATCATACAAATTCATCAAGAAATCGAATAGCGAGGAAAATGATAGCCTAAAACAATTTGATAAGCATTCGATGTTCGAATGCTTATTGAATTTTGAATTTGATCGAGCAAATTTTCGGGAATAATAGTAAATTTGCCCCTAAATGCAGTGCTGTTGTGTGTTGAACAATTATAAAGTCCCATAGGAGCATCTGCATTTATATGGGACCCCTTGTCATGTCATACAAGGGTACAGTGAAATCTTGGACTCACTTTCATGGGTGGTAATAAAATAGGACTCTGGGCTCAGCTGCACATGCCGAGTCAACTGTGCTAAGATGCCATCTTGGAAAGAAATGTTTTGTCATTGCCGACACAATTTTGAAGGTCAGTAAGAAGATCAACTTTTAGTATAATGTAGAGAGTGATATTCTGCGACAATTAAGTAAAGTTATTTAGCTTTTTATTCAGCAGCTCTTCAATTTGGATTTTAAGCAATCTGGTAGCCAGGATCACAATTACGCTAGCAACCATGCATTGATTTGAATGAGAGACTGGAATATGATTAGAAAATTACTAGAATAGAGAGACAAGTAATGCTTTTTAGAAGGGATCAGCAACGCCAGAAGAAAAAGGCAAATAATTAAACAACTTTAAAAAAAATTAATAATGAAAACCAGTTGAAAAGTTGTTTAGAACTGCCCATTCTATAACATACTAAAATTTACCTTAAAGGTGAACCACCTAGTCAACTACTGTACCTCCATTTTTTCCAAAATTTGTTTCTCACTTTGTTCTTCTGTCCTTTCTCTTTATAGCATTATTTAAAGGTTCTTTGATTATACTTCTTATGATCTCTGATCTATGATACTACTGAAAATGACAGTATAAACCAACTGCAGATCAGAACTGCTGTCACTCATTTAATGGCCAATTTTTGGATAGATATCAGGAAAGCCATCATAAAGGAACCATATTAAGTTGAGCATACCTGGAAAGATCTTGTTTAGCAAGTCATCTGGGTCAATAATAAGGAGGCCCAATCACTTTGCATCATGTCCTTCAGACCCAAAATTCCTAAATTTACAGAGTGAGAATATTAAAGGTTGCATTTATTTTCCAAATTATAACTTTATTCAGATACTAATAACTGTCAAAGCATTTCATTGGGTCGGTTCAATCTCCTTTACCTCAACAAATGGAGAGACACAGAAGATAATATCTAAACTACTTCATACCCCATATCAGAAATTATAAAAATGATTTGGTATGAAAGTCAGAGAGAGTAACACAATTCCTTCCATCTAGATTTTTAGATTACTATAGTAAAACAATTGTCATTGAATTTACACACAAAATACAGCACATCAAGATGGTAAAATTAGGTTATTTAGAGAAAGCCAACAAAAACAAAACAAATTGGAGACCTACAGGTAAAGTAAACTATTTTTAATACCTGAGGCGGCCCTTTTGGCTAAATCTGTTTTCTGCAAGTGCACTAATAAATGCTGGTTAATTCATTTTTTAATCTCTCTGGGGGTCTGCTTGTAGAGTTGCCCAGCAAAGGAAGCATCCTGTTACATCCCTTTAATAATTGATGGCTTTCAGTCTCAGCAGCCCAAACAAAATTCTGAAAATAGTCCCTGATAAAATAATCACATCTTCTTTAGCTCTTTTCCCTCCTAACTGAGTATCAGACTGCAGTAGTGCACTGTGAGCCCTGCAATGTTGGATGTTCTCCTAGACAAGGGCTATATATGAAACATTCAAAATAAGTTATTTGTAAATTTACATCTAATTCTGTGACAATGTTATTAGCAAACTTTTTACAAAGCAAAGTTGCTAGTCTTGTTTTATCACAGCACTGAATGATATTAGTTGGGTAAAGTGTCAATACCCATGTCTACTCTAAAAAAATAAATCAATATCTGTCCATTCTTTGCTCCTGACCTAGACTAAGAATTTGGCAGGTCCAGTTAATGTCACATGAACTGGTGTATAAATATGGTAGAGCAGGACTATGCAACTGGACCTCCAAGGGCTTTTTTTGTTACGGTCCCAACTCTTTATGTTGGCTTAATAGACGTGTGTGTATTACATAATCAATTTAAAATAATATGGCCCTGGAATATGTGGAATAACAAATAATATCTCATTAAATGTAAAAAACTGCACTTTATAAACTGATAGTCAGGGATCTTTTACATAAAAAAACAACAATTAACAAGAGGTCACCTTTTATACTTGAGTAATGGATATTTCATTTGAAGCAGCACAAAAGGCTGTGATGGCTTGGGTGACTTCTTGGGCAAGCATAATATACAAAGCTAAATGACAAATGGGCAAAGGGCATTCTGCAGGAGATTTTAATCTTCCGTCATGACTTGAAGGCCCAGTATTGTTTCAGGATGGTCTTTACAAGCTGCTGGCATGCACATAGTTAAACTGAAGTGGCATCATTCTGAAATGAAATGGTTACTACACTTAAGTAGTAGATTTCTCCTTGCCTATAAAAATTGGAGTGTCAGCTCTTTGATTACCTGGGGCTGCATGTTAGGTTTTGCCAGGAAGGAGTTACACTTCTACACTGCACTGAGCAAAGCTTTTTTTTTTGCCTCCATAGTTTTGAAATTCAAATTGAATGCAATTTTCAGCTCATTTGAGCCAGAATATACAGTTGCTGAGCTTCAGTGACTCTTAAATTCGAACTCACAGGAGAAAACGGATATCATCTGTCGCAGAGGGCTCGAAAGAGGAGGAGAAATGTGCAGACGTATTTGCAGAACCCTGGGACGGAGGTCTCTCCCTAGGTCTGCGTGTGGAGTCAGTCGCTGATAAGCAGTCAGATAATCAATGGAATCTTAAGCAAGTGGATACCGAGAGTCACAATAAGCTGCTGAGTGCAATGTCTGAGCTTTCAGATTAACCTGTGCAAATTCCTTATGCTGTAATTAACTTTTAAGAGGGGAAATGCATTTTCGCAAAAAATAATTATTGCTGTAAATATTTATATTTTATGGGAGCTACAGATGAAGTTCTACATTTACAAGCAGAGATTAAAGAACCACTAAAGGGCACTTGTCATTGTATTGATCTAAGTGAAATATTAAGAGTTTACGTTTTTTGCTCCTGCTTTCCATGAAGGTGTTGCTAGCTAAGCTAGCTAAGTTTACAGTTGCCTTTCCCAAGCTACCATTGGCAGGCTGTTGCCCCCCAAAAAAAACCTTCAGAGGGGCTCCTGCCCATGCCCGCAGCCTTCCCTCCCCTGCCCCATACTGGCATGGGTATGAGCATAACAATTTAAAGAAGAAGAGCGGCGGGGAGGGGGATTTTAATACTATAGAGGAAACCAACCCCGTGACCCTGGATTCATGAGGGCTCATTTAAAAATTCCCACACAGTGTGCAAAATTTAAAAAAAAAGTCATTTGCCAATATCGCAGTCCTGATGCTGCTTTTTTCACCGAGTTCCATCTTTTTGTTTTAGTGTCTTGCACTTGCTTCCCTTGGTCAAGATTGATCCCTCTGGTCTATAGGGTTCTGGCAGTATCTTCTAACAGTATATAACTTGCTAAACTATTCTGCATAAAGAAATACAATAGAAAGAAAGCCTCTCATGTCCCCACACAAATGCATAGAAGTTTGAAATGGGTATGTAAAAAAAGGCACTAGGTTTGCCCAGGTGCAGAATCCCATAGTGACCAGTAGGTCACCTGTCTAAAAGCAAACAACTTACTGGTTGCTATGGGTTATTGCTACTGGCAAACGTAGTGCCTTTTACAAACAGGCCTACAGAATGTAGTCATGTCATATGGCATCTCCCACTCTTATATGCCAATGTACATCTATTCACATACACAAAACTCACACATTTTTCTCAACAATGGTGCATTTTATCTCCAACATTCTAGCATCATTTTGACTGCTTAAGGAGTGCAGAAAACAAGGGGGTATTCTACTTTATGCCTGGTGCTTCCTCTGTGGAATTAAGTGTAACTAGTGCATTAGTGCAAGAAAACCTAGGTCCAACCTCTCTGCCTGTGGTGTTATTACTCATTGTGGTTATGCACTCATTAGTAGATAAGGCTGAGATTGTTCTGTGCACAATGCAGAACCTACATACTGTACCTTATGATCCCAAATGTGGGGCTTATGATAAGTACTTTTATGATGGGGTAGGTATTCTTAGGACTGTGGGGGTCATCTGCTAGTATTGGAAAATTGATTGATGATTGCTATAGATTGGTTACTGGGATAACTTCTTTAGGGTTGATGACCCTGGTAAGGAACATTTAAAGGGCAGATTTACTATTGGTCGAATTTCGAATTATAAAAAAATTCAAAATTTGACCAGGGAATAGTGGGGAGGTAAAATCCTACGAATTCGACTATCAAATTCTAAGGATTTTACCGCAATTCGAATGATCTAACGATCGAATATAGATAATTCAATTGTTCGTTCGAATATTCAAATCGATTTTTTTAGCGATCAAACTAATTTTTTATATTCCATTTTAGGGAATGATCCCCATTTCGGTAGGTTTAATCTGGCGAAGTAGGTGGTTGAATTAAAATTTAAAGGGGAAGTAATTGACCATCGAATTTTTGAATAGTCGAATAAAATTAAATTTGAATATTCAAATTATTCGAATTTGACTATTCGATGGTCGAATTTGGTAGAATTTGCCTAATTTGCATATTTGAAATTCTAATTCTAATCTTTTTGAAAATTCGATCGAATATTTGAATCACTCATGTGAATTTATGTGCATTAAACATTGTATTATTGTTTTTCCTGTTTCTAGATTTTAACTACCTGAAACCAAAGCTGTCTTCAGATCTTCCAGCCATCACATACCGATCACTGTATACAGTACCTCACCAAAGTGACTCTTCCAGCGGTAAGAGGAGCAAACAAATCTTCACTTCTGTTATCTCATGCTTTCTTGTGTTTGGAACTTACTTTTTATTAAAGTATTATAGAGGGTTTCTTAAGCAGATTCAACCATTAACACATGATATAAAAGTAAAACAAAATAAAAATAAATTGTTGTGTTGGATCTATTATATTATCCACAAAAATGTTATCCAAAGAGGCCAACAATACACCCATACAGTCCTACTTAAACAATTCTATATTTGTTCAAATGTTTTTTCCTATGAAATAATAAGACTGTACCTTGCACATGACGGTAACTAAGTTACCATACGTAGATATTGACCATAACACAGTTCTATTGTGTTTTTTTAATATTAAATATTTTTTTAAGACATCATGTTCATTAGCGAAAGATCCTGAAAACCTCAGATCCTAAGAATTCAGATCCCATATTATAAGCCTGATTTATAATCCATGTAAAATGAATGGTAAGTTAAGGCATTTTTATATACCTGTCTGATATACAGTATATATATATAAAATACACAAAAGCCGTGAATATCTTGTAAATTATATCCTTATAAACGGTGAGATCTGATGTCATCAGTTATAAACGGTAAGTTCTGATGTCATTTCTGTCACATGACTCAGTGAAACTTGTGTATCATAATAGATAAAGTACCCCCAGTTGCAAAATATGAGGATATTAGAAGTTACCTCGGAGTTCCATGACCTGTATGAAAACACTCGGTCTTTGGCCTCGTGTTTTTATATGGTCATGAAACTCCTCAGTAACTTATAATATCCTTATATTTTACAATAGGGGGTACTTTATTCACTATATAAATTGCACATGTCTATGTTACCAATAAGTGAGAAATAAATGAGATTATAAGGAAGTTGGCATATTTAGCTTTTTTTCTTGACACTTCTAGATAAGAAGTCCATGCCTCTATATCAAAGCATTAATAATACACACTTATTCATGATTTTTAATGATTTTTCCCTTTTGTTTTGAAAATAAATTGTTCATTTGACCAAATTCGGATAGAATGCTGGAGATTTGGCCGTAATTGTTCCATTTCCTTTAATATTTGTAGTTTATAAATATATATATATTGAAGTCTACAGTTCTTTTAATTTCCTTGCAATTAAATTCCTAATTATGTTCCAAACGCGTACCTTGTGGTATTGTTTGGAGTTATCCAGGCATGTTAGTTCCAGTAAAAAAAAAGACTTTTGTGTCCCTATTTGTTGTTAATGCATTATATAGGTCTTGTCATAGAGAGGCAGGTGCTGGACATGCTCACCAAATGCAGAAGGTATTTCAGAATAACTTAATTTATTTGTGAATGGGTCTAAAAAAATCATAGAATTTGAATAAGCCCCAATGTATTAGTTATTTGCTATACAAGTATTGAAGCCATTATCCAGGAAACCCATGAACCATTATGATACGAATTACAGGAACTCACTGAGAATTATCTTGGTTCTCGCACACCCTCTCCAACAGGCTAATTGAAAACGCCTGGTGCTCAAAGGTGGAGGTCCGGCAACCTTCCAACAATGTGGCACACAAAAAATCCTATGGCTTATTAAAAACATATGTGTTTATTGCAAATTGCAGTGCAACATTTCGGGGTTACCCCCTTTGTCAAGCATACAGTGATAAATAGATAAAACAGTAATTAACCAATTAACCCTCCCCTTATGACAACCACCAATCCTTTAAGGATATCAACCTGCAAGCATGTCTTCCAATGTGAAAAAGCTATAATCATTAACTCTCAAAAGTCCATGTGAAGCTCAGTAATATTGATCCAAAAAAAGTCCATTTGAAACTTTGTAACGAATAGGAAGTGTCCAAAAAACGATTTTTAAAACACATCTTCAGTCATAGTGAACTTCAATTATAATGTGAAACAAATCTAAAAAAATGAATAATTGTATTATTACAAAAATTATTACATATTCACAATGTTTAAAGGAAACGTTGCGTTGCACCGCAATTTGCAATAAACACATATGTGTTTAATAAGTCCTGTGTGCCATTGGATTTTTTGTGTGCCGAATTACAGGAAGCCATCTATCATAGAATCCATAGAATCAGATCATTCAAATTTTGGAAAATAATTCATTTTCTGTGTAGTAATAAAACAGTACCTTGTACATGACCCCAACTAGGATGTAATAAATTTTGGGTGGGGGGGAAACAATCTTATTGAATTTATTTAGCTGCTTATTTATCAGAGGTTGAATTTTTTAGTTTTGAGCTTTTTTAATCGAATGAACTCACAAATTTAATAAAAAAAAAACTTGATTATAAAAAACTCAAATACTCAAATTGATCATGTTTTGTTCAGACAGAAGGAATTTATCAAGTCAGTTACACATGGGGTGGTTTCTCCCACTTTTCTACCTTAAATAAATTCAGATTGGTTGGAATTGCCTTAAGTCTTGAGATAGGTGCTATCATTCTATAGGTATCACATTTATCTGGAGCCCTCTTTCTGGACAGAAGTAATAAAAGTGTGTCACAATTGTATGGCCTGTTTAAATAACAGCAGTATGGGAGGTCATCTTTGCTAGTTGAGAACTTTCAATTGACTTTGAGTTTTGTGGTGTTTGTTTCCAGGTTGGTAAAAGACTCAGAGGACTAAATGGGAGCTATAGTTCTCTATCTATCTATCTATCTATCTATCTATCTATCTATCTATCTATCTATCTATCTATCTATCTATCATCTGTCTATCTATCTATCTATTAATTAGCTACTGTATATCTATCCATCTATCATCTATTTCTCTCTGTCTCATTTTCTTTTCTATTGTTTCCATTTTTTACATTTCCTATAGCTTTTTTGCTGTGTTGGTGTTAATATTCTGAATCTATATTAAAGTAGTGATGTGAAAAGAATAATAGGTTTACAATAAGACCTTTAGAATACATGTCCAGCAGGATTCTTTCTGCCTTCGCTTCTGTTAAACCCTTAAGGATCGCCTTGTTTCCTACAAACCCTTATGCCTGATAAATCTATCTATCTATCTATCTATCTATCTATCTATCTATCTATCTATCTATCTATCTATCTATCTATCTATCATCTAGCTATTATCTATCTATTATCTCTATCTATCTATCCATCTATTATTTATCTATACCTATCCATCTATGCTATATCTATCTATCTATCACCTCTTTCTCTGTCTCACTTTCTTTTCTATTGTTTACATTTTTAACTGTTCTTATAGCTTTTTTGCTGTGTTGGCGTTAATGTTCTGAATGTATATTTAAGTAGTGACGTGAAAAGAATAAAAGGGTTACAATAAGGCCTTTAGAATACATGTCAAGCAGGATTCTTTCTGCCATCACTTCTGTTAAACCCTTAAGAATCGCCTTGTTTCCTACAAACCCTTATGCCTGATAAATGTCAGAGCAGATGCATTAATCACATTAAAAGGTATTTTCTATATGCTCTTTAGCTGAAAATCCGGATGCTTCCGTTGACATTCCTGTCAGCAAAGGGATTTTCACTGCTTGTGTTAGGGTGAGAGGACGTAAAGGATAGTCAGTATTGCTACACATGCCATAAATGAAAAAGTTCACATTTTAATTTTTTATAAGTACAGCATGGCTTAAAATTGTAGTAAAATTTAATAAATTAATACCACTTTTTAATGACTGATGATTACTGTATATGTACAATATTTTTAGTCATGGTAACTATAATTCCAGAAAGGCTAAAATAGACAATATGGTACACAATTAAATGAGCATTCCAGAACATGAATGATTCTTCTACGTACCTTTGTTTTTATTTTGTTTTAGGCTATTTTTGCCGTCTGTGATTCATGCAAAATATGGATTAATTCATTATGACTTTCATTTAAGTTGAAGACTTACAGGAAGCAAACTCATTTTTGCTGGTGAGGTGAAGATCATATCCTGATAGGTAGCTCTAGGCCCCCATTATGATCCAATCTTTATGAAACAATTAGATTATCCCAATTTGGTCCAGTCTGTGATGAAGTAGGGTTAAGAGTCACTCATTTGACCGGTATGCAATATGAGCATATCTTAAAATGTATGTCCATCTTTCCTGGAGAAACAGGGAATTAGAAGATGAGCGCAAAACTATAGATTTTTCAGCCTATAATCCCAGTATAGTACTCATCAGTTAGAGCATAAAGAAAGTATCAATATCCTTATACAGAGGAAAGATGTGAGAAGTTTGCCTACACCACCACTACATCTCCAGTCTTACGTATAGTGATACCCTATGATAACTACCTTGGATTCTCACTGATGATTATGAAGACCAAAGCATATTTCTTTCTTCAGCCTTTAAATAAATAAGTCATGAAAAATAAATGCCCTGTCTTCATTTGTACCCTTTGGAACACTCCAAGCAGTTCATGTTTCTTTATTGGGTTGCACTCTGAAAGGACCTTTGACTCTGACCTGTTGAAATAGTAAACACTACACAGAACTTAAGAAAGGAAAATGTTAAACCCAATTATAGCAGGTAAGGAACTGGAATATTTATTACTTAGGTTAGTGTTGATGATCATCTCCATCAAGTACAAATTTATTGAGGAAATTTTTGAAGCACTTTACTTGCTTAATTAAGACTATTAGTTGAGTTATGTACCTGATATCTAGACTTGTGTTGGTGCTTCTGTTTCATAAGCAGAACGTCTTGAAGTCAATATGATGTAAACATAATGCAAAGAGAATCATGTAAACCTTAAACAAACCCAATAAACTAGTTTCACTTCCAATAAGGATTGATTATATCTCAGTTTGGATCAAGTACAAGCTACTGTTTTATTATTACAGGGAAAAAGGAAATCATGTGTAATAATTTAAATTACAGGTATGGGATCTATTGTCCAGAATACTTGGGACCTGGGGTGTTTTGGATAATGGATCTGTCTGTAATTTGGATCTTCATACCTTAAGACTACTAGAAAATCATGTAAACATTAAATATACCCAATAGGCTGGTTTTGCTTCCAATAAGGATTAATTATATCTTAGTTGGAATCAAGTACAAGCTACTGTTTCATCATTACACAGAAAAAGGGAATAATAATCTGGATTATATGGAATAAATGTAGTCTATGGGAGATGGCTGTAATTCGGAGCTTTATGGATAACAAGTTTCAAGATTATGGATCTCATAACTGTATTTCATTAAAATGGAGTCTATGGGATATGGCCTTTCTGTAATATCGGGTTTCCGGATAACAGATCCCATACCAGTATTTATATCTGCTCTTCTTGCTTTTAATAATAGGGGATACTGTTTACATGGTGGGACTTACAAAGCTGTTTCTAAATTCATAGTGTGTTACTATAGGAATGAAAAAGGATGTTCAGCATTTGTGGTGTTCCTGCAGCTCATTTAGGCTCCACAATGTTTCTTACCCTGGGAAATTGTTACTGCTAAAACCAACCCCTATCAAAGATAGTTCTAGGGGAACTGTACATACCTACTGTATAAAAGAAATGTGAGAGAGACTTTCTTGTTCAAAATTAATTGCAAATGCAATTTTAGACATAGTATTAAGTATATATAATATAATATGTGTGTTTGATATACTTGCAATTGCCATTTTTTTAACAATTATTTTAATTACAGAGGATTAAAATAAGACATGTGAAGGAATCTTTGTATATAGAATTTCCTTTCAGGCTAGATTTTATTATCTGTTCTGGCAGACAGTTGTTTTGCTTGTGCTATGAACCTATACTAATATGATGAATAGAGTCAGCTCAAAGGCCAATGGACACCTCCTTGCTAAAAAGATAAACAGAGTTATTTTGTCTTGAAGTTGCCTTTCATTTCCTTCCAGGTATACACGGGGCAAATGAAACCACTTACTATCTTGACTATTTAGACAAAAACATGAAACTTATATTTAAAGGGAATCATATCTTTTTGCAAGTGTGACTTATTATTATACTTTTATTGGTACAGTAGAAAGGCTAACATTCTTTTATAAATACATATATATATATTTGTAGATATGGAAGTGTCACTATAACATTAAGAGCAATGGTGTAACTAAATGTTACCTGGGCCCCACAGCAAAATAATTTTAGGGCTCCTAAAATATCCAGAGACTGTCCTGTTTTATCAATATATATTAAAATAACTCATTAATTTAGGCCTCATGGGACCCCTATACCTCCTGGGGGCCCTGCAGAAACAGGGTCTGTTTTCTCTGTAGTTACACCCCTTATTAAGAGGTACATTTATCATTTATGAAAATCACCTAAATTCTCATTAGAATGCTCCAAAAGCGTATCAGAAATATTTTTATCAGAAATTTGCAGAGAACATCAAGCTTTGATAAAATTAAATTCTTATGTGTATGAAAATGCATATATTTCCTTAGTATTTTGACCTTTTATGTGTTTTAAATAACATTCCATAGTTTCTCTTACTGAAACTTTTCCTTGAGGAATTGGGTTAAAATAATTATTAACCTTTCATATATGTTTTATAGATTTTTAAAAAGTATTTGCTGTACATAGTTGCTACCTAAGTCTCAGGTCTAAGACAAAAAAAAAATCCCAAAATTCTCTCCACAACTTTTTGGTGTATAATAAATGACTTGAAAAATATTTTAACTATAAAAAGTAAAAATTAGTAAGGGGCTACAATTTTTTTTTTTTTCATCAATGGTAGATTTATCAAGATTCTCAAATTTAGCAAAATGTTTCTTGGCTCATCAAGCACATGATAAGTGTTGTAGATCCTTTTTTGTGGTTCTTAAATTCTTTATCATTTCTAGCTTGCATTTTTTGGGAAATGATCTCACATGGTAACGATACAGTAGGTATAGCAACTAAAGTGCCTATTTATGAAGCCTTATTTTTTTTGGTCGCATTTTTAGAGGGGGAAAAATCTTGAAATGTTAGAGGGGGAAAAACTTGAATTTTTAGAAATGTTTTATTCTCCATCTAAAACCAGTTGAGGTCATGTAGAGGTCAGGGGCAGACTTTTATTTGTACGACAGTCCAAAAAAATTTGTTTTTAGGGCGACAAATTCATAAAATTCATATACAGTAATTCACTTGATTTTGTTGTTGATTTCACGCAGAATTTTTGTTAAATTCATGGATGGGAGTAAGGTTAACTTTGTTTTAATAAAAAATTGGATACATTTGAGTTTTAGCGAATACCCCCTAAAATTCTCAAGTAAGTGGAGTGATATAAACATTTCTATTAATGCAAATTGCATTCTGCAAAAAAAATTGCATTTTTTGTTGATTTAAGTGAAATTATATCTCAGCCTTTTATAAATTGGTCCTTTAACATTTTCTCTCCCTATTTCCCTGATAATATAATAAAAGGGAATAGAATTTGTTATTTTTCCAAATACATACACTATGTCAGATATTAATTTAGCGTCCAGATGCACTTAATTTTTTTTTTGCCTGTCATTAGAAGCTGGCAGTGTGTGAGATGAATTCTGTTAAAGCAGCTTGATTTGTATGGATACCCCATCTGGCTTTTTTTAAGTTCTTATCTGTGAATCATTAAAAAATGAAATTGTTCCTCCCAGGTGGAAGAACAAAATTAAATGAGTTCTCAGTAATAAGGGCAAACATACTTTTTCTAATTATTTAGCAATTAATATAATACCCAACAGGCAATAACTTACGGCCATGGAGAGGGAACTGATCTGTTGTTGATGGAATTCTCTTAAAGGGAAATATAGGCTTAAATCTAAATCACTTAGGAAATGGAATGCCGAGACCCCATTTTAACGGTCACAGTTAATATATGAAATTGCATGTGCTTCATTGCATTAGTCAACATGAAGGGATGTCCCTTCCTTATACTTTCAACTTCAAGGGGAAATTGCTCCTCAGTCCCAGGACATTCATGTAAGGCAGAGAGTCTCTAGAACATATTTGTAATGTCACAAAACTCTGGCGACATAATTGTAGGGAAAGACAATGGAGCAATTAAAGCCAAACAATGCAGAGCTTGGGCATGGATATGTAGAAGATGCAGCATTTGGGAACAGACAAAAGTCCATATAACTTTCAACACAGTGATTTTACATTAGGCTCTTGCTAAACATATACACATGGATCACTGAGTGTGTAACATGACCACCATGTTGTCCCATGGCATCTTTCTTTGCCACATCTTTATTGACCGTGGTGCCATGTAACATCTGCTGTTTTTTAAAGTAAAGGTTTTTTTATTTAAAACCAAAAAATAACATTTTGTCCTACATTAGAATTCATTTTTTATTTCTCTTTCATTAGGTAAAATTGTAATTTTGGGTTTACATCAACTTTATTAGGTAGATGAGTACATATTTCGCAGTACACTTTAGTAGCGATAGGACCAAGAGCTTGAAGGTGATTTGAAGGTGTTAAGGGGCGCCTGATGACAACCTGCCACCACCACCACCTGCCTACAATCTTACTGCCTAATTCTTTTTCCCACCACCCTCCCACTTTATGGCAGCACACCCTCTTGTTTGCTGGAAGCCCCCAATCCTCAATGCTAAATGCAGTGGGATCAGGATGGTGGGAGAAGATGGAAACTGCATAGATACTTGTTTCCATAATTGCTTCCCCCCTAGTCTGTCTACCCTTGTTTCTGTCCCTAGTTCTGGAACACTATAATTTATAGTAATATAGTAAAGTAATAATCTTTTAACTGTGACCCCTATGGCTGTTGGATGACCAAAATGTGGACTAAACATTGCCATCTTGACCCATTGCTGCTGTATTTGCTTTTGTATATGTTATTCTACTCTCTTCCAATCCACAATTACTGCTCTGCACAATGTAGGAGCCGTGGACAGTGACCCCTATTGTACCCTTTGAAAACATTGCCGAGGAGCAGCCCTAATATCATATTGGTACTGGTATAAGAAAATATGGAAGGAGCAGAGCTTAATTATTACTGAGCTTATAGGTTCAGTATTGTGTATATTTACTGCCATTTATAATACTGGAAAGAAAACCTGTTTATTTAAAGAAAACAAAGGGTATGTAGCCTTCAATATTCTCTTCATCACTGCAAGCCTGTCAGCTGTGTCTCTACTACATATGTGCAGCTCTGTGCATTGAGACTGTGGCAGTGGCTGTTATGAGGACATCAGCAGGGGGCTAATGAAAAGGCTTTGTTTATTTTAACGAATT
>CM044439.1:14747578-14774250 GCA_024363595.1 Xenopus borealis | reverse complement strand
TACCGCTGTTTTATATACCCAAGATCAGGAATAAATAAAGTAATACCATGGGTTTTTCAAAAACTCTTTTAAACTCACATTTTATTTATTTAGTATAAAGTGGTAAAATTCACCTTATCTGTTAACCCTGTCTCTTCTCCCTTCTACTCTCATTGTTCCATCAACAACATGTATGTTCGAGCAGTAGTGTAGTAAATGTTAATGAGTATTTCAGATAAAGGGTAATTGATCTTGCTTTGTCTTGTGGGATGCATTGGCTCTGATTCTGAGTGAATCTCTGTCATAAAGCAAGACCAGGCTTCTGTTGCTTGCTTAGAAGCAAATATAAGTATCAGGAAACGGTTTCCTCCAATAAAGGGGGTTATTTATCAAAATATGAAATTTTCTGAAGTCAGAGAAAACTTGAAACCACAATTTGACCATATTAATTATTTAAAACAGTGCAATTTAATTGTATCGGGGGAAATTCTATAAAATCGAGTGAAAATCTGAATCATCCTGAATCTTTCAATTTTTTGGGCTTTTTCAAAAAGTCCAATTTTTTTAAAATTTTTGACTGAAAAGCCCAACGTAGCCAGATTTTTGGGCTAATTCCAGTGCAGACCATAGAAACTTCCGAATAGGATAGGGACCTGTCCCATTGCATAATATACAGATGCAACCATTTGGATTTGTGTGTTAAATGCATCATGACTCAGGGCTAATTGAAGAAACTGTGTTATCTAAAGTTATCTTAACTCATTTAATGCATTTAACCTTTTCATTAGCATACCAAAGCACCATTGTTCACAATGATGAACAATTTAATTAGATGTGATGCTCTGACGCAATTTTCTGTGTTAAATGAGACAAGTGTGAAGTCTGAGTTTAGTTATTCTGTGTCAAACACACAATCCAAAGTGGCTTCATCTGTACAACCTCGGCAGGTCTGAGATGGCGGATTTTCAGATTCTGACTTTTTCTATCCTCGGGTATAATATATCTTGGAAATTCAAGGTTTATTTTCATTAAAAATTTTAAATTAAAAAAACGTTTTTGCATTTAGACTTAACCCTCAAAGTCTTAATTTATGAATGCCAGTGGAAAGTGAAAAACTCAGTGCTATTTTGTTCACAAAACTCAGTGCTATTTTGTTCACAATGTTACCTACATACACAATCCTTACAATCTATGCCTAGCACCAGTGTTCTGGGGAAGCCTGCTTTAGATGGATCATTAACCTCTGCTCTAGGAGATGTTACTTTCATGTTGCACCTACTATATACATGCAACTGACAAGCATTGCAGTGAAATATGCAGTTAGCAGTTGTAAACTTGTAAACATGGCAAGTACACTCAGATTCCTGGTTTGCAGACCAAAAGTTCTTCACAAACTGTCCTGAAATTATTATAGGGCTCATTTCTTAGTACAGGGTTGCACTTTACACCCTAACTCATGGGCTTTTAGGTTAAATTACAGAAATTGTCCATTTCTTTGGCCTGAAACCTATTGTGAGTTAGGATATTCATGAGTGGTTTTTCTTTAAGATTGCAGATTAATTTTAAGATTGCAGAAGGTTTAAAGCTTGAGTAGTCTTAAATAGGCCTACAGTATTTTTAATCAAATGCAAACTTCAAAGCAAAGCAATGGCCACAAAACCAACTAGTTAGCATTGTTTACAACTACTTTATTCAGAAAGGATAATTATTTTGACCTCAATTTACAGTCTAAAGTGCACAAATGAAAACTTTCACATTGTAACAATAAAAAAGTGTAAAAAAATAAGTAAAAGGAAAAAAGTGATGCTGGGGTAAAAAGGGCCCTGATTAATAGAATCAGGGCCCTTTTTACCCCAGCATCACTTTTTTCCTTTTACTTATTTTTTTACACTTTTTCATTGTTCAAGTTATGTTCACTACAGTTGCACCCAATGCAGCAAAACAGAGCCAATTGTGATAGCATTTTCTACTTAATCAGGTGCAAGGTGTGTCAAGCATTTTCAGAGTTGGCACTGCACCAGTGGTGTTTGCATCTGATACACTGGGCACAAGTTTGGTGCACCTACTGATGCAACTGACTCCAAATGCCTCCAGGTCAAAGGTTCGTCCACTGTTGGAACCCTCATGTTACCGCCAGGTCAAAGGTGCGGCCCATAGTAAGAACCCTCAAGTTACCGCCAGGTCAAAGGTGCAGCCCAATGTAAGAACCCTCAATATACCTCCAAGTCAATGGTGTAGCTCAATGTAGGAAGCCTCTTGTTACCTCCAGGTCATAGGTGCAGCCCAATGTAGGACCCACAAGTTACCTCTAGGTCAAAGGTGCAGCCCACTGTAGGAAACCTCAAGTTACCACAAGGTCAAAGGTGGTGGCAGCTCCATGGTTCCCTAGTTTTGCAGTTTATCATCAACAATAAGGAGTTATGTCAATACATGTGCTCTCCATTGCATGTACTTGTGGGTGTGTTTGTTAATGGTCCCTAATACATTTGTCATGCCTAAACATTATACCCCTTTGTCCCTCTGTTTTTCATGCACATGTCACTTTTTATGGTATACTCTGTCAGTATTGTGTATTATGGAGATACTTTGTTTTTTTAACTCACAAAGGAACAAACGTGGCTCTGTGTTTTGATGAGGAAGTGCACACCCACTACTGTAATATATACACCAGATACAAGGACGAGACCTAACCTCGCTGGCTGCTGGCAGTTGGTATTACTCTGCTGCTGTCCCATAGCTGTCAAGAGCACCGTGACTAGTTGTTATCAATGTTTTATTTTAAGAAGTAAACAGATCTTGTATGCTTGTGGGGATGGAGACATCTATGTGACACAGAGTTTCCAAATTTCTTCAATAATGATGGCTACTTTACCGGCTGGATTTTTTAAATTATTCCAAGAAAATTACTTGATTTAATTCTTAGCTAATTTATGGCTGCCTGAATCCTCATTTGCCTTATGCCAACAGTATTCCATAAATTTTTTAATTTCCATTTAGAAACACAGGAGTCCAAATACAGTCTGTGTTTAAATTAAGAGGATGTTGGCAACACCACGTTAAATATAAATTAAAAATTCTGAGACTGTGCAACACTATGATTTTACATTTTATGGAAGGAGAACCGCACAAAAGGCCAGGCTATATCATTGTCTGTGCTTGCATTGCAGGACTCTTTTTGGCAAAATGATTGGATCCTTTACAAAACTGCACACATATAATATGTTGAGCATCAGGCTGGTCATTAAATACAGTAATTTAAGCTTTTGTTTATCATCAGGCAACATTGCCATTGCTCGTGGCAGACTGTTCTTCAGCAGGTGCATCTGTAGAGTTCTCAGCATCTACTCAAAATATTATTGATTCCAAATTGACTTCAGTTGGAAAAATGTGTCATTTTTGTTCAACTCTCATTGTTTATTGTACCAGTATGTTTCAACTGCCCATATCTTAGTTCTCATATGAAAAAGTCCTCATCAAACGTGTGATAAAAGATGGTTTGTCATTAGGTTATGACTTAAGTTCTACTCCATTAACGGATTTCCCAAAGCCCTCTGGCAGCTACATTAACTTTACATCTCACCATGTGCTGTAATGGGATGCTTTCTGCCCATTTGCTTAGGATTAGAGGTTTAACTCAATACCAAGTAAGTCCTTTTAATATAATTAACTAAGTTGGATCAGTGTCTGAGATGTTCTACAACTGCATCATTAGGTCTATGTGTACTAACCAAATCTGACAGTCTGGAAATCTGTCACCTGCAGAACCCAGATAGTATCTAAGATTTAAGAGAACAGAGAAACTGTTTTACTAACCCTTCCAAAAAGCATTCACAAGTAAATTGGTTTTGGTTAGCCTTTACAGGGAATTCTGAAATTTTCCTTTTATTACAAATGCTTGCTGTGCTTACCATAAATAATGTCTCAATGGCTTTTCAGAATTAATTCACTTACTTTCAGTTGTAAAAGGGTGTTCATGGTTTGGTCAGTAGTAGCCAAAAGGAGGAAGAGAAACATATATGTAAATAAAGAACTAAAATGAGTATTTGCTTTTTTATTATGCTTCAGCCCTGAGTCATGTGTTCATCTTAACCTGCACAAGGGCAAGATGGGGGTACAGAGCTTGAGTATCTCTGTCATGTAATGAATTCGGGATGAAGAATCATTAATAAATTAGAAATCGCTCATCCTTTTTCTCCGCACAGAATACAGCTACAATGCGGATAATAGTTGATTAAGTAAAGAAAAAAAGCAGATATGTTGTTTCTTTTTTTTCTTTTCAGTTTCTTTATTATATGTTGCTTCTTATTTACCCCCAATTAAAGGGAATCTGTCATCCTAAGAAATAATTCCTTATCCTTTTTTATGATGTTAATCAAGCAAAATAAAATTCACTTACACTAGGGGACCCATTTACTAGCAACAGAATTTTGGGTTTTTTTTCCACGAATCTCAAAAAATTGTGCTTTTCCAATTTTTTCACAAAAAAATTGAGATTTACCACTAATACAAAACTTTGCCAGGTAAAAATTGTCGAGGCCCTATAGAAGTGCTGATCCTATTAGACCATTTTAAATCAATGTGGACCGTTAACAGGTCTTTGGATTTTTTTCCGTTAGGAACGGTGAGAAAAACATTTTTAGAGGTTTCAGAGGTATTCGTATTTTTTAATGCATCTTTTAGCATTATTTTTCATTTTTACCTTTTTTATTTGGCTCTTTTAATACATGTCCTGGCATTTGTGGTTTTTGAGAAAGTGAATTTAATCGCAATTTCTAAAACCACTAACATCTGAGCTTTGATAAAAAGGCCTCTTTAAATAATTTCAATCTTGTTTCCTTTGCAATTAGACAATCGCATCAACAGGCAGGTGTTATTTTGTGGACTCTGTTATTAAGGCAAACTTTGCATTATGACAAAATCTTGTTCATGCACCAGAATGGGGCACCCAGTGGCCATGCACTGGCTACACAATTAGATGGAGAGAAGGGAAGAGGGCATCTAGGAAGTGCAGAATGGAAAGTGAAAGTAGTTGCCTGCCCTGCAATATATGATTGGCAGCTGAGATTTTTTAAATGAGTTTATAACAGGTATGGATGTTCAGAAAAAATTATTTGGGTATTTTAAAGGGCCTTTTATTATACAGCGTTTTATATCTGGGTGACAGGTCCCCTTTAAAGTTTACAAATTATATATATTTAGTTAGCTACATTAAATAACTGTCCCAGATTTTGTTTATCCCTGTCTGATCTATGACAGAAACAGAAGATGGGTGATTGATGACAATATATATATCTACAGATGCAGCCACTTGGATTTGTGTGTTAAATGTGTCGTGACTCAGGGCTAATTGAAGAAACTGTGTTATCTAAACTTATCTTAACTCATTTAATGCATTTAACCTTTTCATTAGCATAACAAAGCTCCATTGTTTTCAATGGTGAACTCTTTAATTGGATGCGATGCTGTGACACAATATTCTGTGCTAAGTGGGATAAATGGGATAGATGAGTTAAGTCACGACGCATTAAACTTACAATCCAAAGTGACTGCATCTGTATATTCTGAGCATACTGGGAGCCAGTTGCAGAACTACTAGGGATGGGGGGGTGCAATTGCACCAGGGACCGCTCCCCCAAGGGGCCCACCAGAGATCGCACCACAGCACGGTAGTAAGGAAACCATGAGTCTAGAGGGGTAGGTGGGGGCTGATGCACATCCTGATGGTAGCTGAATTGTTTTGGGCCTGATAAACTTATCATCTTCAGCAAATATATTTGTCTAGCATCATATAGCAAAAGATTCCTCAACAATCTTTCGATTGGACAGATGTTAAAAGGTTCTTTTTTTTTTTTTCATTTGTCCTTATGGGAAATGTAGTGAGTTGTCTTGCATCGTTACAGCATGTTCTGGCCTCAGAGATCTGCCCAGCATCTATCTATTTTTGGGCTGCTTATTCTCTCTGCCATGGCACCCAGTCCAAATATTCCAAAGATGCAGAAGCCATCCCCTCCATTATAGTTTTTGCATCAATGCCCTGCCTTTCAATTAAAAGGCATAAAACTTTATAGCTACCAGGCTATTTACATAATAACGTGTTAATGGTGGAGACGTCCGCATGAAATATATATTGTCTAGATTGCATCTTTCAGCCGCGCACCAACAGAATTTTCAAACGAGGTCATGTGGTTGGTCAGTGCTAAGTGAAGTGATGTAATATCTTGGCATGAGCCGGATCTCTGTTGCTATCTGGATTAGCAGAGGAAGATAAAATAGCTAATGCGACATTCTTATGCACTTCGTGCCATTGAGAGAGAAAGGAGAACTTTATTCTCTTTATTTTCCAGATATAAAAAAAAAAGATAAAGAGGAAATCTGATTATTAAAACATAACAATCTCCCGCTGGATTGGAAGCTGAAGTGAACAAAAAGTTTATATTATCCTCGATGAAGAGGTTTTAAGGTTTTATTCTTTTGAAACATGAATACTTTGAAAGTAGATCAGGATAAATGATATAAGGATTGGGTTATTAAGGATTTCTATTGAATATTGATTATGAAATGCTTCACCACCAACAAGCATTTTTTTCACCTAAATGGCACAAGATATATATAGTTATGTTGTTTTCAGTAAAGGGATGGGAGCTGCTATTCAAAATGCTGGGACCTGGGGTTTTCCAGATTATGGACGTTTCTGTAATTATTATTTTGTAATTACATATATTGGATCCATTATCCGGAAACCATTATCCAGAAAGTTCCAAATTACGGAAAGGCTGTCTCACACAGTGTCCATTTTATCCAAATAATCAAAATTTTTTTCTTTTTCTCTGTAATTTGGATCTTTCTGGATAAAGTTTTCTGGATAACGGATCCAATACCTGTAATTACAAAATAATAATTACAGACATGTTCATAATCTGGAAAACCCCAGGTCCCAGCACTATCTTTTACTTGATCCAAACTAAGATATAATTAATCCTTATTGAAAGCAGAGACAAACTATTGGGTTTAGTTAATGTTAATGATTAATGATTTTCTATTAGATTTAAGGTATGAAGATCCAAATTACAGAAAGATCCCTTATCTGCAAAGCCCAGGTCCCCAACATTCTGGATAGTAGGTCCAATACCTGTATTAATGGGTCCAATACCTATATACCCAACAGAATGCAATTTTAAATGCAGATCTGGGATAAATTATCTGGAAACCCATTTATCCAGAAAGCGCTGAATTACGGAAAGGCAGTTTCCCATAATCTCCATTTTTTCCAAATAATCCAAATGTATTAAAATGATTTCCTATTTCTGTGTAATAATAAAACAGTAGCTTGTACTTGATCCCAACTAAGATATAATTTATCCTTATTGGAAACAAAACCAGCCAATTGGTTTTATTTAATGTTTACATGATTTTCTAGTAGACTTAAGGTATGAAGATTACGGAAGGATCCATTATCCGGAAACCCCCAGGTCCCAAGTCTTCTGGATAACAGGTACTCTACCTTTACTCCCAAATTAGGCATTTGTCCTCTACATAAAATATGATAATAAATATATATATAGATATAAATATCATTGTAGGTAACCAAATGCTGACTGTGCAAACTTTAAATTAAAATAATCTTTATTTTATCTATAATTTGTTGAGGAAAACTGCCTCTATTTAAAAAAAAAAAAACACGGCATTTGAAGTGATGTAATTCGTGCCTGTTGTTAAAATGCTCCTCTTTTTCTGAAAAAGGATCTATATTCTGATGTGCCGTTAAAGCGTTACATCAAAGCTGCCGCTCAGATCTGAGCGCTCAGAGAGAAAGGAGAGGGGAAAGGGAGAGGCCCCAGATGACTAAAAGTTGTTCAGAGCATTTTATAAAAGCACAAAATGGCCTTTCTCCCCTGACGATGGTTCAAAAAATAAACCGCAGTGTGGAAGCGTCCCGACATACAGAATACAAATGTGGTGACTGTCAATCGTTGTTCTCTCTTGTATGTTCGCGTGGCATGTTTCTGATTAACCCTTTAGCTCATGCAAAGCACTAAAACAGTGGGGATGCCCCGTACTCACAGGGAGACTGTCATTGACATACTACCTGATTTTTAGTTGCTTTTATTCACATTTTTAACTTAACCCATAACTTGACCGGATAGCGCCCGGGGCGGGGTGGGTGATCTCTGGGGTTGAATCGATGACATGGGGGTGGATGACGTGGCGATCAGCATGTGTTGAGTTTGCAGGAGGGGGAATGTTTCTCTGATTTTCGTGCTAGTGTTAAAGCCACACTAAGTACCAGTGACAAGTTGATGGATGTTGAAAGCATGCCTGGAAAGTGTAATGCAGGCGTGCCCATACTTTAGTAATGTGGGGTCTACTTTTTGTGATGTTGTCCCATTATGATCTACATCCGTAATATCACTGTTAGCATTCTGTTCCATGGAAAATATTACTTAAATATTATATTGGTTTATAAGACAACTTATATTACTATTTTTAAAGAGCAACAATTTAATTTGTAGCTTTAACATAATAAATATCTTAATAAAAAGAATAAAACAGAAGGGTCATTTAGTCAAGCTGTTTGTTTGTTGACAGTGTCTTGAGATCTACTAATCTTCAGCAAAAGGTCTACTGGTAGATCCAGATCTACCTTTTGGACACCCCTGTTGTAATGTATGTCTGGCAGCCTTGTTGGTCTTTGTGGCTAACATAAGTTTACATATTAACTACTTTTGAGTGGTTTATGCAATCTACAGTATGTGTAAATAGGAGATCAGCAAGTCTCATGCTTGTCAAGGGACAATAGTGCAATAAAATATATATCTCCTTAGTGCAAATCAAAATCCTCTTGGGTGAACACTGCTTTAATTAATTAAGTAATTCCCCTCAAAGTAATGTACATTTAAAAAGTAAAAGTAGTAACCTCTGCTGTATGCTGGCAAATGCATGCAGTTCGTCAGATAAAATGGGAGACCTAGAATTGCATGCTCTAAAAATCATGATATAATTGTTATCACTGAGACCTCACTTTTTAGGCAAGCTAAAATTGATATGGAAAAGGATATAGCAGTAAGCAGTAAAAAGAATCCAAAATTATTTTTCAAATATATTAATAGTAAAAAATTGAAACAGGAAGGGGTAGGACCTTTATTATCAGAGGGGGGGTTAGCTGGTTGATGAGAACAAGCAAAAAGCTCAGATTCTGAAGGCATACTTTTTGTCTGTCTACACAAATGAGGAACCAGCTAATTAAGGTTTCCTTATTAATAGTCCCAATTCTAATAATAAATCTAATGATGCATGGTTCACACATGCTGAAATTCAGAAGAGACTAGAACATGTTAAGATAAACAAAGGTCCAGGGCCAGATGGGATTCATCCCAGGGTAATTAACGAGCTTAGCTCTGTGATTGCCAAACCTCTCTACTTAATTTTTCAGGATTCATTGAGGTCTGGCATGGTGCCGAGAGACTGGCGAATTGCTAATGTGGTGCCGCTATTCAAAAAGGAATCCCATTCTCTGCCTCAAAACTATCGGCCAGTTAGTCTGACGTTGGTTGTAGGAAAGCTTTTCGAAGGATTAATAAAGGATAGAATACTGGACTTCATAGCAAATAACAATACTATGAGTTTGTGCCAGCATGGTTTTATGCATAATAGATCTTGCCAGGCTAACTTCATTTCATTTTATGAGAAGGTAAGCAGGGACCTCGATTCTGGGATGGCTGTGGATATGATTTACTTTGACTTTGCTAAAGCATTTGATACAATGCCACACAGAAGCTTACTGGTTAAATTAAGGAATGCTGGCCTGGTACATAGTATTTTTAACTGGATAGAGAACTGGTTAAACAATAGATTACAAAGAGTGGTGGTAAATGGAACATTTTCTAATTGGACCAGTGTTGTTAGTGGGGTACCACAGTCCCTTGCTTTTCAACTTGTTTATTAATTACCTGGATGTGGGCATTGAAAGTACGGTTTCTAAAGACGATACTAAATTGTGCAGAACTGTAGGTTCCATGCAGGATGCTGCCACTTTGCAGAGTGATTTGTCTAAGTTGGGAAACTGGGCAGTAAACTGGAAAATGAGGTTCAATGTTGATAAATGCAAGGTTATGCACTTTGGCAAAAATAATATAAAATCAAGTTATACACTAAATGGCAGTGTGCTGGGAGCCTCCTTAAGTGAGAAGGATCTTGGGGTTTTTATAGATAACAAGTTCTCTAATTCTGGGTAGTGTCATTCTGTAGCTACTAAAGCAAATAGGGTTCTTTCCTGCATAAAAAAGGGCGTAAACTCAAGGGATGAAAACATAATTATATAGATCCCTGGTAAGACCTCATCTGGGATATGCATTGCGGTTTTGGACTCCAGTACTTAGGAGGGATGTAAATGTGCTGGAGAGAGTGCAGAGACGTGCAACTAAACTGGTTAGAGGGATGAAGACTTAAATTATGATCGTAGACTGTCGAGGTTGGGGTTTGCGAGGGGACATGGTTACACTTTACAAATACATTAGAGGACATTATAAACAAATATCAGGGGACTTTTTACCCATAAAGAGGATCACCGCACCAGAGGCCACACCTTCAGACTAGAAGAAAAGGACTTTCATTTGAAGTAGCGTAGGTGGTTCTTCACAGTGAGGGAAATTAGGTTGTGAAATGCACTGCCAGGTGATGTTGTGATGGCTGATTCTGTTGATACTTTCAAAAGAGGCTCGGATGGTTTTTTGGACAGGCATAATATCAAAGGCTATTTTGATACTAAACTGTACATTTGGTATAGCTATGGGCATATATGGTTTGTGTGAAGGTATAGAGGTGTGTGTGTGTGTGTGTGTGTATGCTTGGTTTTAATTTGGAGGGGTTGAACTTGATGGACTTTGTCTTTTTTCAACCCAATTTACCAATGTAACTATGTAAGGGTTATAATTGTCCTAGAAAAATTCCCAATGAAGTTGGTTGTCAAGGATGAATATAGGTGGCCATACATGGGCAGATAAACCCTGACAATTTTGGTCCTTTAGATCCTCCATTGCCTGTAGAAATACCAAACTGCTCTCTTAAAATGTATCAGGAAAAATCACTGACTTCCATGTCTCAAGAGATTCCAATTCCGGATATGAGGAGGGGATTTGAAAATTGGAAAGAGGAACATAAAGAAATTAGAAAGGAGGAGCAAAAATTAGAAAATGAAGATAGAATGGTGGAAAACTGAACTATGCACAGGCCAGCTTTCTTCTGGAGGTATGATTATTCAAATACTTAAGATAATGCAATACTGGAACCAAGACAGCTTCAAGTCTTATTTTCTTTACTCCAGTATACAAGAAAGGTCATGTCAAGCCTGAAGTGATTAGAATTTGACAAAGTCCTCTCTTTAGATAATGCAGAGAGACACTTTTCACTCACAGAACTTTATTAGTTTATTAGTAACATGGGTCTGGCTGTATCAAGCCATTCAGATTCATTGATGTTGATTAAAACTAAAAGGGTAACTGACACCGAAGATCAGCCGTTAATATACTAACTGTGTTTGAGGGCTGCTATTTAGAAAAATGTTCTCTACAAGTTTAGTCAGTCTAGCAAACCAGTAATGGAGCTTAAGCCTTTTGTCTTGTGGAAAGATATGTTTTAAGAGGACTCCCCCATACATGGATATAGATATTGTTATAGCACCTGTATGGTTAGATTCTTAAATATAACTCCTAATGGAATAAAGTCAAAATTGTTACCATAATACTATAGAAAGGATAGGATAATAGTAGAAGAGAAGAAAAGGAAAGGACCTTGGCAGACAGAACAGCAGAAGAAAAAAAAAACAGACGAGTAGTGTTTTAATAACTATTTAAGCCCCTCATCTTAGGTTTCATGGAGGCCCTGTTGTTTTGTTATTTTTTTGTATATTTGTATTTACTTAGGTATTTCTTCCAAGCAAAGACATTTGTTTATTTTACCCACGTAAATGCACATTTTAATGTAATTTTCATTTTTATATGGTTGAACTTGTATAACAGAATGTGGAATGGATGAGCAAACAGGAAAAAGGATTTGGGTTCTATAGAAAAAGTATTGAAGAAATCAGGGCTTCAAATTATCATCACTTTCTTACTAGTGTGTTACTTGATCTTATATGCAGTAAAAATTTTAGTTAGTTATAAAATTATTCACTTTGGGAGGTGAATGGCAGGTATGGCTGTAATTGTAGTTTATTAAACACAGGACCATTGCATCCTTGGCAAAGGTACACGGACATGCACTTGTAAGTGAGTGCATGTCCGTGTACCTTTGCCAAGGATGCAATGGTCCTGTGTTTAATAAACTACAATTACAGCCATACCTGCCATTCACCTCCCAAAGTGAATAATTTTATAACTAACTACTGGCTTTATTTCTCTGGTTGCATTCATCCCACTGTTTCTTCATGTATACTCAATGTTCAGTCAGTGGGAAGGAACACCTGAACAGTCAGCTGTTTTCCTACTGATGTTTATATAACCAGTGGAGCTACTTACCAACTGCTAGGCATGAATGGTGGTGGGAATGTTGCTGAACATGCATTTGATGGAAATATTACTCTCCAGGTGACTGGATCAGATGATGAGGTTGACCTCTCATTAAAGGATTATGTTACAGCATGTTCAGGAACTCTTGTGAGGAAGGCTAAACCTGACCTCTGAAGAATTAATCAATTCAAGGCTCAGTGCAATGTCTGTGTGACATTTAAAAAATTACAACAAGTCTTGGACAAGTCTTTGTAATGTTACAAATAAGATATTATTGCACCTTTGGTTTTGTCTTTGTTTTTTCTCTCCATCAGCTATGGAGGAAAAACTGACCACAATGATAGCAATAATGTTAGTGAGGGACATCTATGCAAAGTCAGCCTGTTGTAGTTCAAGCCACCCTTGGAGGTCCAACTATTGCCCATTTTAGCTCATAACAAGCATACAGATATGAGAAAACATTGGTTCGTCAGTTATTTAGTCACAGTTCCAAGAATATCTAGGACAGCTAATACGTCACCCATATCTCACCTGAGCTTCAGACTTGGCTTTCAGGTGCATCTAGGCGAGCCAATAGACTTTTTCCCAAAAACTTTCCCTAACTGGCCTTCAGGCTGAACCCCGTACCATTGCTGCAATTCTTTCTGGGGCAATATCTCAGTTTGGGAACCACTACCTTACGTTTCACAAGTTGCTACTTATCTATTGCTTTATTGGGGAATTTGTCCCCACAATATGGAGTGTAAAGCAGGGGATGGGGCTGCAGTTTCAAGGCCAGTTTGGGTAGAATTTCTTGCAAATATATATTCGCTATTCAGTTGAGAAAGTGGTGGGGTTCAAATATGTTGATGTCCTAGACATTTGTGGCTTAGTGCTCTACATTACAGAAAGATCCATTAATCAAGAAAACTCTATAGTATTAGCTCTTATTACTGTATAACATTTTTAAAATGGAACATTTTCTTTCCTTGTAAATAGAAATACAAATTTTAAATTGCTCAGTCAGTTTTTCATTTTAGAAGCATGTCCAGTATAATGTTTGTATGCTAGTCTGATCTCAAGGCAGTGTCCCCATCCTTAATCTGTACAGGTTGACAGAGCAGTTGCCAAGACAGGGTCCCCAAAGAAATAATGAATTATTTGGTTAATGTACATCAGGCTGCATGAGCGTGAGATTAATCACATGCACCCGGACATGCTGCTGAAGTGGATTTAGGGTTTTCTTGCCACTTGTCATTTGTTTATGGCTTTTCCTTCCTTCACCATTAGGTGAACAGGTGCATAGATGCTGTATTTTCATTTTCTCATAGGGTGAAGCAGCCGGTAGCTGGAAGGTGGCTTTTTTTTAATGCTAGGCATCTGCTTGAGCAGTTTATAACATGCAGTGTTTCTTTCTTCATGGGCAGCTGATACAGGGGTAAGGGATAAGATTATGCACCTTCTCCTTCAAGGGAAGGAAATCTTTTTAGTCAAACCTCCTCTCACACAGACATCCCAGGAAAGCAGTAGGAATGTCTTCATCTGTATATTTATTAGCAGCTGAAATCAGAGCAAATAATAATAAATAAAAAAATTCAATGGAGCAGGAAGGCTATCTTCCACCAGGTTGTTCAAACAAAGTAGAAAAGGTTTATTGTGTCCATAGCCTTACGCATTTCATGTTACAAACACATACTCATAGGCCACTTTCTAAATGTGGTGAATGATAACTATACTCTTTTTGGACACCCCTACTCAGTTCATCATACCAAATAATAGATAAAGTTCATACAAGCTAACTATGTGAACAAGGATTTGTATGTCTTGCATTAGTAGACTACTGCAATGCCTTTGGAGTCCAACAACTGATTATAGAGCAGCATCCAAAAAACAGTAGATTAAATTATGGTGCCACTTCTGAATTAAGATTAATTTGCCCCATGGCCCACAGATATATTCATAAAGGTGAGAGACTAAGGGGCCAATTTACTAACAACTGAATTAAAAAATTTTCAGGAATCTGTAAAAAATTGTGGTTTTCCTACTTTTTTAAGAAACTGTAAAAATTTGAGATTGATTAAGTAAAAACCATGAAAACCAATAATACAAAACTTTGGCAGACAAAAGTTGTCATGGTCCTACATATGTCAATGGGAGCTGAAAGGATCCTTTTAGGCCACTTTACATCAATTCTGACTTTTAGAGGTTTCCAGATTTTTTTTTGGATAGGAATTGTTAAAAAAACTCAATTTTTTAGAGGTGTTAGAGGTATTTGGATTTTTTACTTTTTAAAATACTTTTAATAAACTTTTAAATCGTAACCTTCCCCACCAAGGTAAAATTCCAGTTCAAGGGATGATGATGGGTAACATAATGTTGTTCATGGCTTAAACCTTTGACTGATAATTCAGTTCTTGGCGTATTCTCTGAGTATTCTAAATTACGCATTTAAATTTGTAAATCCTGTTTCAGATGCATGTCATGAAATAAAATCCATAAAACATATTCAGAGGGGCATAACACCATTTGATAAACCTCATTCCAACTTCAACTACTCATGTCTGACCAGGTGGAATTCTCTAAATGGTATTTATCCATGCACTTAATAGTGCTGCTATGGGGGTTTATTTGGTCCCTTGTTTGAGAGCCACAGCACAGTCTGGTGGTTGAAGAAAGAAGTACTGAAAACTTGCCAGTATTCTAATCCAAGTGAGGTTTCTAGGCCTAAGCATGCTGAGAAAATGGAAATATCTTATTCCTACCAAAAACAAGGCAAGTATTAGGGTTTCCGCATTTAATGCCCATAGATGGAAGTAGCCTATTTTCCTTCACTTTGCACACCGATATCTAATACATGACAGCTCTGTCAAATGACTTTTCAGAATCTCTGAGATCTCGGCACATGGCTTGCCACTGACAAATGAGATCCACATCCATCTAGCCTAACCTTTTATTTTCTTAGAAGTGATTAGGGACAACTCGCCTTCATGTGAAAGCAGATGACTTTTGGCATCTGGAAAATCTTTGTTGACCTGCTACATGGCGTTTGCAAGGGCTGCTAGCTTTTTATAGCCCCAAAGTCTTCTATAGCAAATGTCGGAATCATTGTTTGGTTTTTCTTCCTAATAGACATCCTGAGCTTATTCTGATAAGTGAAGCCAAGTTTACTCTGTTCAGGCTCAGCTGTTCTCAACAGTATAAAGATAACAGGAAAAAAAATGAACATCTTTAGGGTGAAAGAAGCTGCTTTCTCTCTCTACTGGCAGGCGAATGGTCTTTTTAATGGCTTTATTTGATATTTAAAGATTAGATAAAGAATGCTTTGGATATTGATGGCGTTGGTGTCTTTGAGAGGGGATCATAGATTATTAATAACGGCAATGGAATAGAGACATCTAACATAGCAACGTGCATTTCAAGAAAAAAGTAGTTTCAAGAAATAATTTTATTTTTTTTAACTGCCATTAGAAATGAACAACATATTTATTCCTAGACTTTTACAATTTATTTTTTCTCCAGAAAATATATTTTATGGTATTTCTAGTATATATTTTTTAAAGATTTTTTTTTTCAAGATCAGTTGTAACTGAAACAAAGTGGTCAGTTGTGCCCAAATGGAAATGTTTTCAATTTTGACATTTCATTGATTACATGTATTTTTTTCTTGATAAAAAATGGGAGAACATATTATACTATAAATATTATCAAACATTATTTAGAAAGAAGTGGCAAAGCTCTGTAACCTCATGGTAAAACTAAGAACACTAATAAATAATAGCACTGTAGAGCATGTTACAAATACACTGATAGGTGGGAGTGGTTGGCCTTTTAAAGGTTTAGGGAGAATCCTTCTGACGGGAGTATGGGGGAGGGAAAGGAAGATCATGGTAAGTATGATACAATCTTCCCTTTTCTGCCTTCCATTCAGAATCAAGTGCTGCTGTGTATTTTGACACAAGTGAACCCTGGAGTGGCTACTACCCCCAGTCTATAGTCTATATTTCTAGGTTGCTTAGTATAGTAATAAATGGTTGTTACAAATGGCAATAAAACATTTGTTGTTTCCAAAGTTATAACTGATTAGTATAATGTCACTTTCATATCAGGGTCAGAATGTTTCTTTGTTATGCTTCATTATTTATAACACTTTAGAATTAGTATTTGTGTGGGATCAGTCCTCAATGCCATTTAATTGTTTTAGCTGTCATTTTCTGTGTTGCACCAGTGGAGCCAACGCTAAGCAGGTCTCAACAGAAACGTTTTGAAATAATTCTAAAGGAAGTATTGATATTTAACTTTAAGTTCTGCTGTAACGGCCATCAGTGGGTCCAGAGCTGCTAGAAGCGACACTGCTGAATTGCTACTGATAACCTGCCTTATCTTCTCTGACATTTTTTATAAAACCCACATGATCGTTAAGAGGTAGATTAAGTATAAATACAGCAAGTTATTTATGTTTGGATCATATTTGTGCAGTTCTAAGGCGTGTAGAAATAAGAATGACAGACGACTTAAAGAATTCAGAGATGCTTTACCGTGTCCTACCATGCCACTCCATTTAAATATATTACTAGCACAAAGTGAATGCTGGGAAATGTACCGTGATACCCAACTGATCTGACCCATTAAATAAAGATTTCTCTATAGTTACATAAGAAAGGTTCGAGTTGTGTTTTCCACAAAAAAATGTTGTTGAGTTTATTTTTATTTTTCGAGAATTATTATACCTCAATCCTGAAAATAGCTTGAATCCAAAAATACACCATCTAAATGTAAACACCCTCTACCTGCCTAAGTCACATACAGGCCTGGATTTGGGGAAAGGCTACCAGCCCAGGCCTATGGCGACCTATGGCGGCAGGATGTTAGAGAGCAGCATGCTGCCCAGCCACACCCACATTGGTCCAGAAACAATAGCTTTCTACATTTCCCATGCGCCAGTCCCCATTGCTCTGGTCTTGATGATGAAAATTTGTCAATAAAGGGCAGAGTATGGTGGCAATGAACAGCAGTGGGCCTAGGGGCTCCCGCTATGTAAATCCGGAGCTGGTCATGTAGAAGTCAATGGCAGAGGTCCCTTGAACCATCTGAAGATGTTAATAGCCTTCATGATTTTTGAGGTTTTTTTTTGGAGGGTTTCACTCAAAAACCTGATCAATTAAACCAATTTGGGAGAAGTCTGGACCAAGGAGGACTCTTCTAGTTAAAGTCCAAGTTTGCTATTACAGAAAAAGTTTCAGGAATAAGCGTGGTCAAAATCCAGGCAGTAATTCAATAGGCAGGCAGATAATCACCAAAGTCAAGGTTCAGGTAGAGTCAAAGTCCAGGAATATAGTTAACATGAATTTACGAACACTCAGGAATGCTTAAAACAGAACCTATAATCGGGCATTGACCCGGCATCCTGGGGTCATCATGGCACGCATTCACGCGATGATCTCAACTAAAATTATATAAACAACCCACTAAATGTTTAAATCTGACCTCTTGCAAAACCTTCATAAAATAGTTCAGCTATGCTCTGTTTTTATATATAAATATATTTATAATAACTTAATTATTGAAGCAAGAGAATTAACAAATAAGAATGCTGCTTGCCATCATCATATCAGTCATCTTGCACCTAAACAATGAAGAATATGGTATAATTTTTACTATGATGTTATACTGTAATCAGGCATCATAAGGAAGGGTTTTTGCTGCTGTTTAGTTGTTAAAACATTCTTCAGCTGTAGGATCAAAGAATATAGAGACAGATATTCACAGGTGGGATTCTCATTGGAAAATTCCTCTGCATTTTAATGAGGCCGCTGGAACTAGTGAGTGAGAAGAAATTGTTTAATATTGTAGCCCAATATTGTATCAAAGGGCATCACCAAAATATTTTTCCTCTGCTGGTGATGCACCCAACCAACCCAGATATTGGACTGGACTAAAGCTTCCAGCATGCTTAAATCATTATTAAATAGTGGTATATGCTAGGATTTTTGGTCAAGCAAAAAAATTGTTCCCACTTCAATTCAACTTAAAAGGGAAAAGCAGGGGACAAGTGATTGTCAAACTACCAGGCAACAATCAAAACATGGCAGGTGCCACAGGCTTCAAGGCAGATAATTATTTAAGGGAACCCCAACCCCCTCCCCCCACCCGTACCTGATTTTTTGTTGGCTGCAACCAGGTCCAGAGTGGAGGTAGAGGTGCAGCTCCAAGAGTGGGAAGCAGATCTGGGTTGGTGGGACCCACCAGTTTTTTCCCATTGTCCCACTGGCCCAGTCAGTGGCGTAACTACTCCCTGGTGGGCCCCGGTACAGGATGGGCACCTGGGCCCCCCTGTCCAGGGCCGGTTGTACCAAGTGCGGGGCCCAATTGGAACCATTTTGGCGGGGCCCCCTAGAAGGAACTTTGCTGTCCGTTGCAGGGTCACAGAGCTGGATGGGCAAATAGTGGCTGCTTTCCCCTCTGTCCAAGTGACGACTGCCAGTTGGGGATGGGGGCAGGCTGGGCAACTGGGAGAAAATGTTCTCTCACTTTGGTTAATCTATGTGCACAAAAAAAAAGTGCAAATTTTGGTAACCACTGTAAACTGTGTGTGGGCAGCACCATGAAATATATATACAACATTAATGTATTTCACTTGTTATTTGGGACAGTTGGGTTTGGGATGGGCTGGTTGAATTGGGTTTGGGGGTGGGCTGATCCAAACAGGTTCAGCTGTGGGTTTGAGCAGGCTGGGCCAATCTGGATTAGGGGTAGTCTGGGCTACTGGGGAATTAAGGGAATAGGAAACAGAGCTTGCACTTGGTCCAATGTGCTTAAGACCGGCACTGCCCCTGTCAGGCCCTGTAAATCCCATGCTGGAGTGTTGATAGCATGTATGCTGTAAAATCTCCCCCTAGATAACCGCCTCCCATAACGATTTTTGTGGCACAGATGGGCCCCAAGGGGGTGGGGGCCCTGGTGCAATTGCACCCTCTACACCCCTGGTAGTTACGCCACTGGGCCCAGTCCAACCCTGATTATCACAAATTAAATAAAACTTTCTTAGGTTTTATTGTCTAAAACATCAATTAATTTATGAGGCTTAAATTAATGGAATAATTAACATAATTCAGAATATCAACTCCTGGTTTTAGCTGGTTTTGTCAGTGACAGCTGCTTTGTATATTATAATTTGTAATGTAATGCATTTTTAGGCTGTTTGTATGGTGTTTTATTTAATACAAACCATACATGTGGCTTGTTTCACCTACTATTAATCTAGGTAGAAAGAAACTGGGACTTGTGCGACCACCAATAAACTTGCTAATTCTTATGAATATGCAAATGGAATACATGGAATACATGGAATACATGTCCTGGAACCGAAGGAGTCTGGCAAATTCACCTCTGTGGGATAATTCCTCACGTTAGGCTATTTATATGCTATAATAGTAAGAATTTAGATGATATGAGGTATTTATGGATGTTTGATCATAGGATAATAAGCCTAATAGGTGATCAATATCAAAATAAATATGAATTATTGAAGCAGGTTTGTTTAATCTATGACACCCTTCTCTCAAAAAATAAGGTCAATACACCCTTCTCTGAAAAGTGATATTTTGGGGGTTTAATGGTCTGTAAAGTATTGCTAATATCTTATTTCCCCTTGTATATTGCACATTTTGTGCAGTGGAAACCTAGGAGTGAAATATTTCTTAGCAGCCAATCAGAAACTCATATATCATGGGCAGCCATCAGTATTGGCACACAAAAACATCAAAATGTAATTAAATCAATCAGTTCACAATTAATACCAAAATTTCCAATAGCTCTGGCATGTTCCACGTATTAATTCTGCATTTTCAATGCGGTGTAATTGATATTGATTTGCCCCTTGGTCCCTACAAGCTATTTCTATGAGTTATGATTTGTGATTACAATCCCTGGCTTTTCTATGTGTGTTTAGGATGTATGGAATGAAAGAGTCGGTGGTAGAGAATCAATTCACACAGATAGATTATGGTGACATCACTTAATCTAGACAACCACTCTTCTAAAATTGGTGGGCACTCTTCTACTGCATTGTTGAAGAACAATTGAGTCTGGGGCACAGAAGTCCCCAATTTCCCAAAATTCTATTAAATTCTGAATAAAAAAATATTATTTAAATGAAATATAAGGATTTGTTATGATGATTGAATTCTGATTTACACAGAGAAATGATGGTTAATGGAAATACCATTTTTAGTTTTGGCTATATAAATTAATTTTACATTTTTTTCTCTCCGCGGGGAGAGAAGTTGTCCTGCTTATGATGTGTGGAAAAACATCATTTCTATTTAGGTTAGTAATTATGAAATGCTGAGATTAGGTTTAATTAAATCTTTATAAAATATGGAATGATTGGGACCTTATATAAGGGGTCTTTTTGAAATTTGGTTCTTCAAACCTTAAGTCTAATAAAAATCACATTAAATAAATCCAGGATTGTTTTGTTTCCAATAAGGATTAATTATATACAAGATACCGATTTATTATTAAAGAGTAAAGGGAAATAATTTTTAAAATTGTGAATAATTCACTTATAATGGAGTCTGTAGGAGATGGCCTTCTCCTAATTCAGAGCTTTCTGGATAATGGGTTTTTGGATAACGTATTCCATACCTGTACATTGTTCTTGGTATTTTTTTTGACAATTTATTTGTACTTTTTTAAATCCTATATTTACTCAACAGTTCTCAAGATACTTTACTATTAAAGTGTATGGGGAAAACAGATGCTAAATGCCTGGGAAGGAACAGAAGCAAGAAATATTCTGTCACATTTCTATGAAAATTGTTCATATTTTGATAAAGCTACTCTGCGGCGTTTTCCTAACTCTCACTTTAGCTTTCCCTGTGCATTGGGCTCTTAGAAGTAAGATGGCCATTCAACCTAAATCCATCTCTAATTGGCCTTACGGTATGTTGCCCTCCCCCCTCAACTGCAGTGAGATACCAAAAGAGTCAATACAGTTTGCTAACCTCAAGCTTCCATACTTGTCCTAGGTTCTGAGAAAATGATGAGACTTCGGTACTCTTATGAACACTTATCTTTCTAACCATCAGTGATTTCTCCCCCATAATCTTCCTTCTACACAAGTTCATGTCCTTTCCTTTTTTATTCTGTTGGGACTGTTATCTTGCTCTGATCAGTACTTCATGCTCCTTCCCTCATCTCTGTACTCCAAGCAATTTAAAGAAACTTGCTGTGGGATTACCTTTCTTGAGACTACCTTATTGGTGTGGTGGAAAGTCTAGCTTTTCTTTACCTACTCTTCCCAAATCCCCACAAAGAGTTGTTATCAGACACCTTCTCAAACACCAGCCGTAAAGCATTAATTACTTTTATAGAATGAACCACAGAGAGACCATGAAAATCACTCTTTGAAAAGGCCGTAGTCACCCGTGAGTGTATATAATTTCTAACATGGTGCCAATAATTGTTCCTGCATCACATTTTAAGTAAGGTTAGGGAGCGTGTAACCAGAAAATATGGGCCCCTTCCTTAACACCTTCAAACCCATACTGAATTCTTAATCCAAGCCCTTCTTCTGATTCATATGCCTCTTACCCTGCATATAGGGTTGACACCTTTAGTAAAAATATTTACCGGCCGACGGGGGGCGGGGTCACAAAGGGGCGGATCGTGACGTCAAAGGGGGCGGGACATGATGTCATATGGGCGGAGCCACATCAAGCGATCGGCTGAAGACTGCGAGAAAGGTAAGTTTTTACTGGAACTAAGGCAGGGCAAGGGCCTTTTTTAAGTGGTGTTACAAATTTACCGGCAGCTACATTGCCGGTAAATTTGTAATACCGGCCCCGGCCCTGGCTGGTGTTTTACCGGCTATGCCGGTAAAATACCGGCTGGGTGGCAACCCTACCTGCATATGAGTTGTATGAACTTGCCCTTCTTCTGTGGTTTTATGAGGACCTCTACAATCCCAAAACCATGGTTCAAGTCACAATACCAGAAACCCATGTAAGATACATCTGCCATTGCATTCTTTTAGTCTAGTAAAACAAGCCAATTTTGGATAACCATTTATTGTTGAATTCCCTGTTGGCTAAATATTTTGTAACATTGAATTTGGGGCAGTTCAAGCACTTAGTTCCGCCAACAACCTATGACAATAACTCTGAGATGTTCTTCTACAATTCCAACAACCGTAGGCTGCTAAAAGCTAATGGTTGATTGGTTGCAATGGGTACGGGCACTGTTACTATTTAGCATTAGTAATAGAAACATAAATGCAATCTATTTTGTTTTATCCATTCATATCTCCATGCATATTAATTTTATATTGCACCCCTGCTCTTCAAATAATGTCTTTCCCTCCTACCAGTATATTGCCTACCACTCAGGAATTCTGATCCTTGACTGACATGTTTGATATCCCTATAAAGCACAATACAAGAGGAAGACGATAATATTGTTCCTTGTAACCATTTACCTTATATTTCCCTTCTCCCTTAACAGGGTGTGATTTAGAAGCATGAAATTTCTCATTGGAAGCGTATTAGCGTTAAACAGCTCTAAGCAACCATGAAAGAGCAGGGGCTGAAAAAAATGACAGTCCTGACCATAAGAATCCCAAAGTAGCTTTATTTATTTATTTTTAATAGGCATATAAACAAATGAAATAAACATGTTTTTCTCCTGCACCTGAGCAGATTTGGTGGTTGGAATAATTTGCTAGCAGGAGACAGATGCTTGTGACCTTGGGGCGACCAGTCCTCTCCCTGTGCATCTTGTACTCAAAGAGCTATTTTATTGGTCACTCTCTGGGGCACAAATTGTATAGTGATCTATATTCACTGCCAACTTTGCATTAAGTATATTAACCCCTTTGTGGCTTTTGAGCATATACCATTAGAAGGACTTATATACAGTATATACTGTATATATATATATGTATATACATATATATATATGTAGGTTTAAAGTTCATTTACACTACAGGTATGGAATCTGTTATCCGGAACCCCATTATCCAGAAAGATGTGAATTATGAAAAGGCCATCTCCCATATGCTCCATTTTAATCAAATAATTCAAATTTGTAAAAATGATTTCCCTTTCCTGTGCAATAATAAAACAGTACCTTGTACTTGATCCAAACTAAGATATCATTAATCCGTACTGTAATTAACTTGGGAATTCTGCTGTCATATGATCAAAACAGGGTTTAAAGGGATACTGTCATGGGAAAACATGTTTTTTTTTTCAAAACGCATCAGTTAATAGTGCTGCTCCAGCAGAATTCTGCACTGAAATACATTTTTCAAAAGAGCAAACAGATTTTTGTATATTCAATTTTGAAATCTGACATGGGGCTAGACATATTCTGTTTCCCAGCTGCTCCCAGTCATGTGACTTGTGCTCTGATAAACTTCAATTACTCTTTACTGCTGTACTGCAAGTTGGAGTGATATCCCGCTCTCCCCCCTCCCCCTCAGTAGACTAACAGCAGAACAATGGGAAGGTAAACAGATAGCGACTCCCTAACACAAGATAACAGCTGCCTGGTAGATCTAAGAACAACACTCAATAGTAAAAGCCTAGTCCCACTGAGACTAATTCAGTTACATTAAGTAGGAAAAATAACAGCCTGCCAGAATGTAGTTCCATTCTAACGTGCAGGCACAAGTCCCATGACTTTGGGCAGCTGGAAAACTGACAATATGTCTAGCCCCATGTCAAATTTCAAAATTGAATATAAAATCAGTTTGCTCTTTTGAGAATTGGATTTCAGTGCAGAGGTCTGCTGGAGCAGCACTATTAACTGATGTATTTGAAAAAAAAAAACATGTTTTCCCATGACAGTATCCCTTTAAGTTCCCCCTTTTAATTGGAAAGCTGGTAGCACATTATAGGGGAATGAAAAATGTTATCAGCCAGTGTTTCTTATAACAGAGTAATACAGTACAAATAAGGTATGTAACACCTAATAACTTGTAATAATTTAAGTACAGGTATGGGACCTGTTATCCAGAATGCTTAGAATCTGGGGTTTTCTGGACAATGGATCATTCTGTAATTTGGATCTCCATAGCTTAAGTCTACAAAAAAATAATATAAGAAACATTAATTAAACTCAATAGGATTGTTTTATCTCCAAACACTGATGGTAGGGACCTGGAACAATTGCCCTGTTTGTCCCAAAATCATCTTAGATTATCCCTGTCACTGGCAGGTTGTACCATGGAAATAGATAGAGCCGACGAAAATGCATAGCTCATGGAATAACTGCAGGAGTCTCACTATAAAAGCTGCCTTGCTGACAGCAGAATAAAACATATTATGCTGTGAATTTTCCCCCTTCCTAATTAATAGGGATTTTTGTTGTGGAGCTAAAACAGACTAAAAATAAATAGCTGTATAGTACTTCATTAAGCTGCCTGCTCCCAGTGATTTTCCCATTGATTAGTCTCAGGGCTAATGCTGGTTCATTCCTCATTTCATTGCTAATTAACATCAGCTCAGCTCCTGACCACTTGACCGCACACATGCTCTGCCAGTCCTTCCCCAAGTCTTGCTTGGGAAATATCTGAGAACATTTTGGGCCTGATTTACTTAACAGCAACTTTTTTTCTAGCAGGTGTCAAATACAGTATGTATATATATATATATATATATATATATATATACAGATGAAGCCACTTTGGATTGTGCATTTGACACAGAAAAACTTAACTCGTCTATCCCATTTATCCCTCTTAGCACTTGTGTCCCATCCAATTAAAGAGTTCACCATTGAAAAAAAAGGTGCTTTGGTATGCTAATGAAAAGGTTAAATGCATTAAATGAGTAGGGGCCCTTACACACGGGCGTTTTGGACCTGCGCTCCCCTGCGTTGCGTTTGGCTGCGTTCAGCCGCAGGGGAGCGCAGGTCTAGACGCACCTCATTTTGTTCAATGAGGTTGTACCCACGAGACGCGTGTAAGCGCCGAACGCAGATTCAGACGCAACATGCTGCATTTTTCCTGCGTTCGGCGCCTACATGCGTTCGTGTGAGTACAGCCCCATTGAAAATAATTGAGTGCGTCTATACCTGCGCTCCCCTGCGGCTGAACGCAGCAAAACGGAACGCAGGGGAGCGCAGGTAAAAACGCCCGTGTGTAGGGGCCCTTAAGATAACTTTAGATAACACAGTTTCTTCAATTAACCCTGAGTCATGATGCATTTAACTCACAAATCCCAGTGGCTGCATCTGTGTATATATATATATATATATATATATATATATATATATATATTTAAAAAAAGCAAGAAAATTGAGGTGCACATTGGGAGCCTTTTACATCTTTAAAAAAATTATTTCTTTATCTTTATTTAATCCATTAAAAACAGGTCAACGTTTCGGTCCGGGTCTAGGACCTTTCTCAAGACCATCATATAATATATATATATATATATATATATATCAAGCAAGTAATATTGCACAGTCCAGTTACACTGTATGGTGCACATTGTCAAAAATTTGTTGTTGCAACACAATAAATAGAAAAAAGAAAAAATAGACAAAGCACTCGCTCTTGTTGATGCGGTATATTAAAAGCAGATTCTTGATCTCCGCAGTACGACGTTTCGAAGACTTTTTTTTTTCAAGCACATGGGTTCAATAGTTACAATGAGATACAAATTGGCTACACCCTTTTAAGGTATCATAAAGGAACTCACTAATAGGATATGACATCACAGCACTCTCTAGCACATTCAATTAACCCTTTAGTAGCAACATCTATGCTGCTGCTCCCTCTTCCCTAAAATAGAAAATAATCCAAAAGTAAAAAAAAAAATCACTTTGTAGCCCCACACTTATATCCGTGCCAATATCCTCCCTTGGGTGGCTCACTCACCGGGGTGCTCTCAGAGGCAGTCACACTGGACATTACAGGCAGCTCAGCAGCAGGATCAATCTCAACTGTGGCACTTTGTTTCGTCCGAGTTTCTAGCAGCTTGGCAGGGGACAGTCTGGGCTCAATCTCCACCTCCACAGATTCCACAGACTGTTAAGTCCCTGTACTTGACAGTCTTACAACTACTTGTGTTGGCTCTGTTCAGCTTTCCTGCAGACCCCTTACATTTGGCTCCAAAGTCAGGCATACCCTATCTCCCAAGGATACACTGGGATGCCCAGGAGCACATAAACTTTCATCCATTTTACTTTTTTTTTTTTTTTTTG
>CM044439.1:14628870-14747412 GCA_024363595.1 Xenopus borealis | reverse complement strand
GGGGGGGGGGGGGCATGGACGCTCTGGCTCGCCTCTGCTTATTGCTGTTTAAATTCCATTATTTATTTCGAAACTGATATCTGGTTCCTAGGAAAATTCGCTCATAGCATCCAGATAAACACCATCTAGAAGTCTGCAACTTGGTCATCTCCTTTCTTGGGGCAAAACAAGTTTATTGAACAGCGGAAAACAAAGCTACCAGACTGATTGTAATTAATATTCATTTCTTATTTGATTTTCCCTAAAGAGGACACAAAGATTGGCAGTCTAGAGGCCAATTGGGGACATATTTGGGTAGGATGCTCTTTCTTGGATATTTCTGGTAGGCCAGTTCAACTAGAGCAAAGCCTTGGGTGAACCCTTATTTGATGCCCTATGTATTAATGAAAGTATGACATGTACACCAGTGTTTTCATATGTTTGTAGCATTGTTATTGGTGAAAGGGTACTGAACAAGTGGGTACGTCAAGTCCAAAATCCCGTGGGTTAAAGCAATAGGACAGTGACAACTAAGGCATTAGAACAATGATCACCAACCAGTGGCAATGGCTTGTGAGCAACATGTTGTTCACCAAACCCATGGCTGTTTCTCCCAGTGGCCTCCAGGCTTGGAGGTAAGTGTTGTTTGCTTAAAAACCAGGTGTACTGCCGAATAGATCCTCCTGTAGGCTGCCAGTCCACCTAGGGGCCTTCAAATAGCCAATCCTGGCCTTTACTTGGCACCACAGGATCTTTCATGCTTGTATTGCTCCCCAACTCTTTTTACATTTGGGGTAAAAAAGGTTGGGGACCCCATGTTCTAGAATGTTTCTAATGGAATAAAGATGATTAGACTGGAACAATCTCAGTTTTTCATGGGACTGTTCTACAGAGGGAGACGAAAAGGCATCTTATATGGCAACTGTGATTTTCTGACAAGGAAATGCATTTCTTCCCATATGGATCCCCATATGTTATAAAATCCATAATTTTGCCTTCTATTCGCATAAGCTTTATTTGAGCTGGAGCAGCAGCACCATTATACTCACTTTTATTGATGCTCCATGCAAGTGGCTTCTGCTTCTTCTTAGGCATTTTTATCCTGAACAGCTTATCACAATGGGCAGTAAAAGGCGACAGAGCTGATTTATAAGGAAACAAGTAAAGTTTTAAGACAACTAAAAATGTTCTTTATGTGTAATCATTGAGGATCAATAACACACCCTGTCACAGCTGTCACCAGCTTATTTGTAAGAGTTTTGTGGCATTGGTTACTTTTTATAGGACCTCAGTTAACAAACCTGACCCTTGAAAAGTCGCCAGTGCTTCGATTCATCAAATGTCCCCAGGTTGATACATACAGGGCAGGACAGAAGGGGAATTTAATCTGCCCCCCCCAGTTTCAAGAGGCCCAAAGTGTGTCCTTGATATAAAAAAAAAACATATTAAATATAATAACACTCAGCTCTAACTGATTGGCATTTACAATAGAGCAACTCTCACTATTGCTCTGACAACCAACAATACTTGACTATGATCAACATCACAGAAACTTAATTCTAATCTACATTTATTAGATTGAGACCTAATTTAAAGTCGGCACAGAATAATGTCCTGGAACCATTATGGCTGCTGGTAGGGGGAGCCCAAGTTAAGTCCTGGAACAGTGGTGTACAGCAGACCATGGGGAGCCTGGTGAAGATGGGGTCCAAATGATGATGGTGTTTGCTGTATGGTGCCACTGCTCCTTTTGCCTCTTGCCATATGACCCTCCACCCCAATAGAAACCAGACAGCAAATGTGCAGCGAGGGGTGAAGCCACAAGTTGGAACTTTTGCCTCCCCTAGGGACCAATTTTTTTTTTTGTGGGAGGCCAAGATAATCATTGTTTTTTTTTTTGTCCTGGAACCATCATGAACAAATATAATAATTTCTTGAAACTTTCATGACATATTTCCTGATAGGTAGGATGAGCCCATCATGGCAGTAGATAGACCTCAAAATAGCCTAGAACATGAACCCAAGGAACTGGAATAATGCCCTGGAACAATTACGGCTGTGGATAAGCCAGAGCAGCCCAAACGATGTCCTGTCAAGATTCTGGAAGGCCAGAGCAGCTGTTAAAATATTCCAGAACTATTATGGTTAGTGATAGGCAAGAGGAGCTCAAATTATGTCATGTAACCATCGTGACTGTAGATAATCTGTCATGACTGCTTCGCTGGAGGAGCTGGATTATTGTCCTTGTACCATCATGGCTTCTGATAGTCTGGAGGAGCTGGTATTAGCTGTGTCCAGAGCCCCAAATGGTTCAAATAAGACAACAGACATGTAGTTAGTTGAACTAAAAGCCATGGTTTTTATTGACCTACTAACAAACAAGCCCATATTAACACTAGATGTCAACCAGTTAAACATGGATTTCCATCAAGATCACCAAAGTTTCCTAACCCCTATTCTCCCAACAAGTGCTTAGAAAAATTGCCAACATAATAAATAAATAATAATGAACATACACAATAAAACTTACAGTAATAACAGTATGAATAACAGTATGAATGAGTAACATCAAAATGAAGGAAGAAACTTGGAGAAAGGGAAGGATGGAGGGAAGTGATTAATACTAGGAGTTAGGAAAGGTGGTTCAAACTGGTGATAACTGGTGGCTAGGTTGCATGGTCCCTTTCTCATCAATGTACCCAAATAAACTCCACAAACCTGTTCTCTGTCCAGCAACCATGACCCACACCCACTAGCAAGTCAGGGAGTGGCTACTTGATCCTGGATGAAATCCAAACACCCAACTTGTTTCCTCGAGTACTGGTTATATTTTCTGTGCAGTACAATATCCCATTGTTAGGCTGTGATTACTCTGCAATAAGTATAATCAACGCAGCAATATAAGTCCTGTCAAGCTAAAAAGATGCCTCACCAGCTGTCACCCATGTGACTCCTAGAAGATGCAGATAGTTGTAGTTTGGGAACAGCTGAAGCACAACGGGTGCCAGGCCCATGCTTGGAAGTGCACAGAAATTCTACATCTATTGGTTGGTGCAGGATTTGCTGTGTTTAAGATTGTTTAAGATTCATTAGGGCAGGATTTCATTCGTTCCACTGTTCTATTCTTTACCAGATGACCTCACAGAGCGAGTGCTCGTGTGTCCCTCTGATGGCATCCAGTTTCCATTCCATTCACAGTGGAGAGGGATCAAATGGCACAGCCACTTAGAAACACAATGATCTTTACCCCCTGAGAATGCAAACACTTTCTTAGTCAGATCTATTGATCTGTGCCTCTATTTCTGGCTTTCCATTCCCTCACCAGCCACTTGCAGAAGCAGGATGATCTTACAGATCACGTTGGGAGCCACAATCGTACTGAGACCAGTACTGCCGCCATAGTAGGTACATGGGATTTTTTTCTGTGTCTGTAGAATTTCCATATGGGAAGTGACATACTTAAACTCGTTTAATTTCTGGAGATCCCAGAAATGTATACACTGCCATCGAGCCCTTCTTCCATTGGAAACCCCACATGGCAGTGGCCCCAGTGAACAAGAATAAATATAAAGTCAAACAAATGTATTTAATATTAGGGATGCACCAAATCCACTATTTTGGATTCGGCCAAACCCCCGAATCCTTCCTGAAAGATTCGGACGAATACCGAACCGAATCAGAGCCATAATTTGCATATGCAAATTATTGCTGGAACAGGGAAAACATTTTTTCTTCCCTGTTTTGTGCCAAAACGTCACATGATTTCCCTCCCTGACCCTAATTTGCATATGCAAATTAGGATTCATTCGGCCAGGCAGAAGGATTTGGCCGAATCTGAATCTTGCTGAAAACGGTCGAATTCTGGCTGAATTCCGAACCAAATCCTGGATTCGATGCATCCCTATTTAATATAAAGTGCAAAATTTACTACAGGTTACATTACCTAAAACAACCAGAAGATAGCAATTACTCGTCACCATGCATTGATGCTATTCTGAAAGCTATTTTTGCCCATACATGCACCAATACATCCCTTTAGCTCTGATAAATTGCATGCAAGTTACCCTGACCATAAGCTTGGACCTGCCAGTAATTAGCTGGATGTGTCAGTAGCCGCATCTGACTTGCAATAAACAAATTAGATGCTAAGAGCAGTTATATACACCACTCACTCCTTTGTGCTTACATGATCACGTGCAATTGAAAGGTGTGAAAGAGGGCAACCATGACCCCCCCAAGAATCCCCATAATGACATGGAACATAGAAAAGACTTGATACTTTAGTATTTTCATATAACTTGCACCTGGCAACAGCAGAATAAACTTGTACCAATCTGCAATGGGAACAGATACTATGACATTTCAGTGGAAAAAATATGTAGTACTGAGGGAGAAAAAAATATGTCAGACTTTGTTAGTAAATAAACGCTTTCTTTTTTGAAAAAAAAAGTAACATTTTCCTAAACATCACCAATAAGTTAGATCAAAGTGATAGAATGGCAAAAAAAAAAACGAATACATTTTCATAATTGCTTGTATTTACGATCAGCGACGTGTAGACCTGCCACGGATAAGTCAAAGACCCACCTGACAATACAAGCGTTTATTCTGCCGTCATGAGCTATTGCCCAGTGCCTGTAAATACTCTCTCCCTTGTCTAATAACTGGAACTCATTATTCAAGCCGCTTTGTGCCGTTCCAGAGAATATCATATATAGTTCTTAATGTCTGTAACAGATAAGCTGATGCCAAGCTGATATATTATGTCTTTTAGTTGGTTCACTTAACTTATGGACCCTTTAGGAATTCTAAGAAGATCTAAAAAATTTTCCTTAAATTTTATTGCAAATATTCACATTTAAATAAACCATATTCTAGCTAAGCTGGTGTTCATGGTAAGCTTGATAGATTGTGTATTTTTTTATTCCACCCAAGTCTTAAGGGACTGAAAAAAGAAATAAGTTGCTAACAAAGGGGCAGGTATGAATGTCCAATATGGCCTTTCCTCACCAAACTAGCATACTATTCTTCAGTGTTTAATATTTCCCAGTTGAAGACTATTCAAATCCATTCAGAAATTGATTGGGGCAAGCAGAAGATCATGTTGGCAAAGGGCAACATTAGTCTATGTATGTGGTCTGTGACTGACCACACAGTGAAGACCTCACTCATATGATGCACTTGTAGGTTTGTTTAGGTTTGCCAATTCTATCATGGAATAGAAGGCTTATTGGAATTAAAAAACTATTCTTGATTCCTCTTGGATTTTACATTACATTTTACAAAACAGGTTGACACAGTTTATCATATTTTTTCTTTGCCAGAGCCTAAAAACATCAGTGATTTTTTTCTTCTCTCATTTTAAAAGGTATCTATATATTTAAGAACTTTGAGACGTCTCAATTAATGGAGAAAGATTTCTATGAAAACTACTTGATGTGCCTAATGGTTTAAATTGATCTTTGAAGCTTTGGACTCTCAAGTTTTTAAGTAGAAAAAATGCCAATGAGAAGAAAAGCAATCTAAAATTCTGTGGGAAAAACCTGATTTCTAAGTGTGTTTTAATAAAATGTTTGAATTGACTTTTAATAGGTCACCCTCTTGGTACAATTCACATTTTACTAAAGGATTGAATTTGCTCTCTCATAGGTTTAAAACCAGACTGGAGCTCAAGTGGTGGGTAATAAGGTAGGACTATATTGTATTCAGGGCTAGATCACAGACAAGGAGCCCAATGCGATAGAGATACTAGGTAAAAACCTAGTAAAAATGATTTGCAAAGCTAGGTCAACAGATCTTTTTTGCTCAGGCTGCAATTGCCCTGCTCATTTGTTGTGATGTCCCAGGTTCTAAGTGGTTCTACCACCCTCGGAGTGAGAACAGTAATGATCCAATGAGATTGAATTTGTTGTAAACAAAAGCAGAAATGGGTCTCTTCATAGACAACCCCAATACTGGTTCCACCTTGTACTAAGCACAATTGTTCAGGTCATTTTACTTCTATGTTGCCCCATTATAAGCATGTGAATACTGGCATTTATTCAGTTCTTTTGTAAGTAACAGTAAGAATGAATATGAAAAATTTCAAGATTGGTAAGAGCAGTGGTCTATTCTCATCAGCTGTAGAAAATGTCTATATTATATGGCAGGTCACATCTTTTTGCAGATGAATAAAACAGAGGCGGCAGGACATGTTTTTTCCTCCTTTCATTGTGTTTGAACACATCTGTGTAATATATTTCCATCTGTAATGCCCACATGTAAAATGAAATCATAAATATATAATGTGGCGAGTTAGATGATCTATCTGAGCGCAGAGTTAAAGACCACAGATAAGTGGCACTTATACGATTGGATTTCTGCAGTTTTGTGCCAGACAGGACTGCTCAGGAAACAAAGAAAATCACTTGTTTGAGAGTTTATTCTCAGAAGCTAATATGGATTTTAGCCAGCATGTTAACCGCTGTTCTTAAAGCGTAGAGAGAGAGAGAAAGAGAGGATTATGCCCTTCATGGACATACATGCAATATAGTTTAGAGGCAAAGAAAAAGATGGTGGGTTTTACTAGAAAGTAGGTGGGATTCAAGTTAATAAGCATGACTGGGTGTGAGCAGAGGAATATGGGAGTGGCCTTAAATATCCTTCATTTTAAAAATTTAAATTCAGCAAAATGTTGTATTTAAAAAACGTGATGAAACTTGACTGCAATAAATTGTAATTAATTTGCTGATGTGTTTAGGTTCACTCAAACCTGCTTCTTAAAAGAGCCGTTATAATCCTCAGAATCAGAAGATGAAGGCAAATAATTAAACACCTGTAAAAAAAAAAAATAATGAAAAATAATAAAGATTTCTTATAATTGAATATTCTTTAACAAACTAAAGTTATTAAAGGTAAACCACCCATTTAAAACAGGTTGGAGAAGTTTCTCATATACTGTTACAGTAGGTGTATACCTATTTTGACCTGAGAACATCAGTAATTTCTTTTTTCTTGCATTGGGAAAGGTCTTCATAGACCTTTTTTTTTCTTGTGACTCAAGAATATTTAAGAAATATTGAGAATTCTTGATTAAATGGAGAGAGATAAAGATTTACATGCATACTACTTAATGTGCCTGTTGGTTAGAATGGATCTCTGCAATTTTGAACTCCCAAGCTTTTCAGTAGAAAAAACCCTCTTTGATTCCTCCACCTTCTTCGTGTATAACCGTTATCCATCTCTTCTCTAATTCTATCAGGGCCGTATTTATATATATAGGCCCCGGAGGACCTGTGCATAGGACAGCTTCTTTCCTCACTGCCAGCACTAGGTGGATGTACCCCCATATTTCTGGGGTTTTTCTTACAAACTTTTTTTGTTTTTTTAAATCTCACTCCTCTGCTCCTCTGTCTTTGCTATGTCCCATTGTCCCTAAATGTGGCAAGACATTTTGCTCATCTCAAGGATCCCTTGTGCTTCAGCAGCACATTGCTTTTCCAGCTCCTCTCACATTTGGTACCTTGGTTTTGCACATCCCTCTCACTTCCATAGTAAGCAGCACTGACAAACGGAAGAAGCGCTTAAGCCTGAGTTATTTTTCCAGAGCTAAAGGGCTACAGACTATATTGATATATTGTAATAACACAAGGAAGTGATATCATTAGCCCTCAGCAGTTTCCATGATTACACGGTGCTGCCATTTCTCAAGGTATCTGTGCTTGTGGCCAAGATGAGACACTGCTTTCTCAAACAAGCTGCTATTTCATCCAGCACCGAGTCACTCTGTCGTACAGCTCCTTAGGATAGCAATTCATTGTTGCCATTTTCTGTATGCACAGACAGGGCCAGATTGAATCTTCTCGGTACTTACAATAATGAATTGTTATTAGCTGAAAAGGGCCCGGATCACTGCGGAGCTTCCTGCCTTTGTAATGATTGTGCTGCAAAGTGTTTCTCGGAAAATACAGGACATAGTTTACATAAAGATAACATAGGAATAATAACATTTCTGCCTTTTTTTTCCCTTATTCTATTATGGTGTGATGGATAAGAAAGGACAGACCTTGGGAATTATGACAGAAATTATTTATTTTTTTATTTCATGCTTTTTTTTTTTTTACAATACTCAATAACTAATACCACCCAATTGTTTGATACAGGCCTAGTTCCAGCATGGTGGTTGAGGCCTGCTTCACTGTTGCTGTGCCACCTTTTTGTATGGGTCAGAGTGCAATTTCAGGGCATGAATTAATGGATAGGTCCATGAATTGTTATGTGAATTGTTATGTGAATTTAGAGTTGGCCAAAAATGCTGAGATGTTTCAATTTTGGAATGTCCTGGTATCTCTATGTCAACTACCAGTCTTGAAACATTTCCCTGGAGACAGTGATATCGCTGGCCTAATGCTGCCTACATAAAATAGTAACCAATATTTGTATATTTGCATGTGTGCAAGTGTTTAGTATTCTTTATTACAGGGAGTGAATCTGGTATAACTTTATTGTTATTGTTCCAATATGGCAAACCCTCTTATTCTAGGGTTTTAAACCTGAAGGTACTAATAGGTGCAACTGTGAACACTAAACATCAAATCGAAGTTGTAGAAAGCCCTTTTAGCCTGCACATACAGGTGCACCCCCAGTTAAGCTGTGATTTATCTTTTAAAATCCATCTGTATGTACACATAAAATATATCGTAGGAATTGCTAGTACATGCAATAAATGACACAGATGATGACCTGATTTAGACATCTAGAACTACTTTTACTGACTTACATAGGTAATGATTTTTTTTTTTTTAATTTGGGCATTCAGTCCTGTGACATGGCTTTAAATTTTATGGGATGATGTTATAAAATGATGTGATAAAAGGGGCAAAGTTTGCTTTAGGTCTAGCCAACTATTTCAACTAATAAGCAGGTGGCATTTATTGGGCATCTGAAAGAAAACAGCTGATGGTCTGCTATAGGATACAAGCTATATCTCTGTGTTACCTCTTGAAAGAAACTAAAATGCTACACTTAAGTAATGCATGGGCTGGCCCTGAAATCTGTGGAATCCATGGGTTTAAACTTTGGTTTGGGTAGGTTCGGTCCGACTTTCACACTAGATTTCCAGGTCAGGTTTGGGTTGAGTTCTTCCTTCCACTTTCCCCACCTGCAACCTCACTATGCTGGCATCTGCCTCCAGCAGGGTTTATTTAGAGATGTGGGCCTGCCCCTCCCCCTTTCATGACATCAGAGATGGGCTGGTTGGGCATGGGTCGGGTTGGGTTGTGAGTGGGAGGGTTAGGGTTTGCTGTGGGTTGATTTTTTTGTCGACCCACGCAATACTTCTGTACAACGACTGGCACCCTCTTATTTAAAGTGGTAAAATTCTTGATCATCTAATTTGTTCCCTTACTGTCGGTGAAAGCCCTATTTCTTGTGAAGTGAGCTCTATTTATTCCATGCTGAGAAATCTGTGTGCCTTTAAATCTTTTCAAGAGAGAGGAAAGACAACATAGTTATCCTGTAAATCTAAAAAAAAACTTACTAGTAATAATAATAATAATAATAATAATAATAAATACAAGACAGATCAAGTCAGTTTCTCTACCTTGAAACCCAATGGTGGGCAGAACATTTTTTCTGATCAATTTGATAAATGCCTGTTCACATTTTTCGTTATACATTTCTGTAATATATTTGAGCTGGTTGTAGAAATAAAGAGCTAAAAGTACTGAAGGGCAAACATGTTGAAAAGGAAGCAAAGGGATATGTAATGTAGCTCTGAGGAGAAGAAACCAACTTAATTCACAATAAAATGACAAAAAATATTATATCCCGTTGCTCACCCAAATCAGGTCAAACAGCATCAATAAAGACTGCATGCGGCTAGAATTAAGGCAGAACAATTTCAGGTTTAGAGGAAATAAACACAGACGGTGCTTTAACTATAGCTCATACAGTAGAATTTGCTTCGCAGTGAGCTGTTCAGGTTAAAAGGGCTTCTTTCTCCTGCCATCACATTATGGTGCTCTTCTCCATTCACAGTTGTGGCTTTTAGTTGACTTTGTTGTCCTTCCCTGCGTGCACCCCCATAACCACACCTTTTTGTCCCCTGTGTGCAAAAAAAACATCAACTTGTTTTCCTGAACAACTCAGGCAGGAGTTAATCCAGAGTCTATAAAGCACAGCATATGCCCACCGATGTGGATAAGCTGCCTACATGCTATCATTTCCTAAGGCTCCCTACAGGCAGACAAGGATCAGAGCCAAGATGATGCCAAACTTCGGAAGGAAGAAGAAGACAATGAGAGAAAAAAATAATAAAAAAGTACAGTCAACAAGATAGAAAGTTTAGCCAGGCTGATTTATAGGAGGCACTGTAACTTTTTCAACTTGTACTTTCCATCTGAAGGACTGAAGTGAGGCTTTAAAATATGACTCTTTAATTTTTAAAAATTACATAAATTAAGCGGAGAGCCCATTAACGCGATGCCATCAGGATCACATGGCTAATTCAGATCAAGTTATATTATCTTGCCTGCAGGATTTGAATGAGAATTAAGAAATTACTATTCCAAAGCAGTACGGGACATTGATCCTCATTTACGATGAAATTCGTCACAGTAACTACCTGGAACACTGCTGCCTTGACAATGGCTCGCCACTGAATCTTCTCCATGTTATAACCTTTAGGAGAGTATATTAGAGTAAGCATAGCTGCTAATTAGTTGTTCTGGTGACATGCTAGATGAAGTCTTGTTTAACAGATATATGGGTTAGAGGGAAGATGATATGCATTAACCTGAGGCTGGGAGCTGGGGGAATTTCTTCCCATAGTCCAAACCCCTTGAGAGATATAACAGCAGCCAACATATCTCATTTCAGGCTGGAACAACCCTTTGTACTTTAGCCGGTTCTTGTGGAAATTGACTTAACCCTTTGGGCCAGTGCTGATAACAGCCCCAGAATTAAATAGCTAATCCAGGTTTGGTTTGAAAGTTATATTTAGTTCTATTATCATTTCAGGTTATCAGTCAGTTTAATGAGGGATATTAACTTCATGTCCCTCCAATCAAAATGTTCCCCCAAAACAGTTCTACCTCTCTTTTTTCTAAACACTGATTTACCAACATGTGGTCCTGTCTGATATGCAATTTTATCCAAATATGCAATAAAACACACTATGTGCATCATTTACAAAGTATTGGGCAATGGTGTTAAGTATTTTATGAATTTTGAATTTTGTACCTTGAAACCTGAAAAGGAAATCTTTGTGCTCCAAGAATGGAATATAAATAATAGATAGTTATAAGAAAGAGATGGATGCTTTTTTAGCAAGAGAGGGTACTAATATTAATATTCGTCATAGGGGCAAACCTCCATGTTTTTTTGAACATTTGTATCACGTCCCCCAAGTAGCACTATAGTCACAGGCCCTTTTCTCCACATTAGATCTGTAATTCGCTCATGTGAGTTTAGTAACACCATATTCATGACTCAGGGTGGCATTTAGGCAAGCGGTAGGCAAACACATGTTTGATAAGGAAATTACAAATGTGCATAGGCAGTGGTATGAGCTAGCTTATTAAATATTGCAAGTTACTGATCCAAACTACTTACACAAAACCTTTAGTAAGATGAACTTTGTGCACATTCTGGATATTAGATTTATGTAATAGACGATACTATGGGGCCTACTTTCTAACATTTAAATTTCTCTTTTTTTTCACGAATCTCTAAAAAATCATGGTTTGTCTATATTTCTTTAAACTTAAAAAAAAGTGTAAAAATCACAAAAATCTAATACAAAAAATTTGCCATGTAAAAGTTATCAGGGTCCTATAGAAGTCAATGGGAACTGCTCTGTTCTGTTCTGTTGAACCATTTTTAATCAATCTGGACTTTTTTTTTTTTTGCTGTTTCTGAAAGTCAAATTTTTAGAGCTTTTTGAGTTATTCGTATTTTTAGCTCATTGTTCAGCATTTTTTTTTCATATGTGCTTGTTGGGGGTTATTTACTAAAACTCGAATGAATCTAATTTTTTCATTAAAATAAAGCAGACAGAACTGACATCCACTAATTTAGCAATAATTTTTCTTGTAGAAGTTGGAGCAAAACAAATTTGTGCACCAATTTGAAACGTACAATTGATGCTCCAAAAAAAGACTTTACCAAGTTATCTGGTAATAAGACAAAATCCCAGACTTTATTGGATTAACTAGAGCAGGTCATGATGTCAAGAAACAACTTCAGGGACATCTGCCGTTGACTTCTATAAGACCTCAACAAGTTTGAGATGGGATATTTACATATTCAGATTTTTAGCAGCTTTGAAAAATTGTGTTTTTCCCCCTTTAAAGACTCAACTAGAAAAAAAATTGGTTTATTAAGTGTGCCCCTTTATATTTGGATCTTTTAATAAATTCCATGGCATTTGTGTTATTCATGGTTTCAAACACCTCTAAAACAACTAGAATGAGACTTTTGATAAACAGGCCTTCAAGGGGCAGATTTAACAAAACAAATTATGTTTTTAAAATTGAAAAAAGACTTGTAAATCAGAAATATCAAATATGCACTTATTTATTAAATAAAATCAATTTCTACCCTTCTGACAAATTTCAAATTAATCTTAAAAACTTGAATTGAAAAATAGTTTGAATTTTAAAAACACAACTACCATTGACTTCTGCATAAACTCCCCAGCTTTAAAATGCCATTTTTTAAATTTGATATTGATCACGTTTTTGCGCTTAATATATCTAAAAAATGTAAGTTTCAGAAACTTGAATTCAAACTCAAAATCAGTTTATGATACATCTGTCCCTACATCCCCAGATATGGTAATACAGGGGTGATTTATTATGCGGTGTAAAAACAGTGGAATAATTTGGCACACATCGCCAGACATCACTGTGTAAAAATGGAGTAATATTTTTGCACTTTTTTTGAGGAACTTCCACTAGAACTTAATTACAACGGTCTGAAGCAGTGTAAAATACTGGTGGAAAATCTGGTGTTCACATGTTCACACACCTTAATAAGTTTACCTTTTATTTTACACAGTTTTTTGCACAGTTTTTCGGGTGAATTTCATCTTACACAGCACAATAAATAGGCCCTTAAGCCTCATTCTTTCCTTAATGTGCCTACAGTAAGTACAATGTCCTGATTTAGACACGGAAACTGAAAAAGAAAAGGTGCTCCAGAATATCAATATACATTGCTCACCAAGTACATCCAGTGGTCCAAGTGCACCAGACCCTCAGCTTCAGGGAGTGTCAAACCAGTACATGCAAATTGAAATAAAATTAGGGGTAACGGTCACTCAAATGAATCCACAGAACCAATGTAATAAAGTAAAAACCTATATTTATTAGTAGAAATTAAAAATGACACATTGGCCCTACGTGTTTCATACCCTACGAGCATTAGTCTTGACTAAGTGCCCTTAGGGTAGAAACACATAAGGCCCATGGAGATGAGTCATTTTGAAATTCTACTAATGAACAATTGTTTACTTTATTTTTTTGGCCCTGTGGATTCCTTTGAGTACCGGTTAGCCCTGTTTATTTTCTATTTGCATGCACTGATTTAGCCATTGACAGTTTGTTTAATCTAAGCCTACGGTCCTACTACAATAAAAATGTCACACTGGATCCTCTGTTGACTATGCTGAGGAAAAAATCAGTCTACAACCTCTTTTCTTTATATGGCCATGGAATTCCATGGTGACTTCTAATATCCTTATATGTAACAGGGGGCACAGTGCTCCCTATATACACATTTTATATTATGTTTAATATTAATCACTTACTATTCAATGCAAATCTCCAGACTATAAAATAAAACATTTGCTGTTTCCCAGACATATTATCCATGTATTCTACTTTCTGGCTTAGGCTATAATTTTTCTCTTGAAAAACATAATTTCAACAGATTTAAACATTTCTATCTGAAAGCCTGAGCAATTCACGAGTCTAATCTTGCTTTTGAATTCAGAGCCTTATTATTTCAGGAAAGTATTACCACTGCAAAAAGGACAATAATTCAAGTGAACTATCTGCTAGGCTGAAGGAGATAATGGGGAGGATTTATCATTAATATATATCAGCAAGTCCCGGGGCACACCCTAAAGGAGCCATTAAATAGGAAAGATGAGATGAAGAGGTGCACCAGGGTCGTGGCTGAGGAGAAGGCTGGTGTAATCATACGGAAAGGAGACAAGATTTGCTGTTCACTATCATGTGTACTAATAAATGCATGGATTGTTAATTCCACAGAACCCTAGACAATGAATGTATGGCTGAGACAAGCACTACTTACTCCTACAAAAAAGTAAAAAGTATGTAGAGAACAACTCTATTTGAATGTTCAATTTCACCATAGTTTTTTCACACTGAATTCCAGTGTAATTTGTGCTGAATAGTGCTAGACCAATTAAATTAAGACAAAATTACAGATTAACAAATCAGACACAATTCCACTTAATACTCAGTATGTCGGCTTTCCACACTCCATTTTATAGAGTATGTCCCCAATCCGATGTAATTGTGCTTTTTTAATAATAAATAAGGTCCCATTGTAGTTTGGTCTGATTTTTATTTTATTTTAAAAATATCAGAAAAAATCAGATTTTGATAACCCCCTCAGTGTCAAAAGAATATTTGCATTTTATTCTTTTGGTAAAAGTGTGTGTGTGTATTGAGGCAGTACCTAGTGGGAACACTGGAGTTCCCACCATCTTCAATGCACTTGCATTTGATTCAGCAGAACTAACTTGGCAGGTGCAATTGCACTTGGTGCAAAGATACATGGGGGCAAATTCACTAAGATCCGAAAATTCTCCATCGTTGGCTTTGCTATCGTTCGCCGCACTTCGCCAGGCAAATTTTTGCCAGTGCTACACAAATTCACTAAAGTATGAATTTACGCTCAGGTCGGGGAACGGTAACGTAGTTGCGCTAGTGTTACTTTGCTAGGCAAAGCGCAGTTACGCTAGCGAAGCCTAATTTGCATACGGCGAGAACTTTAAAGTATAATAGAAATATATGTTGCAGCCCCTACATTCCACTACAAAAGCCCAGGAAACCTTTAATAAATAAAATAAAGTGGTCCTATTGCCCTACATGTGCCCCCTGTATAGTTGTGTTGCCATATGTTAGGAAATGTAGGGGGGAAGGAGGGTAACCCCCCCCAAAAAAATCGATCTTTTTCAGACATAACCCTCCAATGGTAAAACACACCAGCGTTTTTTGGGACTTAGAAAAATGTTGACATTTTTTTTGCAACTCCTATCTATTGTATTGAACTTAGCCTGGTCTGACCAGGTGAAGTAAAGTCTAACGTAAGTGGTAACGTTCAGGAAAATGATGATCTTAGTAAATTTGCGTAATTACGATCCTTCGTCTGTACGCAACTTCGCCTGGGGTAAGGGTGCGTAGTTGCGCAAGTCTATCTACTTCGCTCACGAAAATTCGGCAGATCCGGTGTTAGTGAATTTCCGAAGTTGTGAATTGACGTCATGTTGGCGAATTAGCGCTAGCGTTAGATGCTTTGCGCTTTAGTGAATTTGGGCCATGGTGCTTAGGCACATATACCTTTCATGAATCATTCAGTTTGCTTAATAATTGTATCCAGTTTTGCATGACCATGGCTGCGGTTGTAAATTAACCATATAATGTTTTTGACTAAACACACTAGACAATCCTTGTAGCACACTTTAAAGGAAAAGGAAAGTTCCAAACCAAAGGAGTTACAAATGTTAGCCCCCCCCCAAGGATTGTAAAGTTACACAAGCCCAGGGCACTAGCGTGCAAATTATCCTCTTCCTCCCTTCTTTTTTCTTCAAAATCCAGTGGCCAATGTTTACACAGTAGTCCCAAAAAGCCAGCTTCTTTTGAAGTCCTTCTTGTAACTCTACTGCACATGCATGCCTGCATGAAGAATGAAGAATGAAGATTGCTGGCTTGCAAATGCCCCAGGTAAGTGCTGTTTTCTGTTAACTGGCTGGGGTATCAGTTAAGACATTACAATCCTGTTGAGGGGGTGCCCTAACATTTAGAAGTGGCCTTGGATTGGAGCTTTCCTTCTCTTTTGATGCAAAAATTATAGGTCTAATTTACGATTGCAAGTGCAAAATGCAATCATGGATGGAATTCTTCCCAATAATGCCGTGTTTTTTTCCACACAGGTCCAATGTCATTCCTTCCATATGCAGATTTTAAGACATGAGTTTAAACAAATGTGTGTGTTTTTATGAATACAATGTCATTGTGCTCATAACGGGGATTCTGTAGGGCCAAGTCTGCCACAAGTGCAATTGACACAGTATTGAAAATCGCCCACTAAAACCTGTCAAGCTTCTTTAGAAGCCAGTGACTGTCATTCATGCTATTTTATTTGTAAGGGTTTTTGTTGTCAAATTTTATAGAATGAAACAATGCAAATTTCAGATGAGGGTGTTTTTTTCTTTGACTTAATACAGTCAATTTTTGAAGGGTTTCCTGGAAATATGCTAGAAATAATGCTACATATAATCATGATTTTTTTTTTTTTTTGTGAATCAAATTAAAAAATGAGTAAATTGGCTTCCCCAGTTTGGAGAGAATCTGAAAGCAGACAGAAAACAGTGTCAGGATAAAGATTCATTTGGTGCCATTGACTACCGCATTGGGAAAAATGAATCCACTTCTGGCAAATGAGCCTTTTTCCATATATTTATGGCAAAGCCACATGGGCTCATTCACAGAGCAATTTCCAACTCAGTGGGCACTGACGATTCACCCCTAATTTCCATCATTTGTGAATCCAGGTGATTGCCACTTAAATATTAAGGTTGAGATATAAAGCATTAATTTCAGTGCTACCTTTTCAGATTTTTATTTACAATTAAATAAATATTGTAAAGGGGATTACAGAAAACATAAAAATATTCAATGAACAGTCAATACTGTAATACCCCCTCCTATTCTTGCTTTGGTAGTGGGGAGGAGGCATCTCAAAGGCTCCATGCAGCTTAATTGTATCTGTGCTTCATGCTCTTGCTCGGTGGAGAATGAAACTTGCCTTTTTGACATTTCCCGAGTGACAAACAGATCAGTATTTTCATTATAGCAGCGATTTATTCACTAAACTTACTCTGTGCCATGTGTAATATTTTGATAACACGATAGCGTAAGAGTCCGGCATGTGAAGGAATAACAGCACCGTATCACTGATCTCTTTAGAGCTTGATGCACTGAAGCCTATTTGCTGGCTGGTTGGAGGAATAGCAGAGATTGCCAGTCCCTTTGTCTGGTCTCTGTCCACGAACCCCAAGGAAACTTGAGTAATTAATGTAAAACAATTGTAGACAAAGCTTTCTCTTTTAATGCCATTATTGTCCTGAAAACATTACTAGTGCATAAAAGGCTTTGTTAGCTGTAATTAATGCTCTCTGACTCCGAGCACGGTGGCTCCCAATCCACTTTTCTTTTATTTCATGCTGGAGAGGTAACAACATTAGAGGCACAGAAAGGATTTTTAGCTTTTATTTTAAGGGAAAGTATCCCAGCTATTATTTCTTTCTATAGGGTTTAAGAAATACATGGTTTATTGGTGTTCTTCCTAAGCCCAGTATTTCTACTGCTGCAAACAGTTCAATGATGCTGGGCTTGGGTCTTCCAAATGGTTTCCCTGTGGAAACAGCTTGTTAGAGCAAGTGCTATCTGGACTAGTTGGCAAGTTGCACCTAGGGTGGGCATGGGACACAGGACACGGTGCTCTCAGCTGACTTGACCAGGTGGTGAGAATGAGACCCTGTGTGCCTGTTGCAACTATAAGGGCCCAATATTCTGTACATTAGAAATACATTTAAGTGTATGGCCATGTGCCAACGCTTATAGCATTGGACTTGGATGGCAGGGGCCCACCAGAAAACCTTAGACCAAGCAATTTTTTTTCCATTCCTCACTCAACCACTTTATTTCCTTAGTCTTTTCTCTGTACGTAAAATACTCTTCCATCAATGTAGCCTATTTTTTCCCATACAGAAATAGGCAATGAACATGGAATAAGCCAAATGGTTAAACACAGGTGGGCCCACTGACACCTGGATCCACCAAGAGCTTTCCTGGTATTCTGGTGGTTTAATCTGATGCTGTATGATAAATTTTACATATCACTGCCCTATAAAAAAAAAAACAGTTCCGTCCGGTATCCAGGGTCCCTCCAATTGCCAATTGGTGCATGCACAGCCTATGTTGGGTATGTGCCAGTCATGGAAATTAGGGTTAACCCTTCTCGGATTCACCATCAGACTTAGATGTAAGTATTTTGTGGCAGGCTGGGCACTTTTTTCCCAAGCATTTTCTTCCCATATAGGCACCTGAGGGCTGTCCCCCTAAATTTGCTGCCTTAGAAATGGCCCCTTGGATGCCTATATTGTAAAAGCAGCCTTGTATGGGTGGATATGTTGTGCCTGACTATAGCAGCAGGGGCTGTTTGCTGCAATCGTGAGAAAATAATGTTGCATTTAGAATGAAAACATGTTGACTTGCAAAATGTTATGCATTCTTACCTTGCTACTTTTTATATAGCTATTGCACACACCCACCCACCCTAATAAGAATACAGCCAATACAAACGAAACTATTAGGGCTCTCCCAGTCCAACTCAAAAAGCAAATGCATTTTGGCGCTGTATAAAAGAGATATTCTAAGGTGCTGTTTGGCATGTACATGTGAGTAGTGATGGGCGAATCTATCACGTTTCGCTTCACCAAAAAAATTTGCGAATTTCCATCGAAATTCGCAAATTGGCGAAAAATTTGCGAAACGAGTTGCTGCAAGTTTTTGACGCGTCGCGCAATTTCCGACGAGCCACGTTGTTTTTGAATTTATTCATCGCCGGCGAATCGCGGGAATTTGCTGCGAATTTGCGCCTGGCGAATAAATTCACCCATCCCTACATGTGAGGGATATGTCCATAAAAAACTGTCAGTTCTGCTCTAAGAAAGCCACCAGTAAGCATAATGCACACATCACCTATTTAGCCAAAAACCTGCTGCAGTGGTACTGTAAGTGGCTAATGTCACGTCTGATTTACAGCTGTTGAGTGGAAAATATTTAACTTGATTTTCTGCAGATTCCTTGCTACATTTTCTGGGAAATATGTTTATCCAGTTGAATTAGAGTTGCTTTGGTTTAGCACAATGTGCAGCAAGAGTGAAAGACACATATTTTGTTCCAATATCCTCTTATTTGTCATTGTTGGAGAACATGGTGCACACCTGAAGACCTCATAGAAAAAGAGTAAGCCAATAAGGATATGGGAAGGAGGGGCATACTCCTAGAACTATAGCAGAGTGACAGTTACCCCAATGTTTCTATAGACCTATAACCTTGTTATGAGCTAAGGGGGTCCAGCCTGAAGACCATTTAGGGGGAGATTTGGGGTGAGTGCTTATTTGTGCCCTGGGTACTCCTGGAACTATAGCAGAGTGACTGTTACCCAGTGTTTCTATATATCTGTAACCTTGTTATGAGCTAAGGGGGCCCAGCCTGAAGGCCAGATAGGCTGAGATTTAGGTGAGTGTTTATCTGTGCCCTGGGTACCTCTGGAACTATAGCATGCTTTTATGTATGTGTATGTTTTCTACACCACTACACCATATACTAGTCAACCTGGTGAGTGACTTGTGTGACTATTTACAACTAGACAATAGACTATCTGGTTATATGTGTGTACGAAAAACATCATATTCACAATGCAAGGCCTACATTGGGTCACTTGCTTTGAGTGACACCTCCTACTTATACTCTTGATAACCATTACCAACTTATTTAGAGCTGCTCCTCTGTTTGGCCTAGGATGTCACAACAATGTCACTGTTGAGATTTTTGGGTTGCCACTGGGTCATATTTTATTTACTGTAACCTAGAATTCTATTCCACCATCACCTTAGCTATTGTCCCCCTTGAAACATCAATTAGTTCTAAGATCTTCATCACTGTAGCACCTCCTCTGTTCACTTGTAGCCAAAATACAGATATGGGACCTGTTAGCTCCAGATCTAGGGTTTTCTGGATAACAGATATTTCTATTTGGATCTTCTTACCTTAAGTCTACCAGAAAATATGTTAAAAATTAAATAAACCCAATAGGCTGGTTTTGCCTCCAATATGGATTGCAATGATTATATCTTAGTTTGGATCAAGTGCAAGGAACTGTTTTATTATTACAGTGAAAAAATAAATAATTTTTAAAAATGTTGATTATTTGATAGTATTGAGTCTATGGGAGATGACCTTTCTGTAATCCCATACCTGTATTGGAAATAAGTCCTTCCAACAGTTTTGTTCATTACCCTAAGCATTATTGAATGTTAGCGATGGGCGAATCTGACCTGTTTCGATTTGCCGAAAACTCCGCAAAACTCCAGAAGAATTTGTGAAACAGCGAAAGATCTGAGAAACGCATTGAAGTCAATGGGCGTCAATAATTATTTTGACCTGCAACAAGTTTGACACACGCAACATTTTTATACGCAACTCTTTTGTCCAAATGCATTAAAGTCAATGGACGTCTCAATACTTTTGACAAGCGAAAAAAAAAATCGAAAAAATATTCTGCATCTGCAGAATCTGGAAATTCAACGCAAAGCCATGCCTGGCAAGTGAATTCGCCCATCACTATTGAATGTTGAAGGGAGATAAGAGACCCTTGAAACCCTCCTAACTAATGACTCCTTAGCCTTACACTTTGTGCCAGGCCAAGCCACATTAAATTCCCTTCCTTGTGCTGTTTAGCTGAGCACTGAAGTCTGGTCCTAGGGAGGACAGCTCACGATTTATGCGTTATCTTCAATATAATTATTGTTAGATAATATGTCAGTTGAACTGGAAAATGTGCAGTTCAGCATTTATTAGTTACTGAGCCTTGTAATGAATAGTTTCCATAAATTCTTTCATCAGATCCAGCTCTGTTTATGCAGTACTGATACAGCATTGTACATATGGAGGTGGCAGTGCTTACATTAGCAGCACAAACATATGGCACCAAGATGGTACCGTGCTGTATATTCAGTATTTGCATTAATTCCACGACTTGTACGAAACAGTGAAATGCTTGCATTTTATTTCCTAGATTTGCAGTCCTTTGTTTTACATATTCAGGCATTGTTTGTGCTGTCCATCTGTTATAGCCCTCAGGCTTTAGCCAAAGGGGCTTTTAACCTCCCTTAGGCAATGTGCTGCCCATGTGCTCTCAGACAAGACCATAGGATTCCGATAGCATTAGCGCACAATTTCCAGTTCAAAGTGGCCACATTCAAAGTACTTCCATAAGAAACAGTTTTAATAGCACAGTCTAAATGGAACTTGTTTTTGCTGGATTGTCCCTGAAATATATTGAAGCACAGAACAAAATGTGGTAGATTAAATCCAAGTAGGAGAATTATTATTTACTTGAAAATCCCATAGAGCAAGGATCACAACATCACATTGATGTCAGTCTTTTTCTGAAGAGTCTCCCATAGGCCCCAGGGCCAGGGGTGCATGGTCCCAGCGTCGGACGCTTTGCACGCACACACCTTCGGCCGCATAGTCCCATTAGACATTAAACACCTCCCCCATGCGCGCACAAGCATACTTTCAAGCACCGGTGCTCCCTAGGATGTGGCTGGGTGGCATGTCACCCTTAAAATTTTGGTGGTGGCCTGGGCCTTTGTGGCCTTGCCTGATAGGCCCCCAGAATGTTCCGATCAATAGACTTATTTTACCCTGTGCATGGCTGGCCAAGTCAGTCTAGTAGGGATGGACGAATTGAACCTGTTTCGCATCGCCAAAAATTAACAGCTGGTGAAAATACATTGTGACAAATTTTTTTTTTTGACACGCATCATTTTTTTTTTGTTATTAGTCATAGCTATATTATATACAGGGAACTTCTATTACCTGAGCTAATTTATTGGTCAAGGCATCATGTAGGTCCAACAATATGAGACATCCAAGGATAAGAGCCACTAGATTCTTGGGGTTCAAGAGGTTTCATTAATTAGCAGATCTTATCCCTAGTTCAGAAGGAGAAATACAGATACAATTTTGGACTGCTTATTCAGGGACTGTTTTATGATGCAAATATAGTTCTTTGCTGTCGGAATAATGTGAACTTCACTTTATGGCAGAGACACCCCAAGAAGACAAAACATATATATTTAGGATTCCCGCAGAGCATCTTTACTGCAGAAATTGGCACAAATTCAGTGCACTGCCTGAGAGTATAGTTCTTCTTTGAAGTTCATTTAAAGGGAAAGGATGTTCAGCCTTCCATTAGGCCAATACAAGCTCAGCCATTAACATACGCTAGTATTTAATATTATTCCGCTGTCAAGTTGCTTTGCAAAAACCAAGATGCACATTCTTTCAATGGGGTTTTTATGATGGTGGCTTTTAGCAGAGAAGTTTCCTGCTAGACAGATACTGATAAGCAGCTTTTACAATATTTTGGTTATTAGAGATACTAAGAGCACTAAAACCTTACAGAGGGATAATAAAGGAGACTGTATAGAGAGCTTAAAAATGATAACAGTAATTACAATTAGAAAGGATGATTTTTTTCCCTGGTTCCTTGGATCTAAACCTATAATAAAGGGATATATCAAATTGGAACTCTGACAGTTGTGCACAGGATTAGCTGTATGGAAAATTCACAACACTTTGTATAACTTAGTATTAACATATTAAATGCACACTACGTTGCAGGAATATAATACGCAAGAATGGGCTTCCATTGACAAAAAGGATTAGTGCTGTTTTAAGCCTTTAGCACTGTTTGTTTTAAGGAGCTGGGGTCTTAGTGACTGGTCAGTTGTCACATGGGCTAAATTGGTGGCAGGAATATGATTAGCTATATACATACTGTATATTGCCCTTAGGTATACTATCTAACTCTGTTGGATTAAATTTGACCTTGGCTTTAAACTTTGGGGCCCACAGAATCATTACCCTGGAGTTGACGGAATTACATGAGTAATGTCTTCTGCAGGAATAATTTCACTTTCTTATTTCTCTTTCTTCTAGCCTCGAGGCACTACAAAATACTTCTCTTTGTTTCCTGGGTGCTGTAGTACTGAAGATAGCGCAATCTCAAAAATGGGGGCATTCAAAAGTGTTTGTATCCCATTTAAAGGCCACTATACCTCACAGTTTCTAGCAGAATTGTACTTAGTACAAGGGAATCCCTATGCTTACATATGCTGGACAGGTTATGAGAAAACCCAGTGAGTCATCGTTCCTATCGATCCTATAGTATAGTATCGATCCTATAGTATCATGGAGAACCAGGCCAATAGATACATGCACACAAGGTCCCCCACAGCCAGACCAGTCCTCCCTCCTCCCATTCAGCTACCATCACACTCCCACTTTCCACTGCTGCCAGAAGCCCACTCATGGCCAACCACTCCTATTGCACAGCCAGAGCAGATGGGAAAGGGATAATTGTACCCTTGTCCCAGCTGCACCCAAGGCACATACTTATGCTACCTTCTCCTAGTATCAGTCACAGCATATTCCACATTGGAAAAACCAGTGAAGCAATGGCTATTTTATGTAAGGATGAATCTTAAAGCTGAGCACAAAATACAACATATGGGAAATTATTAATGAAGGTATACTAGACCATTAAACATGCAGCCATTTAGCTAAAACCACTTATAGAATAAGCCAATGAAGTTCAGGACATGGCATTTTTGTCATTAGACGAGGTGACACATTCACCCTTATGGGAGTTTAATATTCTTCTCAAGTACAGATTGTTCTCCCTGCAATAGCCATGCAGCCCCCCCCCCATCTGGTTCAAGTCTTGGGTCTACCTTCTCATGTTTAACCCCAAATTAACTGAGATTACACTGATTGTGTAAAGATTATATAATGCCCATATGTGTACACTTTATTTTTAATGATAGAAAACCAACTAAAATTAATCCATGTGTGTAAATGTCATAGGGACCTTAAATTGGAAGCTCCACTGGGTCAGGCACTGATGTGAATTATATCTAATCTCTGTAAATGAATATGGCAGCACTATATACAGTAAATAAAAGATAAAACAACTCATTAAGCAATAATATGCAGTAGCTCTCTGTAGGAAAAAAGCATAACTTATTGAAATGTACTGTATGTCTTAAGTAGTAAACTAGAGGGAGCTGATGCTTAAAGCAAGTCATGATTATTTATTAGGCTGGTATTACCGAGACATTATCTACATACTTAGAGTGACATGTGTTACGAGAAAAGCAAGATATGTGATTTAGATAACAAGGGGTTTGTTGTAGTGTGTAAAGCAAACATGGCTTTTGCTGTTAAATATAATCATTTTGGCTATGCAGAGCACTGAATCTGTGCTGATCAGTGTTTATTGCTGCCTGCAAATGCTAATCTCACATATTACATGCTGAAAATTGCTCAGAAGTCAAAGAAAGAGACTTTATTTAGCATATATATGAAGATATATATGTGCAGGTTAGTTCTTTTAAAATAATTTGTTTATGAGATTATTTTCTAATCAAGCCACTGGATAAATTGGTGATATGGATTCCCAGAACACAATGGAGCAGAATAATTGAATGGGATTTAAGCTTCATAACATAATTGTTCCACTCAGTTGTTAGGATTCATCACCCAACATTCCCCAACATATTTAAGGTTAAAGTTTATAGAAGGGAGCACAATTAAGGTTGGGTTCGTAAAGCAACGCTGTTTTAGTGTTCCACTAATTGAAAGTGAATCCTCCAAGGAATATCATGCCTGTCTTTTCTACATCTCCATTCTTTTCTCAGGTCATTGTGGGAGACATTAATCACACCTTTCTGGCAGTGAAAACCTAAACTCTAAAGTCATCTCTTGTGGTTCCAGCTGTATGTAAAGATGCAGAAGATGAAGCTAGTGTTATACAAAAGGAAATTTTTTATTATAGTAGCCCAAACGATCCCCCAACACAACAGGTCCAACTCAAAACTCAGACTCAAAGACTGTTGGTCATCTATCAGAAGATCAGGTACATTAGGACAGTTTTTATGGAAGGTTTAGACCACTTTAACTTTACACCTCCCAATCTGCTTGAACCCATGATAATATGCTTGAATCTGTCAACCAGCAACAGCGCAAAGTTTGGTTGAACAATAGTGTTTAATACCAAGCTTGAAAAAAAACCAGTTCTCAGTACAGTACATAGTATCAAGTCAGATATTCTGTAGTCGGATCCAGACATCCTCATATTCAGTTCCTCCCCCTAATTATTCATTATTCTGTTTTCTAACTCTTATTGAAGCAACTGTGGTATCATTAAGGCAAAAATTATGATATTATGCACAAATTCCTTTGAAAATATACCTTCACTGTGTGCAGCCCCACAGGCAAATATAATTATTTCTTCTAGAAGATGCAATGTTCTGACCTGTAAGACTGTCTATCAACAGCACTCTCCTGTTTTCTTTCATTTGTCTTCACAGCTGTTGTGCTATGCTCATTGGCTGGACAGCGAAACTAATTTGTTCTGCTATAGAGTGATGACAGAATGTACTATCATTAGGCAAAAGACTGAAGATACAATTACTAGTCCAGAGAAAAAGCAGCTATCAGGGCCCCAGAAACTGGTCCCAAAGCTCTCTAGTGCCTGAGACACATCACAAGCTTAAGGTGTTCAATGGTCCTATTGCTAAGTTATGTTTAGGATTAGGCAAATTTGACCCGTTTCTCTTTGCCAAAAATTTGCTGTGGGCGAAATATCGCAGGCCATTCAAGCCTATGGGCATCATTTTCAAGGTGAAACGAGGCAAAAAAAATTCACCCATCCCTACTTAGGAACCTTCAGCAAACTGCACATTGCACACCCATAAAATAATTTGACTATCTATATCAACAAAGGACAAATAAAAAAATAAGTGCAGCATGAATGGCAGAGAAAAACTGAGAAATCAACTTTTCTCATTTAAGAGACCCTGTTGGAGAAATGGTTATGGTTGTCTTTTATAAAATACACATGCAACTACAAGGTGTCCAAAATAATTGCTAACAGGCCATGCAAGTGATGGGCTGCCCAACGCTCACCTGGTTGACAGCAGCCATGAGCAAACTGTTCATATGTAGCACCTTAGAAAAAAGGAGACACTGGTCACATTTTCAGAGGCACAATCTTCTTGCTGTAGGACTTGGAACATTAGACACCATGGCCCAGATTCACTAAAGGAAGAAGTGTCCAATGCTATCGTCAGTTAGCCAGAAATCACATTAACAGGGACATCACCAATTAACTGACAGGTGCAGATGATAATTCGCTAGCGGAAGAAACAGTTTGTTCGCCAGGTGACTTTTCGCTATGGTGAATGGTCGTTACTCTGCAAATTCACAAAATGTTTTACTCAATGCTATATCTTTCCCCAGAATTTTCTTTTCCATCTAAGAGCAGGCAAACTGCTAACATGAAACTACATCTTCCTCAGTCTTATGTCAGTGATATCATATCCTGTCTGTCAGAAATGCAAAAAAAGCTGGCGACTACTTTTTTTAACTAGGATTGCCTGCAAAAGACCTATTAAACTTTTTTGTGTTAACATTTTTCCCCAGACATTTGAGGGGCATGGAAAATTAGTTTTAGAGTGGGCTCATGTGTAGGGCATTAGAGAATCTCTTTTGTCTTCATTATGGTTATTTGAACATTTGTAATAAAAATTGCCCTCTTCCAGCATTTTCAACAACATGTCTAATAAAGACGTCCATACAACTTTAATGTACCCGCCCTATTCAAATTAACCAAAGTGCTAGAGTGCTAGCGAATTTTCTCTAGGCAGAAATGAATGCTAGCGAAAATTTGCTATGAAATGCTTGCCCAGCAGAATTAACTCTAGAGAAGTCGCCTGATTTCGTCAGTCCAGACACAACTTTGCATTTTAGTCAATTAGCGTAATTAACTTGTGCCTGGAGAAGTGGTGCATAGTGTGACAAAGCGATCATTGGTGACAATGTGTCCAATATTTCTAGCCTGACCCTTTTTTGAGATTTAGTTACCCTTTAAGAAGTGATGTAAAATTTATCCACAGGACAGCTCTCTTGGGAATCTGCCAGATTCAGTACTTGTTCTTACTGGACTCCTAGGGGCAAATTTACTATTACTCCCCAAAATTAGTTCGACCAATTTTGAACTGCCCCCTAGTGTATTGGACATGCAAAGAGTTTACTTGGTGACTATAAAACAGAACACTCTGAGGAGATAAGTAGTTTTAGTTTGTTGCTTGTAAAATAAGTAGTTTGTGACCCACAGCATGAATGATTTTTTAAAATCAAAGTTTATTAAACATGCATATTCATATGAAACTGTCACCTGGGGTGGTAAGCCCTTGAGGTGACAGTTTCTGGCAGATACCCAAGTCTTACACTGCCATGAACTATCTGAGGTCTTCCAGAGGACACAAGGGAATCTGTTGATATAAGAAAAGGGGAGATTTCATCTTAGGCTTTAGAAAGCTTTGTGTGCTTTCCCAAAACAGTTGGCGGACTGGCAGATGTATTGGTTAGTTTAATTAAATAATGCCATTTTGGTTCAGGTATTAGTGGCATGTACCCCTTAATGTACATGCCATCTATGAGTACAGTGCCTGTTATAAAAGTGACCTTACACACACTCACTCCCCTGAAATGAACTGATTCATGGCCTTTCTTTCTGTGGTCTACTAGTCTTCCTTCCGGTGCTGATATGCCACTGAATAGAGCTCTTTGGGCTTTTACATGTATTTATCTGTTTACAAACCTTCCAATGTCACAGTTTTTGTGCAAAGGCCTCATATTCGCTTCCCATGTCACAATTCATTCAACAGGGCCCTTTGATCTTAGGAGACTTGTATATATAACACGTGTTTTCAGGCAACCTGCTATCAGTCTGTGTGCCCAACAGCATAAATAATAAGATTACATATCATTATTTCTAAAGGTGCTTTTAAATATTAAAAGATAATGGTGTGTACTGTATTGTTATAAAATGCTTTTTATTTGTGCATGTGACACATTCCTGCAGATAAGCGTCACACACAGGAGTCGGTTGTCTGGCAAGTTATTAAGATATAGATTAGTAGTTAAAGTGACGAAGGGGGGGGGAGCTACAGAGATTTGTACACATGTAGAAACGTGCCACATAACATAATGAGCAAAGAATGGACTCTCCCTGCCTTTCATTCACAAGCCAAGTGTGCACAGTAAATATTTGATATGTCTACATCAAGATTATATTGTAGCCATTCACCAATAAAGAATATATTTCCGTTACTGAAAGTCTTGACAGATTGCATGCTTTTTTCCCCACTCAGTCCATCTGATATATTCGAGTAGCTAGATGGATTTCTGCACTGAATTGACTTCCCTTGCAATGTGTAAAGGAATTCTGAGGAAAAGCAGAGCATCTACATGCTCAAGATCCCCAACAGTCCTCAACAAATTAGTAACTAATTATGCATTTAGACTAGTTAAGATAACTTAAACAGGGAAAATTAGCTGGTACAGGTCGAAAATAGTCTGGTGGAGAGCAATTAGTTTGGAAGATCAGGAGAAGAATTTTGGAGTGTGTGCAGATCAGATTATAATTCTCTTTCTATACTGCAGGAGGGATGGGACATTTGTGATTGTGGCCCAGTGTCACACAAATCTCTTCTTTCCTTTCTATTCAAGTCATGTTTTAATTACCGCTAATCAATGGAAGTCAACGTTGCCCTGGTGGAGAGTCTTGAAGAAGTTGCAGCAGGTTTCAGCTTGGTAGAGAAAAGATGGTTATGGGGCAGATTCATCAAAGGTGGAATTTCGGAGTTATGTGAATTTACTCACAACTTGAATGGGAGGTTATTTATGTAAAAACTCGAATATCTAATGTTCGATCAAATACGAACAACCCGAATACTAATCCTAAGCAACTTTTCAATAGGCCATCATCATTTTTTTTTTATAGTTTTAGAATTATTTGCCTTCTTTTTCTGTCTCTTCCCAGATTTCAAATGGGGGTCACTGACCCCATCTACAAAAACAATGCTCTGTAAAGCTACAAATTTTTTGTTATTGCTACTTTTTATTACTTGTTTTTTTATCTGGACCCTCTCATATTTATATTCCATTCTCTTATTCAAACGTAATGTGGATCTTAGAAACCTTATTGCTGAAATTGCATTTTACAGAGCCACTGAATAGAAAGCTAAATAGTTACATAGTTAAATTGGGTTGAAAAAAGAGTTCAATCAAGTTCAACCCCTCCAAATAAAAACCCTCCAAATGAAAACCCAGCATCCATACACACACCCCTTCATACCTTCACATAAATTATGTATGCCCATATTCTAACTATAGAGTTTAGTATCACAATAGCCTTTGATATTATGTCTGTCCAATAAATCATCCAAGCCCCTTTTAAAAGCATTAACAGAATAAGCATCACAACATCACCCGGCAGTGCATTCCACAACCTCACTGTCCTCACTGTGAAGAACCACCTACACTGCTTCAAATGAAAGTCCTTTTCTTTTAGTCTGAAGGGGTGGCCTCTGGTGATCCTCTTTATGGGTAAAAAGGTCCCCTGATATTTGTCTATAATGTCCTCTAATGTATTTGTAAAGTGTAATCATGTCTCTCCAGGGAAAACAACCCCAACCTGAACAGTCTACCCTCATAATTTAAATCTTCAATCCCGTTAACCAGCTTACTTGCACTTAGTCTCTGAGCTCTCTCCAGCTCATTTATATCCCTCTTAAGGACTGGAGTCCAAAACTGCACTATGTACTCCAGATGAGGCCTTACTAAGGATCTATAGAGAGGCATAAATACGTTTTCATCCCTTGAGTTTATGCCCTTTTTTATGCAAGACAGAACTTTATTTGCTTTAGTAGCTGCAGAATGACACTGCCCAGAATTAGACAACTTGTTATCTATAAAAACCCCAAGATCCTTCTCACTTAAGGAAACTCCCAACACACTGACATTTAGTGTATAACTTGCATTTATATTATTTTTGCCAAAGTGCATAACCTGCATTTATCAACATTGAACCTCATTTTCCAGTTTGCTGCCCAGTTTCCCAAATTAGACAAATCACTCTGCAGAATGGCAACATCCTGCATGAAACCTATAGTTCTGCACAATTTAGTATTGTCTGCAAAAATAGAAACAATACTTTCAATGCCCACCTCCAGGTCATTAATAAACAAGCTGAAAAGCAAGGGACCCAGTACATAGACCTGAAGTACCCCACTAACAACAATGGTCCAATTAGAAAACGTTCCATTTACCACCACACTTTGTAGTCTATCTTTTAGCCAGTTCTCTACCCAGGTACAAGTACTATGTTCCAGGCCAACATTCCTTAATTTTACCAGTAACCTTCTGTGTGGCACTGTATCAAATGCTTTAGCAAAGTCTAAGTAGAGGTCCCTGCTTACTTTCTCATAAAAAGAAATTAAGTCAGTACCTACTTGCACGTGGCACAGACAAAATTTCCAAAAAAATTACATTAGAAGACCTTCCAATAACTCTTAATTAATAAACAACTTAAATAATAAAAAACAAATGCAATTTCACTCTGAATATCACTCTATATGAAAGTTGAACAACCTCATCAAGAGCTCATTTAGGATTGGTAAATGCAGTGGTAAGTGCAACAAAATGCCACCCCAAAAAAGTTTTTCCCTATTTTTGCTCATACTGTTCACCCTGAAATAATTTTTCAATTACAATGCAATTCTGCAAAAAATTGTTGCATTGTGGTACAAATCACAGTAAAGAAAACTAATGTCCTTTTGTTCTTGATTCGTAAATGAGCACACATGTAACAGTTTTTAGAGAAAATATTCAACTAGTTTCATGGTCCCTCGGTCTATCTACAGTGCATGTTACTCTGGTACACCCAAAGCACATAAAACATTTAGCAGACATAACCAACGCAAGTCATTTAACCATAGAAGGTAACAGTAAGTCGACCCTTGTTCAGTCAGTACAGGCAATCCAAGGATGGAAAAGAACAAAATAAAACTTAATCCGTTCCTTCAAGGTTCTGACTACATTGAAGACCTGCAGTTGTAGGCCTTTCCAATAATTAAATTTGTTTAGGATTATATTAAGTTTATAGTTTAAACATATGTTGCAGCTTTCCATGAGGTATCTTCCCACCAAGCTCTCTGAGATATGGACACAAATATAGGTGGATACTTGAATCCATCCATTACTTTCAAAATCCTGCCAGCTGTGTCCATATAAAAGCAAACTTTGTATCATTCTAGGACTTGCACTAACTATCATTGAGGTCAAATTCTAATACCAACTCAGCTGCAAATTGGTACACTATAAAACAATTTAATTGTCTATAAGATCGGTAGATCGTTGCTAGGATGAAAACAAAAACGTTTGCTACAAAAAAAAAGATCAGAGAGTTCTATCAGAGATCAGGAGCAATTTGTTTTCATTAATTAATCCACATCCTGATGAATGGAGACCTTTAAATGAAATTACCACATAGCTAAACAGTTAATGAGTCCTTTGGGCTACTTCAGATGGAGGTAAGATATATCTATTTGTAGTAAAGGCTACAGCAGTGGTTTGGGTTGTAAAGGAGAGCAGCATGATTCTCACAAAAAAAATGGGAATTTTTAGTAAACGTCATCTTTTAGAAGTAAGGAATGTCACAGTATGCTCATTAGGTTTGTATTTTATGTTGGAAATGTAGCGATAGTCACTCTAAAGTGATCTCTGGCTATAGGTTTCTCTGCAGACATTTCAATATTCATAGGTATAAACAGTATGACTAAACATTGCCAACTCATTGGAAACTCATAACTGGAACTGACACAATCTGAAGGAGCCAAATTGGCAGCTTAAGTCATGTATGGTCTGAATACCCAACTGTAAGACCAGTATAATTTCAGGAGCACATCTACAGAGATTGAACTAGTCTTGAAAACTAAGAACTCCTAAACATTTTTCTAAGGAGTCCAAAAACTTGTCACTTGGAAATTCAACCCTGGGTGCAAAGTACTGTACAATGCTGGTGGGCACAAGACAGCTTGGTCCTTGCCACCTGCCTTAGGTGCTCTATTGTAGCCTTATGTGTCTGAAAAATGGATGAGGAAGGATGGATGTGGGAATACCTACCTGTTTCCCTCTGTCAGGCCCTCATACCTCTATGCTGTCTTGCATAGGATTCTATTTATATTGTGAATATGCGAACACCTGGCTTGCTCATCAGTGTATTTGTGGCCAAAAGTTGTATCTATACAACAACTTTTTTCTTCCCCTTGTGGTCTTCTCATGCTAAAAATTAATTTCAAGTATTACCTAATTTCCCCCTTATTTGGAAGTTCCATAAATAAGGAATGGTTCCTTGTGCCAAATGCAGTTAAAGAGAAGTGTTAAACAACAGTGAATCATTGAGCTCCTTAAACTACTACCACTTAATTCAGCATCTAATTCCCTGGGCTCAGGGAGCCTTTCTAATGATGTTTGATGTGTTATTGGCAGAGTTCCACTTAGATTGACCTAAGAGTTTTTTATACAAATTACATTTAATTCTTTTTTTATTCTCTTGCTCATTATAGAACAAGTAGATTTCACTTTTGGCAAATGGAAGGTATGTAATCTATCTATCAAACTATTTATCTATCTATCTCTAGACAGGCTGAATATGGCCAGGGTTTTGGTGGAAACCATGTGCCTTGCTGAACCAAATCTGAATCGTTATTTGCATATGCATATGCATATCCAATTAGGAGTAGGAGGGAAAGCACATGACTTTTCATCATAAAACAAAAAATGTTTTCCACTTTTTCCTTTCTCATCTCTAAATTGCAAATGTAAATTAGGATTTGATTTGGCAAGGCACAATGATTCCTGGATGAATCCCAAACCAAATCCTGGATTCGGCAGATTCTTTCATGAAAGATTTGGGGATTCCTCCAAATCCAAAATAGTTGTTTCAGTGCATTCCTAATGATCCTGCTATCCGACCTGACCCACAAAAAGTCAACAAACCTTCTGAATCAGGGGCACACAAAACTGGAAATGACATCACATTTGTCCAGAAGTGACACCACTCTTTCCAATCTTTAAAAAAAAATAATAGAACCACAAGGGTGGCTGGGAGAGATCTAGCCCACACCTTTGTTGGGTACCCAACTGGGTTACCCACGGACTGCTCACACGGCCAAGAATCTGATTTAGGACTCATGTTTTTTACACAGCATATGCAACAATGATAAAACTGGTGGTCTGAATATATAGGAAATCTGCTCATGGAGAGTACTTCTGCCACTATTATGACAAATTGATCCAGGAAAATTACAGATATTTTACTGACAATTTATGGCAAACAGATCAAGAGCAATATAATATAACCTACTTCTACATCCAGTGGAAAACATTGCAATAGAGGTTAAAAAAGAACACATCCCTCAAATCCAACCCTATGTTCTAATATTTCCTGCTAAGCTTCTGCCTAACACATAAGAAAATAAATACATTGAAATGACTGGAATAGGCAGAATAAAGAAAAAGCCCAGCCTGTTGAATTCAAGCAGAGCATCGGAGAGAAATAGCTTTAATGCAGGTAGCCAATTACAGTAATGTGGTTCAGAGCACCTCAATAGGTGTTTTCCTCTCACGCCAGGACTAACATTTGTAATCCTTTAAATGCACTTAAGAAATTGATGTTACAGTCCCACTATCTGTTAGGGGCCTTGCTTGCCGGCTGATTGCACGGTATCCCATTGTTAATTGGATCATCAGAGTGTGATTCTAGTACTGGTTCTCAGATTAAAGAAAGCTGCCTTTGCTCTGACGCGTTGAACCGGCATCTCCCTGCTCCAGAGAGTTTGACCCTTAATGTAGATAAGTGGTATTTTTCATCAATCTTAGCTTGCATTAAAAAAGGGAAATGTCAATTCAGTGCGGGGATGTTTAACTTAATTCAACATCTTTTAATTTAATACCTTGGGAAAGTTACTCCCTGGACGACCTGGCTAACATTTGTTTGATGGAATGTTGAGAAGCCTCAGTCTTCAATCCTTATATCCTTGGGGGTAATGCATTCTGTAGTTTGGAAAGACAAAAGGCCAAAGCTGGAGCTACTCCAGTGAAAAGAAAGTATTTCAAATTTGCCAAAAGTGGATATTCCATTGATTTGGTAGAAATGTTTTAAGATGATAAAGTGCAGAAACTACTGGCACTCAGTACCATAGGAAAAACTTTCCATAGCAGTAGCCTACAGTATCTAAACAGACATCTAGTTCATTATTCTAATTGCAGAACCTGTAAAAACCCCATTGCAAAGGGTCCCTTAGATTGAATGATCATTGACTTATCAAAGATCAGTATTCAGCCCTTTCTAGGGAGAATAGGGTGACATATAAGTACTTATATACGGACCTATACGCCTGTCCAGCTAATTACCCTATAAATGAGACACATTCATATGTAAAATGAGTTTGGGAGCAACACAAGCATGAAACATATTCCTGGCTCTGTTTGGCAGTACACCTAGTTTTTATGTAACCAAAACTTTGAATTGAAAAATCATGTATGTATATATGTGTTCCTTTATCTAAGACAGAATAATTTTACTCTTGCACTTATCTACTGTATGCCTCACTGACACTTCCTCTGTTGCGTATTGTTGCAAAAAAATAACACAAAATCACTGGGGCAGATTTACTAAAGGGCGCAGGTGTCACTTCACTAGTCAACGAGGTAGACACTAGCGGTGATTCACACTCTAATGCCAGGTGAATTTTTGCTCTGGTCAGACTTGCCTTTGCCAGCTCAGAGCAGGCGAAGTGCATTGGAGTGCATAGACATTCCTCAATCTTCATTTGCCTACATTATATTTTTTGAATGGAAAAACTTCTAAGTCCAAAAAATGCTAGCTTCTTTTCCTTTTTTCAGGGTGATAGGCTGCAAAAGACTTAGATTTTTTTGTGCAACAGGTTTCCCCCATACATTTTATAACATATGGGAACAATATTTTACATTAGGGCATTAAAATAACTCTATTGACTTTATTAGCCTTCCTTGGCATGTCTAGCTATAGGTGTAAATATAATGTATTAGATGTACCATGTAACATAAAGAGATGCATTCAACTTTAAATTTCTCGCCGTATGCAAATTAGTCTGAGCAAAAGAATTGTAATAAAGTTACGCTAGGCAGAATTGAACATCTTCGCTTTGATTTGCTAACACTGCCGAAGTAACGTTAGCAAATTTTCGCCCTTTAGTAAATTTGCCCCATAATGTGATACTTTATACAGTAAATAGTGTGGCCTCAAATAGTCATCATGATTCTACATTATAAAAATAGCTTAGATTGTAATCTCTTTTGTGTGTTGGAGACATGGGGGCAAATTCACTAAAGTGCGAAGCATCTAATGCTAGCGCTAATTCACCAGTCAATTCACAACTTCGCTGATTCATTAACAGTGTCCCTGGTGAAAATTCGCTAGCGAAGTACATAGACTTGCGCAACTTCGCACCCTTACGCCAGGCGAAGTTGTGCACTGACGAAGGGACGTAACTACACTAATTCACTAAGATGAACATTTTTATGAATGTTACCTCTTACGCTAGACATTACTTCGCCAGGTCAGACCTGTCGAAGTTCAATACAATAGATAGGAGTTTGAAAAAAGTCCCAAAAAACGCTGGCTTCTTTTACCTTTTTTAGGGTGATAGTCTGAAAAATAGCGAAAAAATTTTTGGGGTTACCCTCCTTCCCCCCCCTACATTTCCTAACATATGGCAACTCAACTATACAGTGGGAACATGTTTAGGGCAAAAGGACAACTTTATTTTATTTATTAAAGGTTTCCTGGGCTTGTGTAGTGTAATGTAGTGGCTGTAACATACACTTTTATAAACTATTATACTTTCAACTTCGCACCATATGCAAATGAGGCATCGCTAGGGCATTTTCGCGCTTTAGTGAATTTGCCCCATGGTCTTTAAGCACCCTCCACTGTTAGTAATGTCCAGAGCACTGTAGGTATAAACTCTTCTGACTCCGTATCTTCAGCCTTCTCCTACTCTTCTGGCTCCTTGCCCTTCATCCTTCTCTTCTGGTTCCTTATCCTTCATCATTCACCTACTCTTCTGGCTCCATATATTTCATCCTTGTCCTACTCTTCTGGCTCCTTATCCTTCATCCTTCTCCTTGTCTTCTGGTTCTGTATCCTTCATCATTCACCTACTCTTCTGGCTCCATATTCTTCATCCTTCATCTATTATATTGCTCTTAAATACAATTTTCTTCTTAGTCTTAAGTGCCTTCTGTGTATTTATTGTGGTCCTTATAGTTCCCTTTAATAAAGAGTTACAGTGGGAGGTGCAACTCCAAAGTGAAAATGGGTTTTAATGTACTTGAAAAAGTTTATTCTTCATGCACAATGCTATACAACCCCCCCCCATCCACCTGAAAGTTCCATATTTATCTAAGTCCATTCAGAACAAGAACAGCCTAAAATAAAAGCCAGATTGTTTCTTTGCCTGCTTGAATTACATTGATTGACCACCATCATGTTATCTAGTTTTATCAGGAGGTGAAAGATGATTAGATATTTTGTACAGCTGCCATCTAAACCTCTAAAGACACAGTAAATAAAGAGCTTACATTTGTGTGGTTTTGTCTGTGAAAATTTTGCCATTCAGGTTGGGAAACAGAATGAATGAGACAAAGGAAAAAAAACTCAATCAGCGTATTTGAATCATTAATTTGAAATAAGGTGGTTTTCAAATAGGGGTCAGGAAAAGTTAATGGGTCAGAGAGAGTACTGCCAAAATCATTCATCATACCAGATGAGATTGGCACAGCAATGATGAAATATAAAAAGTTATAATGTATAAAATACCCTCATGCATGCACTTAGTAACTTTCCAAATAAATCAGGGAGGCAGAGACTGGGGCTGACATTTTTCAGTAGCCATACAGTGTTTCATGGGAAGACTTTGTAGTAGAAAGCTTGCTGTTTTTGAGTTCTTAAATTTTGAAAAATACTTTGCCATTTGTCCATATATTACATTTTTTAATTCTCTTCAACTTTGTGTGCAGGAAACAAGTGGATCATTCTGAACAGGGGTGAACTGAATCCAGAATCCAGTTTTGTAGTATCCACCTTAAAGGAAAACTATACCTCCAAAATGAATACTTGAGCAACAGATAGTTTAAATCAAATTAAGTGGCATATTCAAGATTCTTACCAATCTATGTAGTAAACGCTGTATTTGACTGATATACCCCCATCTAAGGTTAGTCCTAATCTAAACTTAAACTAAACAATACATTTTAAGTGTAGTCATGATCAAAACCTGCCCATTTCACTAAGATTTTGTGAAATGGGTAAATTTCATAAAAATATTGTCAAATGCATCAATCTGATGATGTAAATTTGCTGTGCCTTTCCTCTTGCCAAATGCATCAGTCAAAGACATTTTCCAGCATCAGATTGGGGAGCCCAGGGCCCACTGCCTTAGGGGCCCCCACACCACTACCAGCCACAAAGCACCTTCTGGCCCTCCCCATCCAAGCCACAAGCCTGCACTGGCCCCACTGCGCTTACCTATTTTTCACTGCAGCAAACAGGCCAGGGAGAGAGATCGGGGCAACAACAGCCAGGTCATGGAGGGAGTTAAGAAGAGCAACATTAGGGAGCATGTCTGGGACAGTGGGGCACTGGAAAAAAACCTGGTGGGCCCCGCCAGCCCAGTCTGACCCTGTGTTTTTCAATTTCAATTGCATTGAGGTCAATGGGTGTTTTTTTAATTGGGTCAAATTCCACTTTTCCCAGTTTCTTACTTTTTCCCCAATGCATGAAGAATTAATAGTGCAGATTTGAGAATTTTATTTGCCACTTGGAAAAATTTGAATTTTGCTGTGAATCTTTATCAGATGAAAAAACATGCTCATGCCTATTTAAGTCGGATGTTTCACCTGAAATATTTTTTTATTATTGCAGCCCACTCTTGGCCACCCCAACAATAATATTCAAAATTAGTCTATGCAAAACTATTAACCATCTTCCCCCTAAGCTACACTTTTTCAGAATAAAAACTTGTCTGTTCTCATACAAACAAAATGGTTAAATGTGAGGCTTTTAAATCGTTTACTTAGTAATGTTTAATTGTTAATCCAGCATAAAGGATGTATATCTATTAAAGGTAATCAAAGATGAAAAGAAAAAGCAATTACAAAAAAGGAAACCTTTGTTTTATATCTGTTTACTTGGATATGGGCATGCCCCTCTGTAGGTTTTGTTCCTATTATCACCAAATGTTTAACTAAATGGCAAACTCGGTTGTGTGAATGAACAGGTACTTTCGTTTATCTTCTGTTGACTTAAGTAAAGTAATCTATTAAACCATTGTATAGAGAAGTTAATACTCCAATAAATGGTCATTATAATCTTGTTGATTTCATTATTAATAGCAATAATGAGACAATAATTCATCTTTAAGATATGCTGTTAGCGTTTTACATACACATTATTTGCACGTCGGCAAACTTGTTGTCTAGTATAGTAGAACATGCATATTGGAGATGTTGGTCATTGTCAAGGTCACACATTCCTAACAAACACATTGAGACTGAACTAGAAGACTGTAATCCATGCAATACTCTGAACTTTCCATAATATACAGCAGAAAATTTGTTGCCCAGTTTTTTATCCAAGTCACCCCTAGATCAGTGATTTCCACAATGTGGGGCTGGAATAGAGGGAAGGAGTGCTAAGCCTGATTAATATTTGAGGAGATTGCCCATTTGCGATCATGGATACACTTGAAAACCCAGCTTGAAGATCAAGTATTTTGAGATTTGCATTGAAAACATATCCATACCAAAAAGGGATTTAAAGTAAAAAAGTCTGATAACTACTTCTCTAGAAGCCTTTTGGTCCAGAAAGTCATCATCTTCTACCCTGATATACTGTATGAAGCCACAAGTGAAAAGGTCTCACACTTGTCATTGAGGCATTGATAATTGAGTGTCGCTGCTGAAACTAAACGGTGAGCCTCTTGTGGTTTTTAACATTTAGTACAAATATACTGTAATGGCTTTTGCTAGACCACTAGAACTCAGCTCTGAGAATCTTTTTGTTGTGTACAAAATAGTATTTCAAACTTTTACACAGGTGCAAAAAAAGTTATTCTGCCAGTCAAATTACATAAATAAACAAGGGTGTCAATTGAAATGCCTTATATTTTTGACAATTTTTTTTTTTATTTCTAGGGGGTTATTTACCAGATGTTAAATTTTAGATTTATGTGAGCTTTTCTAGGCCTCGAATGAACTCACAATTCAACTCGAATCAGCAAATTTGGGGCTAACAACCTGAAAACTTGAGTACATTTTAGAGAAATAATCCTTGAATCACTAAAATTGATTGAGTTTTTGAATGAGACCCTCACATAAACATTCTGAAGACTATTAACCTTTTGAAATAGTTCTAGGGACCTCTGCAAGTGACTTCAACATGACCTCAACTGGTTTTAGTTGGTGTATTTTCAGATTTGAGCTATTTCAGGGTTGGGGTATAATAAATGTTTTTCTTAAAAAAAAAAAACAACTCAAATAATTTTAGTTTATTAAAACTTTTGACTTCAAATAAAAAGAAATACCCTTGAAAAATTTAATTTTCACAACTTAGCCCTTAATAAATCAGCCCCTAAGTGTTAGGAAGCAAAAAATGTTCATGTGTTACAAAAATTCATCCATTTTATTTTTACTAGAGGCACTTTAGACCAGGGGTCTTACAGGTGTATCCATGAGAAAAAAAATGGCCTAAAAGTTTATGATTTATAATGCTGAAACGAAAGGCTGTGTTTGTGTTCCTCTTTCAGTTAAGGAAAAAACTGCCTGAGAAATGTACATAGAATGTTACCACCAAAGTGGTCTCAAAAGAACAGTCTTTATCAGCCCGTTTGTTTCTTATCAGCCTAGATATTTAGAAAATAGATAGAAACGTTTTAGTATGAACCATTAAATTATTAGCATTGTTTAAAAGAGGATGTCAGGCAAGAAACAGAAGTGTTTAGTGTTTGTTTAATATTGTCTGCTTGGGAGGGACTGAATGGAATTTTGTCCCGGGATCAGTTGCCACAAAAGAAGGTTTGGAAGTGTATTTACCCTGCATAGCCAAATCTCCATGCAAGGCTTGCTTTAGGGTAGGGACAGACAGGGAGATTCGGGGAGATTTTGTCGCCTGGCGTTTTTAGCAGGCGACAGAATCTCCCCGAATCTCCCTGTCTTTCCCCAGCCTTAAACCCATTTTCTGTGTTCTTTTTTCCCCTAAAACATTTCTCATAATGGATGTGAGAAACCAATATCTTTGGAACAGGCAGCATAAGCTCCCCAAACAGTTCAATAAAACACAATTGCTTGTTTGTAATTTGTTTGCTTACTTGTACTTTTACATTTGCAATTTAATTGCTTCTTTGTAGTGTATTTTTCATTGCTTTATTTTCCCCTTTTTTTCACAAAAGAATTAACATGCCAAGCCTATATAGACCAGAATAAAACACTGTATATGCATAATTTTAATTATTGAGGAGAGCACTCAAAAAGCTTATTAATGCTGTGAATATACTTTTATTGCCGACTAGTTGTAGACGACATGTTCCGGGCCTGTGTGCCCTTTATCAAGTGTATATTCATAGTTATATTATTATATAATATTATATATATATATATATATATATATATATATATATATAATTATATATATATTTTTGTGTTTGTTAGCAAGTTTTATTCATATTCATGTAGAGTTAAACTAGACATTTGACTGAGGTGGTCCCACTGTGTCACTAGATTTGCCCAAGTTTTTTTCCATAAATCAAATGTACACTGTGATATATCTGGGATGCACAGTCGAATTAGAAAATGAAAATACAAAAACCAGCCCACCCTATAAAAATATGTGACATTATTTTAGAAACTATGTAAGACCTCTCTCCTAAATAGGACCAGAACGTTGTTTCTTTGTTCAATGGGGCTCATTTATAAAGTTTGAGGAGCACATATTTATTCACAAATGATTATATTGTCCATATTTTCCATATTGTCCATATTTTTTCTTGAATGCTGAAATATTGCATCATTCTTGTTTTTGCAACATAGCATTTCTCAAAAATATGCGCAAATGGCTCTCAAGGAAGGTGTTTGCAGACAGTGCGGATTTGCTGTGTGTGAAAATAGCAGTGACAGTAAATTAAATTTGCAATTTGTGAAACTGTTTTACAAATATTTTCTGGTCCACCAAAGTCATGGCATAACTCAAAAGCAGAAATATTCTCAATTTGCATTTATGCCTTATTTAAAAAGCTTGTATGGACATTTGCAGATCAAATAAAAATTAGCAATTCTGTTTGCACATTAAATACCATGCGCAGGGCAAATATGTCTCAATGGGGAAAAACATGGACAATACAACCAACTACAAAAAAATATGTGCTGCAGAAACTTTATAAATGACCTCCAACGTGTCTAAATAGACTGTAAATAGTTTATATATTAAACTATAATTTAAATATAAATATATATATATATATATATATATATATATATACAGTATATATATATATATACAGTATATATATATATATATATATACAGTATATATATATATATATATATATATATATATAAAATCAATTTTAAGTGTCTCCTATGTTATTGTGTGTGTACCTATACATTTTTCTTTAATGTATAATAATATTATTTCCAAGGTGGAATTCTATATAACAAAATCCATCTGCCTTGTATGCTCTTTGCCATTTGATTTTGTTTTTGTCGTTGGTGGCTGATCTATTTGCAGTGTGTTGTTTGGGATTATCACTCTCTGTTGGTCCTCTTCCTGAAACCTCCTCTGTCTCTGCCACTCAAACCAATTTCATCCATCCGCCGGCTCTCATTTGGGATAATAGCCTCTTTTTTTTTCTCTTTGTGCCGCTGTCTTGTCATGTTTGATTCGGCGGCACAAGGACTCTAAATTAGTCAAAACGTTTGCATGCTGGGCTTCCTCTTCTGCCTTTAGCTGTTGTGGAGGCACTGAACCACTTGATGCTGAAATTGATGATTGCTTGGGAAAAATAAGAAATTGCTGGTGGCTACCAGAAAGATTCATTCACGCCGAGCCCCTTTAAACAGCATGGTGGGTGGGAAAGAGATTTCCTTCTTTCTCCCGGTGGCTGGCTGCTTCCTGCATTGTGTATGTGCCAGTTACCTGCTGGGTGATTACAGGCCTGCTAGACTGGGAAGTTCCTATGAATTCAGAAATATATATATAAATAAATATATATATGAGGAGCTAAAGAAAAAAGAACATCTCAGTTAAATTCAATGACACGCTGCTATTAATCCTTAACTTACTTGTAAAGATTTCCTTTTATTCCCAGCCAGATTGAAGTTAACTTGTTACAGGCTTACAAATGTAGACGTCTACCTTCTGACACTAAATATGGCCGCCAGCATAGTAACCTCAGAACACAGCTGGATAGAAAAGAGTCCTTTGATTTATTTTATCCCCCTGATATGATAGCCTTGGTCTTTGTCATTACTGAACTCGTGTAACATCTTCAGAAGGCTTCAAGCACAATTAGGAGCACTTGAGATGGGCAGCAAACAGACCATTTGCTTCACTCCACTGGTGAGAATGTTGTAGATATTGCTAAATAAAGTACAATGAAGGACAGTGCCAGTATTTTAAAGACAGCCCAGCACTATTGGCTTTACTTTATTATGCTTTTATCTGCCACACTCTTCTTTTGGTTGCATTAATCAGATTTGCTGTGAACAGTCTACAGAATAAATACTGTAAAGAGGTATTATAGCTGTTGGTATTAGATGGACAAAACCATCACTAACTCCAGGATTCAACTGTTACATTCCACAAAAATAAGTAGCTCTAATTCATCAACAGTATCTGGCATCACTTCATACTCAAAATTCAATATATAAGGCACGCCAAAGGGTAGGTGGCAAAATTGCAATAAACCAGGCTTTTTGCCACCTGCCTTTTGGTGTCCCACTACCTAGGCATCATTTTAATTTGGAAAAGTGCTCCTTCCTGTTTCTTTCTGTTAGTCATAGTGTTGCAATACCAGCTCAGATGTAAATAGGCCTATGAGGATGAAGATCTTTTATTGTTAATTGCAGCCCTAGATCTCTGTTGTCAACCAGCTCCCTTGCTATCACAAAGTGGCAAGTAAAATAATGATGGTCATGAACATGTGCATGAGCTTTGAGCTTATTCTGAAGAAGAGAAATATAGACTAAAGATGGCACCCTGAGAACCTCAGGGGACCAGTTCTTGAGAAAGTAAACTTGCCCTCCTAGTGCACTAGTACAAATGGAACAGACTTTGGTGCAAATTCACTAAAATGCAAAGCGTCTAACGCTAGTTAATTCACGCTAGCTAATTCGCCAGCGTGACGTAAATTCGCAACTTTGCCGATTCACTAACAGAGTCCCTGGCGAAAATTCTCTAGCGAAGAGATCGACTTGCGCAACTTCGCACCCTTACGGCAGGCGAAGTTGCGCAACTGACGAAGGGACGTAACTACGCTAATTCACTAAGATGAAAATTTTTGAGAATGTTACCTCTTACACTAGACGTTACTTCACCAGGTCAGACCTGGTGAAGTTCAATACAATAGATAGGTGTTTGGAAAAAAAAATTCCCAAAAAACGCTGGCATCTTTTACCTTTTGTTGGGCGATAGTCTGAAAAACAGCTAAATTTTTTTTAGGGTTACCCTCCTTCCCCCCTACATTTCCTAACATATGGCAACTCAGCTATACAGGGGGCACATGTAGGGCAATAGGACAACTTTATTTTATTTATTAAAGGTTTCCTGGGCTTGTGTAGTAGAATGTAGTGGCTGTAACATACTGTACACCTCTATTATACTCTTAAGTTTGCGCCATATGCAAATTAAGCATCGCTAGCGTAAATGCGCTTTGCCTGGCGCTACTTCACTACCATTTGCCGTCCTGAGGCCAAATTCGCATCTTAGTGAATTTGTGTAGCGATGGTGAAAATTCGCCTGGTGAAGTGCGGCGAACATCAGCGAAGGCAACTCTAGCGCATCTTCGCGCTTTTGTGAATTTGCCCATTTGTTTGACCATCAGACATCACACCATGTTCTGTAATGAGCTGTTGGTATGCTATGTGATATGGAGACTTTGTACTGCATAGCAGTTCTTTGGGGTATACATACCCCTTGGTCGGGGATAGCAGAAATCCCATACTTCGAATAAAAAAAAAAATAAAGTCTAGTGGAATATGCAGAAGGACAGAACAAAGAGTGAAGATAAGTAATGAAAAATAGATAGCTAGAAAGATAGTCAAATGAACAGATGAAAGATAGACACTGTCATGTCTTTTACTTTTCAGCACATCTTTGTGGATAATGCGTGGTTGGTAAAATCCCCCAAATCACTGCAATTTAAGTGAGCCAGAGAGTGGGAGAGCCACACACATCCCTGCTGCACAATATACCGCTTCAAGGAATTTAATCATAATGTAAAATAAATAGTTATTTTTCCTGCTTAGTTGGGTGCATGGGTTCATTCTGTGCCTAGCTTGATTTTATAGCTGTGATAATTGTGCATATAAATGTTACAGTATCGTTTATGAAATCCATTTGGCAAAAGAAAAAAAAAGCATCCATGTAAACTGATCAGTGCCAGTGAAGCAATGCAATCTGTTCCCTTATCTGATTTATACAGCTTGCGTGCATGTCTATGGAATGTATACATTGATGCCATATTTTTACTGAGCAGCAATTAAGCATTATGGTGTCAGCAATGAAACTGCCATAACTAAAATTCACAGCCAGGTGGGATATATTTTCCCATTTGCTCATTTTCATTCTTCCATTTTCATCCCAGCATCAAAATAAAGAGTACAATTCGAAAGAAAATCAATAGTAAGTGGACATGAAACCGATTATAGTTCTTTCCAACATACGTTTCAGTTTAGCTCATGTTCAAGGAACCTATAACTCCCTCTATTCTTTAGTTGGAAGCAACAATTACATGGATTTATACTGTACATCTCTTCTTCACATAAACCTTTTCTGCTTTGTAGCACTGTCACTCCAAAGGCCATTATTTTATTTGTTTTCTGTAGAGATTTCAAGGACAAGGTAGGTTAATAGGCTAGATGGGACAGTTCCAGATCTTGGGTGGAACATGAGGAGTGTTCTCTAATCATTTTCCAGGTCAGAGAAATGTATAGTTTAGTAGGTCAGTTATTATATAAACCAGGTGTTCAAGGAATATGTTAAAATAATTATGTAATTCAAAGTATTATGGAATCCTTGGTCCCACCATGAGAGAAAAATATCTTTCAAGCTACTGTATATCCAAGCTATAGGCCTACAGTATGGACAGCTTTGGTGAAGGCAAATAGGTTCTAAGGTTGGTCCTGGGGGTGTTGGCCAGGAGGCCCACAATCAGACTTTAGACCAGAGCTTTAAGGTATCATGAACACTTGTAACATTGAGTGTGAGTTTTTAGGCTATTATTATCTTCCAAATCTATATTCATAGCATTCTGCATTCCTCTTTATTTCCACTGCACTTCAATTGCTCTGATTTTTGCATTGAGATTGACGTGTGTCCAAATGATTGGAAATCCAAGGTATTAGCACTTGAAAGTTGACATGTTTCGGCTGTCATACGTAGCATCTGGTTGCAGTTTACTTGGGGAGGCCCATTTCGTAAAGGTCAAATTTTAGTGGTATCAGAGCTTTTTGAAACCACAATTAAACTCTATTATTTCTCTAAAATCACAAAATGTCATGAAAGTTATAAAACATTTTAAATATAAAAAGCATGAACGGAAAAAATTGAGTTCTTTAGATAATTACTAGAACAAAAATTCAAAAACCTCTAAAAGTCTGAATGAGAGAAAATAGTCCAATAGAATCAGAGCAACTCCCAGTGACTTCTATGGGACCTTGCTTTTACTTGGAGTTTTCATAGTTTTTAACCTTCATAAATCTTCAATTTTTAGAGAAAAAATATGATTTGTGAAAAAAAGGAAATCTGAATATTAGTAAATAGGCCCCTAATAATATATGAGCAATATTTATCTCTGTATAGTGACCTAGAACATGGTATAATTGATATGGTAAGTATTTTTGACAGGTATGTCCCATCTAAAACCCTTTTATTTAACCAGTTGTTGCTAATACTGTATTTCCAACTACAGATGGAGCCGACTTTATGGGGCATATTCACTAAAGAGCAAATTGTCACCAGCGACCACTTCGCTCACTTCTCACCATTTCGCCAGGCAGAATTTTTTTACCACTACGCTAATTCGCTAAAATGAGAAGTTGCGTCCTGGGAGTCTTTTCATTAGCGATACTTCTTCAGTGCAAGAATTTCATAGCGAAGATTCACTAGCGTTCATTTATGCCTTGCAAAAAGTCACTAGTGATCTTATGCCTAGAGCGCGTACATTAAAGTGGTATGGACATTTTTATTAGAGATGTGGTTGCAAATGCTTCAAGTGGTCACTTGTTATTACAAATGCACAAGGAACCTTAATAAAGACAAAAGAGATCCTCTAATGCCCTACACATGAGCCCACCCTAAAGTGAATGTCCCATGCCCCTCAAGTGTCTATTGAAAAAAATCTAACCCAAAAAAGTTAGGACTTTTGCAGGCAATCCTGCTGAAAAAAGAACAAGTAGCCAGGATTTTTAAAACTTTAATGCATTTCCAGCAGACAGGATATGCTGGTGAAGTGAATTGTTGCGAAAAAGGTAACGTTCAGTAAAATTTCGCACTTAACTGAATTTGCAGAGTAACTACCACCAGAGCAAAAAGTCACCTGGCTATAGGCTATAGAGTGCAAATTAACACTAGCGACGGTCTCTATTGCTAGTGAATTGTCGTCTGCACCTGGTAGTGAATAGTGAATGTCCCTGCGGATGGGATTTCTGGCAAAAAAGCCACTAGTATTAGCCACTTTGGTGAGGTAAGAAGAGGATAGAGCTTCCGCACGCCAGTAGGAAATCCAAAATCTTTATTCGGTCATCTTAAAAAACATGAACACACCACGAGCTTGACGCGTTTTGGGCGCGTGCGCCCTTAATCATAAACTTAATCCTCTGCTTATGATTTAGGGCGCATGTGCCCGAAACGCGTCAAGCTCGTGGTGTGTTCATGTTTTTTAAGATGATCGAATAAAGATTTTGGATTTTAACCTACTGGCGTGCAGAAGCTCTATCCTCTTCTTACCTCACCAATTATATACGGCACGGGACGCCAAGGCTTTTTCCAGAACCCAACTTCTGACACTGATCGTGGATCTTTTGCCATTTAACATAGTATGGCGCGGTGAGTCTGAGCGGTCGCTCTCTTTTGTGTTTCTTATTAGCCACTTTGCCCTTTAGTGAATCTGCCCCTATGAGAATCCAGCATAACATGGGACCCTTTTAACTAGTGGAATACAGGGTGTAACATGTTGCAATATATTAGGCCATTACAACTTGCCTATTTTATTGGGAATGATAGATTTCAAGCACACATCTAGGCATTATTTTCCAGGTCCCTCTTTCCCACTGATTGCTGAAAAACAGGAGTAATTCTTCTTATCATATAACAATGCACAAAAGTGTATTTTGCCACTGGGCTAATAAAAGGGAAATGCTTAATTAAATCAGGATCCTAAAAGCAATTCAGTGCATTTTTAAGATGTGCATAATACACATTAATATAGCAATACAATTAAGCTACACATTTTGACTTGCAATAAAGCTTTGGGAATAGTGAAATCTACCTAATAATGACTTGGCACAGCAGTTTTATTTTTATTTCTATTTTTGCTTGCGTACATTTCAGACTGTTAGATCATTTTATAATTATTTTAAAGTGGCCTACTAAAGAATGGAAACATTTATTCTCTACTTTATGGTCTGCAAGGTCTAATGCTGGTCTCAGCATTAGACCTTGCATTATTTCATTAATAATTTGGGGGATTATTTACTAAAACTCAAATTGATCTCATCTTTTTATTAAACTAAACTGGAGCAAACTCCCATCCATGATTTTATCACATTTATCAATAAAATAACTCCAAAAAATTGGGCCAGGAAAAGACTTGATAAAATGTAGTGAAAACTCAACTCAAATCAGACAATTTTTTTTGATTTGACGACACATTTTTCTGATTATTGGACGAAACCCAGGGCAAATTACGATAACTTTACATTGTACAAAGGGACATCTGCCACTGGCCTCAAAATTTTCAGGGTATAATGTATTTTGCTCTAAAAATCAAGTTTTTGCCCAATAAACTTTGACCAGAAAAAAATTAGGTTTAGAAAATAATCCCCCTTGATATTGCTGTATCTTCTCTCTTTCAATCTAGATCTGATACAATATAAGATCCCCGTTTGTATCTTTTAAAGAGAGCTCTCACTATGTATCTGTGAGAGGTAGTTGAATAATGGGGAGCCAAACTATTCCCCAGACCTCATTACATTTTAATACAGTGGTTACTGGGATTTTTAATTTCAAGCTTTCCTTGGAAAGGAAAGGCTGATTTTAGCTCATAACAAAGTTATGGTAAGCTAGAAGAGGGAAGTGTTAGAATTAATCCAACTGGTTTAGTTGATATATATTTGGGAGAGTGACCAAAATGTCTACAGTTTTATTTTGGAAGGTTCTCCATGGCATCGCCCTTCTGTGAAGCATAAATAGCTCTTGGTATACATTTATTATATATCACAACATCATTCTAGTGCAGTGATCCCCAACCAGTGGTTGTTAGCAACATGTTGCTCACCACTCCCTTGGATGTTGCTTCCAGTGGCCTCAAAACAGGTGCTTATTTTTGAATTTAGAACTTGGAGGCAAGTTTTGGTTGCATAAAAAGCAGGTGTACTGCCAAAACAAAGACCCCAGTAGCCAGCTAGTCCAACCAGGCAAATAGCCAATTATAGCACTTACTTTGCACCCTCCAGGAACCAGCTCTTTTTACATTTGAATGTGGCTCACCGGTAAAAAAAGATTGGGGAGCCCATTCTAGTGAGTCCACAAGTGTCTGTCTTTATCCAAAAATGCGTTACCATGATTTTTACTGCACCTACTAGTGACAACTTAAAAGCAGAAGCTGTCAAACTTTGTCAGTTTAAGGAAAGATTGGAAGTCCAGCCTTTGCTAGAACCCCCTTTAGGGCACAAACAGGTCAAAGATATCAAAAATATTGGTGTATCAATCATTCAGACAAAGTTCCAAGAATATCTAGTATAGTAAATAGATTTTCACCACAAATATTTTCAATCAAACTGAGCTTATAGGTATATCTAGGACAGCAAATAGACAGTCTTCTGGCTGAAACCCCTCAAGGGAACCAATATCTTAATCTCTGTCTTTCCATACCCCTGTTCTATTTGATGTCTTTCGTCAAAAAAAAGAGAGAGGTAAAAACTGTAGGAGATTTGAAGGCTCCCACAAGGAACGAGAGCAGTTTTCAATTCAGTATAGATGGATAAACAGCACAACTGCCTTAAAGTCCGTGTGCCTTGAAGCTTGTATAAACACAACTCCCTAGGATCCTATACCTCATAACTTCTCATAAGCAAGTACCTGCCATCCTACAGAGAGCTGGAGGGCTGTGCTTTCCCTAATAAATTCCTTGCTGAACCCACTTGTTAGTCAGGCGTTGTGCACACTAACTACAGAAAGGGCCCTGTGTCTTGAGCATAAATTACTCCAGCGTGCAACTGTCTCCAAGCAAACCCTCCCTCACTAGTTATGGATTACTTTGTTCTCGACTTGACAGGAACATAATTAGAACTCTTGATGAAATCTACCAAATTGTCCCTCCGTGGCCTCAATGGTCAGGAAATTTGGCTGAGTCGTATTTGTCACCGATGTAAAGCCTCTAAACACTTCATATTAACTAGGTTATTAATGTGCAATGTAATCTGTCCAGGAACTGTGAGCACTTCTAGCAAAGGCTTGTGTTCATGGCGCCCTGTAATGAATCAAATACACAGCAAGGCAACAAATAAAAAGTTTCCAAAGGAAACAAATGCATGCAAGCAAGGTTTTTACGTTTTATTTAAAAAAACAACAACAAAAAAACCCATCATTTTCATTAAGGGCTTTTTGTTACATTATTTCTTAGTTTAATTGACTCTAACTCGCCAATATTTTAATTTGTTTAAGCAGGCCTATAATGAATACAGGCTATTAAAGTGTTACAGCCACCCTCTTACATATGCTAATGGTGTTTAGAAACTTGACTGTGTTGTCTTGGTATATTGCCTGCCAAGCAGCAATGTCTCTTTACCATCATAATTACTAGTTTAATAAGCCTGGAAGCAGTTTAGAGCTGAACATCGTGGTATTAAATGGATCTGCTGAATTATGTTGCTCCCACAATGCTGGAGCCATGTATTAGTAATGCAGAGTGAAAGGTCAGGATAAAATCATAACTACCGAATGTGCTTAAGTTGTTTGTAGTAACATTCTTAAATATGTGTTATTTCTCCATTACGGCTAGCTTCATGCTTCCCGCGACTTGTTTTGTGGATTTATAGCTAATGCCCGGTGTACATTTCTTTTCTACAGTATTAAATAGCTTACGGATGTGTTTCAACGGCATAAGTTTACGTTAACTATGCCCCTAGCAAAATTGCTTTTGTGCCCTCAAAACTATATTGAAATCACTTATACGTTGAGATAATATATATATGTGAAGTTATTCCTATTGACTTTTTGGTCTCATCAGCAGTGCCTTTACTTAATGATACTGGCATCTCAGCATACTCATTAAAGGCCCCCCAAATTTTCCAGAGGTTGACCTAATTTACAAAGATATACCTGTATTGATTTTTTTCCATTAACTATGGCCCCATCAGGCCCTGTAAACTCCATGCCACCCTACAGCCATATGCCTTTCCTCCTCTCTAGTTATGTCCCACCTTCTCAGTCTTCTAAATCTGTTAGTAGAATGTTCTTCTCTACTCCAGTGGGCAATGTTGGGTTTAACCATGCCATTGGTTAACATCATATCCTCCTTCCTAACTTGACATTGAAACCATTGAAACGTTAGCAACCACACAATACCTATACATTTTTTTGTGACTGTGTAGGTTTGTAGATTAGCATCTGTGTCCAGACTAAAGAAGTACTCACATTGGGGTTCAGCCACAACTTAGAAGACCCTCCAAGTTGCATTCTACACCCTGCTATGTTTAAGGGAGAAATATGCACCTTCCCAACCGCATTGCTGGCCAGTGTAAACATCCAAGAACCTTCTGTATGAGCTCTCTATCTGCAATGATTAACATGGCTGGCATGTGCCATGTTTTGCTAGGTCACATCCATTATATGTATATTTGGCAACAATCATTGACCAAGAGCATGGACAGCAAAGGGCAAGATCATATTGACTTCCACTGTGCATTTTTCTGGGTAGCACAGCTTGGCAGATGGCATGGCCAAAATGGCACCCACCAAGAGCTCTGTACAACTTTGCACTTAGAGAGCTGGTAAGGGTGGGCTTGTGTGACCAGCGATGATGATGGGGTGGGCTGAGACAGTGTGAGGGTGGCTATTATAGAAAAACATAGGGTGTGAGGTTTATTTATCATTTAATTAATGGTAAAAAAGGCAATGATCCTCAAGCATGCCATCTAGCAATGTTTCAGACCTTCTTCTTCACCTTCAATTGAGGCACTCACTTAGACCTTTAAAGCAGAAGTGAGTCTATAAATACTGACTGCTGAAGGGGAAAGTGGGGCATAGTAAAGCCATGGTGGGCAGATGGAAGAGTTTGGCCTGAACCCACCCATGACCTACAAAGAATGTGTGGTTGCCAGCCCAAACCCACCGACCTGCAGGTCCACACATCACTACTGAACAACCTGGAGCAAACCTGCCTAGACATCACAGTAGTCCAGGTTTTACATACGTGCCCCTAAATATCTATAGACTATATAGATATTTAGGGGTAGAATTTTATATATATACCATTCACCTGGATGAATGAGAAACTTCACAAACACTTACCTCTTTAGTTGTTATTGGTGTACAGAATATTTTTGACATGGTGCAGGACAAAGTGGTGTAGTTACACCAATAGCTTTTTTTTTTTCTTAATTTTTTCACTTTTGAAAAATATATATTTGTATATCATATAGCAAATTATCAGGCTGCATGAACTTTATACAAATAAAAAAAATCATTAAAATGGGCCACTGACTGTCCATTCACAGGCAACTTATCTAGTGCCACACGACTGAAAGTATTTATGTTCTTTTAATGCAAAACAATTGGATACATTGGTCTGAGGCCCTGCTAGCACTAAATAGTTAACTCATCTAAGCAGTCAAGCCTCATATGCATTGTGTTAAAAAAAAGCCTAAAGAATTGCATATGGATTAGAGGGATGAATATTCTATTATTTCAGTCTGTTCTGCTGATCTTCTTATTGTGACTTTGCGCTACAGAAATCTGCCAGGAATTTGGCTTTGCTGTCCTCACCAGTCATTTTAAATGTGTATCAAGCACTTGATAGTGTATGATTTGCGTGCTGTTGCATTTCCGTCTCTTAAATTTTCCACCAATTTATTACTTTTTTTCCCAGCTGTTTTAATATTTCAGGATGATGAATATATACAGCATCATTAAAGGTAAATAAAAAATGCATGAAATTAAAAAAGGGGATATTAGATGTTTCTTCACAGTAATCCCTGGGTCCAGGAGAAATGAAATGTCTCTGCTCTGTCAGGTAATCCCTAAACATGATTAGGGACCTTGTAGTTTCCAAATAGCCTACGTAATATTTGTATCATATAAGCCTATTTATAGAGGGTTTGGGTAGGAGTTGCTTTAGGAAGAGCCATAAATCTTCTTTGCAATTCAGAAAAAATAGTCCTGGCTCTTAATCTCCTTTCCTTTATTATTTTGATTATTTTGATGGCCATGTGCTCTCAATTTATTTTGAGATAGATGGATTTTTCATGTTTCCTGGAGCTATCCATTTGAGAAAGTGAGGCACAGATAGACAAGCTCATTGAACCTTTGACCTTTGGCCCTTCTAAATACATTTTGGCTGTCACAGCAGGTGGACATCCATATACATTGTTGTATGTGGATATTGCTGGCAAAGTCTTGACCTGAGAGCATATGTGAAGATAACAAGACATCACAATGATGAGGACACAACATAGTTAAGAAGATTGTCCAACACATTATCATGGATCTTTCCTGACAGTGAGTTAGTAGGCCAGGGATCATCAACATGTGAATGTTGACTGCTGAAGCAGGAGTACCAAACAAGGGAAGCAAGGCATTTGCTAATTATCAGTATTAGTCATGGGACCAGAGTACATTATTTAGCCTTTCAGCTATCACTATAACTAGAGACTCATTTATTGAACTGTTGAGGTTGGTAAATGTTGGATCATTGCTACTCTCGTCTTGAGTGGTAGGTTTGGGTAGGGTGCTTTATTTAGTGTTTAAATATATAAATAGCTGTAAAAGGTGAGACCTTGGACATCTCTGCAACCAATGAACAAAGAAGGGAGATAGCACTAACAAGGGGTGATCAAGCCTTCTGGCTTCCTTATTTGTCACTATTGTGGTCCCCCTTTCGGTTGGCGCTCATTTCCTTTAAACTCTGGTTTGTCTTATTATATCTTGCCCAAGGTGGCTTCTGGTAACTTAGATCTTGCATAAAACTATTATTGTGTTTATATCTGGTTTCTTACCCCTACCTGTTGACCAACCTTTTATCCTAGCTGCCTGTTCTGACATCTAGCCTGTTTCCCTCACTACAATTTTGCCTCATTCTTGTCTGTGCATTGTTATCTTTGGTGTGATCTCCATAGTGTACAGACTCCCATCAGTCCTGCCACAAAAAATGTTCTGGGGCCCCAAAGGGGGCATTGGTGAAGTGCAGTGCTGGCTTGCATTCTCCTGCTTCACAATAAAGTAAGGCCCCTTTTCCTAATGAGCATATAGTACAGTTTACAGATCAGGTATGAAGCCTGATGTCACTGTAGAAAGTAAATAAGTTAAGATCCATAGGGGCTGATTTACAAAAAGTTGTTTATCCTTGCCATTTTCCTATATAATTTTTTTTTTAAATGAAAAAATTGGACTGAATGCAACATTCTTTCTGTTGCAGTTCTCTCAAATTCGAATAATTCACAATAACTTCAAGTCCAGCTAAAGAAAAATGTGATAAATCTAGGCAATGTAAAATATTCAGATCTGCCGTTACAAACACTGTATTATTTTGAAACATATTCATGATCGGTTGTCAATTTCAAGAGGCTCAAATTCTCCTTTTTTGTGTGCAAATAAATATCACTTATTTCTATGTCAGCTGCCTGCCAGCCTTGGTTTTCTTCTAAGTATTGTCCCCTCTCTGTTTTATGTGCAGTGAGCACTGCTGATTAGGAGCTGTATTTACTGTGTCTGACAAAAAGGTGTGGAAATTAGCTTTTGATTTAAACTGATGATGAGATAGGGTCAATTTAGCAGTGTTAGATGGACAGCTGCACAAAGGATAACAACCAGGATGATTTGAAATTAAAAAATGAGAATGTTTGAAAAGGATGAGCGAGCTGATAACTCAATGTTTAGTGAGCCTTTCAGACCCAAAATACAGATTTGGTTTTTTTTTTCAGAGTTCCCTGTGGCTTTTACTTCTGTATCAAATCCACATGCAGATTCTTTTTTTAGTGTATTTATGTGTTCACCAGTGTGCACTTATGTCCTGTCAGTTCCCTACAAGCTAATAGTGATTTCTGTGCACCTTTCCATAGTTAATAGCCAATGATAACATTCCATATAACCATATTTATATATGTACCCATACATCCAAAGAGGAGCAAAACATTTTTTAATTCAAAGTTTTGGTTCTTCCAGGAGAACATTTCACAAGACATGCCATCATGCCAATAACCTGCAAACAACCTGTCTTGAGAAAGGTTCTCTTGGTAGAACAAAAATGTAGACTTAAAATAAAAACAGTTTGCTCTAAATTCTTCCACTTTGTGCTATGAATTTTATGAATCAAAGCTGGTGCAACCTGCAAATGTATATATTATCTCACATACATTATTGGATGTCAACTTGATGGGGGCTACTCTGGGGTCTGTCCCCAGTGTACTAGGACATAGCATGTGCTTCAAGGAAATTCTCTCATTCTGAGCCCTACCAATAGTAACATAGTAACATACATAGTAAGTTAGGCTGAAAAAAGACTCGCGTCCATCAAGTTCAACCTTTTTTTTTTTTTTAATTTTAACTGCCTAACTGCTAGTTGATCCAGAGGAAGGCAAAAAAACCCATCCTAAGCCTCTCCAATTTGCTTCTGAGGGGGAAAAATTCCTTCCTGACTCTAAAAAAGGCAATCGGACTAGTCCCTGAATCAACTTGTATAATGAACTATCTTCCATAACCCTGTATTCCCTCACTTGCTAAAAAGCCATCCAACCCCTTCTTAAAGCTATCTAATGTATCAGCCTGTACAACTGATTCATGGAGAGAATTCCACATTTTCACAGCTCTCACTGTAAAAAACCCCTTCCGAATATTTAGGTGGAACCTCTTTTCTTCCAAACGGAATGGGTGACCTCGTGTCATCTGGAAGGACCTACTGGTGAATAAAGCATTAGAGAGATTATTATATGACCCCCTTATATATTTATACATAGTTATCATATCACCCCTTAAGCGCCTCTTCTCCAGCGTGAACATCCCCAATTTGGGCAGTCTTTCCTCATAGCTAAGATTTTCCATACCTTTTACCAGCTTAGTTACCCTTCTCTGTACCCTCTCTAATACAATAATGTCCTGTTTGAGTGAGGGAGACCAAAACTGTACGGCATATTCTAGATGTGGCCTTACAAGTGCTCTGTAAAGTGGAAGAATGACCCCCTCCTCCCGTGACTCTATGCCCCTTTCAATACAGCTCAAGACCTTATTGGCCCTTGATGCTGCTGACTGGCATTGCTTGCTACAGCCAAGTTTATCATCTACAAGGACTCCAAGGTCCTTTTCCATAATGGATTTGCCTAGTGCGGTCCCATTAAGGGTATAAGTGGCTTGAATATTTTTACATCCCAGGTGCATGACTTTACATTTATCAATATTGAATCTCATTTGCCACTTATCTGCCCAGATTGTCAAGATCCTGTTGCAAGGATGCCACATCCTAAATGGAATTAATTGGGCTGGATAGTTTTGTGTCATCTGCAAACACTGATACATTACTTACAACACCCTCCCCTAAGTCATTAATGAAAGTTAAATAAAAGTGGACCCAACACCAAGCCCCGAGGGACCCCACTAAGAACCTTACTCCAAGTAGAGAATGTACCATTAACAACCACCCTCTGTACCCGATCCTGTAGCCAGTTCCCTATCCATGTGCAAACGACTTCATTAAGCCCAACAGACCTTAGTTTAGAAAGCAGTCGTTTGTAGGGCACGGTATCAAACGCTTTGGTAAAATCCAAATATATCACATCTACTGCCCCTCCACTGTCCAGCATCTTACTTACCTCATCATAAAAAGCAATCAAATTTGTCTGGCATGACCTATCCTTCATAAAGCCATGCTGATTGCTGCTCATAATGCCATTCCCTAGGTCAAAATTTTGAATGTGATCCCTTAACAAGCCTTCAAATAATTTGCCCACCACAGATGTCAAACTTACTGGCCTATAATTGCCAGGCTGAGATCGTAATCCCTTTTTAAATATTGGGATGACATCAGCTTTCCTCCAATCCATAGGCACAATACCAGATGAAAGTAAATCTGAGAAAATCAGAAATAGGGGATGGTCTAAAACTGAACTAAGCTCTCTTAGAACCCGTGGATGTATACCATCAGGCCCTGGCGCCTTGTTTACATAAATTTTTAGTAAAGCTTTATGAATCATATCCTGAGTCAGCCACTGACTAGATTGAGCTGAGTCAGTGCATCTATGAAGCAAACCTGGGAACTCAGACTCTATTGTATACACTGAAGAAAAAAACTGATTTAGCACATTTGCCTTTTCTGTATCGGTTACAACCATACTGGTAGAGTTCTTACAGTCTGGTAGGTGTTGCCTACCAATAGAGTTCTTACAGAGTTTTTACAGTCTGGTAGGTGTTGCCTATGGGCCTATCTCACACTACAATTTCCCTACTATCTATACCTCCTTATTTTCAACTTCAGTAAGGCTTGTTATCATAGAGCTTAATCTTCATGCTGAGGTCTCCTCAGCCCCCTTCTCAAATGGAGTCTAACAGAACTATGTTCTCCCCTCCCCCCTTTCACAGACTAGGGAATATGATCTACTCACACTACTATGGGCCTGTTGGAACACATCCCTCTCTAAGGGCATTGGTTGCACTTCCTTATGGTAGGGATTGTGAACTCCTTACCACTCCTTTACAATGATCAGTAAACCCAACATGTGATACTTTATTATTTTTCTTTGGCTTTACTACTCCCGTTTCTTCATCTTTTTTTTTTTTTTTTTAAATTAGAGGTGATCAGTTAGATTAAGACTGTCATTGACCATAGCCTGAATGTGATAGGGGCATTAGATTGTAAGCTCCACTGAGACAGGAACTGATATGAAGGATGTACTGTATGATCTCTAATGCACTTCAGAATACTGTATATCACTGTTATATAAATAAAGCATACTAATAATGATAGCCAGCAGACCCATTTGAAAATATATGCCTCATCTCAGTTAGAATTTCTGGAACTGAAAGATCAATATCTATTATTATGTGAGTTGAAAGACTTAATATTAGAACATGAATATAGGATGCTTTTCTTAAACACTGCAGCCTATAGTGCCAAAGAATGCATCATGTCCTAAAATTATTGGTTACTGTAATCCTCAGTTTGAAGACATTCTCAGATCACTGCATGGCTGCTGGACATCATATCTGCTGCAACGTGAGACCAAAGCAGCTCTGCAGGTCAACTTGATTGGAACCTACTATCATTACCCATTGGCTTTGGGTAAATTATAAGCAAAGCTCATACCTTTAGTCTTTAATAGGAGGGTGTAAGCCCTTCCTTAAAACAAATTATATTAAATAACAGCTTTGCTTGCAGAGTCCTACAATTGTTATAGCACAATGTTATACGCAAGTTAAAAAAAAAACAATTTCCATCACTGTTAATGAAAAACATCCTCAAGCAAACTGATTTAAACTGTTTCTTTTGCATTGCAACTGAAATATGAACTAGGGCACAATACATTTTTTAGAAGATACTTAGGGGCAGATTTAAAAAATTCACGTGAATAATTCAAAGTTCGATCAAATTTAATATAAATCCGAATTTGAATATGCAAATTAGCCAAATTTGACCATCAAATATTCGAATTCGAATTATTTGAATATTTGAATAAAATTTTATTCGAATATTCGAATATTTGATGGTCGAATAACTTCCCCTTTAAATTTTTATTCGACCACCTACTTTGCCAGGATCAAGCTACCGAATTGGGAATCATTAGCTGAGATCAATCGAATATTCAATTGATCGGATTTTTTATATTTGATCATTCGATCGATCGAATTGCGGTAAAATCCTTCAAATTCAATAGTCGATTTCGAAGGATTTTACTACCCCACTATTCTCATGGTCGAATTTTTTTTTTTTTAATTCGAAATTCAACCATTAGTAAATATGCCCCTTAATGTATTTCAGTGGGGATGGGGATCAATATATTTTGGGATTCAGTCTACATCTTTGGTATGATGCTCAAAATAACTCCAGATTTTCATGAAAGAAAACTGGTGTGTCTGATCTGTTATAACTGTTGGGATTTAGATGCATGTAGATCAGAACCAGTGGCCAAAATGTCCAAGATTCTCATTTAAGAAGGTTGCCTTATTTAATTGTATGGAATCCCCTTCTATTGAGTATAGGTAACTCCTAGTAACCTTCAGGATCATTTCAGTGTCCATCAGTGTTTATGGGTGTCCGTCTTTATACAAAAAATTTATTTTGCCTACATCTCTGGTGGTCCTTCTAAACCAGAGGTTGTTCAATGTACCATTGCAATCTAGCCTATAAGTGTATATTTATTCAACCATAACTTCTTTAATATCTAAAGCATAAAATCAGATTGCACCCCAGTTCACTCCCTAACTGACCATTAAGCTGGGCTTCCTGGCATATCTAGGATAGCAAATTGACGGTCTCCTCAAATCTCAGCCTTATCCTTCATGCTTATCTAGTCGAGCAAATTGATGTTCACCTCAAATCTTAGCCTTATCCTTCAGGCTTATTTATTCTTTGACAGTATACCCCAGTGATCCCCAACCAGTAGCTCGTGAGCAACATGTTGCTCTCCAACCCCTTGGATGTTGCTCCCAGTGGCCTCAAAGCAGGTGCTTATTTTTGAATTACTGGTTTAGAGGCAAGTTTTGGTTGCATAAAAAACAGATGTCCTGCCAAACATTCTCTCCTGTAGGCTGCCAGTCCATATAGGGGTTACCAAAAATCCAATCAGAGCTCTTATTTGACATCCCCATGGACATTTTCATGCTGGTGTTGCTCTCCAACTCTTTTTTGAATTTAAATGTGGCTCATGAGCAAAAAAGGTTGGGGACCCCTGGTCTACCCCATAGTATGAGCACTAAAGCAACTGCACTTGCTGAACAATCTTGAATATGTTTTGCCATTCGTCCACCTTATCCTTCAGGCTTATTTATTCTTTGACAGTATACCCCAGTGATCCCCAACCAGTAGCTCGTGAGCAACATGTTGCTCTCCAACCCCTAGGATGTTGCTCCTAATGGCCTCAAAGATGCTTATTTTTGAATACTTGGCTTAATGCCACATAGATGCTACCAAATAGCCAATCACTGCCCTTATTTTGCACCACCTAGGAACATTTTCCATGCTTGTGAATGTGGCTCACTGGTTAAAAAAAGGTTGTGGACCCCTGTTGTAGACTTATCACCATACTGTACATATATCATGACCTGGATGAATGAAAACATACAGTACATAGCAATACACACAGTTGGTATTACTTTTTTATTTGAAATGACAGCACAATAATATTAGCAAGTGGGGATAACCTCTTTGTGCATCAACAGTTCAGAACTATTATCCACTTTTTCCAAACTCAATAGTGTGCCTTTCCTATTCCATTTATTGGTACACAATAGCCAACTTGGATGGATGTGTTTAAAATTCATATTCTAAGCCGCGGATTGGGTCCAATCTAACTGTAACCTAGTTAGTCTGATGGCAGTCACCATTTATCATTCATATCGTTGAAAAAGTGAAATGTCAAGTTTGTGGCACGAGGAACATTTTGCAGCCTAAGTCTGGGATTAACACTTCCTGAACAGAAGGTGTGATTGATCACAGTCATAACAGAGAATAGATTATACCGAGCACATTACAATTGTATGTCTCCTCTGTTCAAGCACATGGGCATCAGAGATAGGATTGTGCATCGTCTAATCAAGGGATCCCTCCTACTGTGCATCCCTTTTACAGGGGGAAAAAAGGTCACCACTTTATGTATTCTTTTTTATCTTTCAACTGAACTTTTCCATTTTACTTCTTGATACATCAAAATGCAGGCAAATAATTTCAAATTCAAATAATAGAGATTGCCTCACATGACTTGTTAATTTATATTGAGGCTAATTCGACTTGCAATAAAAATAAACTTTCGGTTACAGAGAAAAGGTGAAATAATTGTGTCATTTCCTCCTTTCCTATGTGCATATAAAAGTCTAAATAAATAAATAAACTAATTAGACTTTTCCAAGGTAGAACTGTAGAGGCAGTTGCTGGTAAGCTCAGGAATATGGGGAGCCTTGTGTGGGGGTTACTTACTGATGAATAATTTTATATCTACAAAAGGCTCCCCTGTATGCAAAGATGAAAATAAAGTTCATACCTAGACCTTGCAAATGGGGTGCTCCCAAATTTCTTGAAGTTGCATACAGATGTGGAGAAAATGTTTCAGGAGTTATTCAGCCCTTCCCAATTTTCATCACTTCAGGAAAGGCTGAAGAAGTTCTAAAAAGTTTGTTGCAAATATGAGTTTCTCTATGTATCTTGAATACATTTGCTAACACCCTATTTGTAAAGCCCAGGTAACTACTGTTTCATCTTTGTGTATGTACTGACTGGAAGAGGTCAGAGGCTGGAGCTAGGAAAATCCCATTATTATTTTTGTTGAGTTCCCATATTCCTGGGGACCCGAGCTGTCTCTATATTTCCTTCCTTGGAAAGGTCAAATTAGAATATTTATTTTGACGTTTATATGCATTTGAGAAAAAAGGAAACACTAATGTTCTGTAACGACTGTAAATTACTAGATTATATTACCATTTGTCTTTAACTGAATGTGTATTTTTGCTCCCTGTAGGTTTTCTGTATGGGAACCTAAAAAAGGTGTTCAATAACTAGTGGCACCACCATTGCATTTGTCTAAATTGATCACTATACCTAGATGGTTACTTACTTCTTTCTAATTATAATCTACCTATCTATTTATTTATCCTGTTTGATCCATCCATCCATCACTATATACTTCAATATATCAGCTGTTTCTACACAGGGCATGTATCTCCTTCCTCCTGTGTCTCATAAAAACAACCATAGGGCCCCTCAAGAGGCCCCCCTTCCCAAATCACACCAGTAGCACTGTAGCATTGTAAGGTGGCATCTCAAGCTGCCCCAGGTCCTCTTCTTTGAAATCTCCCTACAGGAACAAGTGCAGCTGAAACCAATCCAGACTTTGCTTCAACTGCACATGCCCTATGTCAGTGATCAGAAGAGGCATGACATAGCTCTTGCCAACCACACTACATTACTCTGCATTTTTTTAGCTAGGAAATAAGATGTGGTTTTGTGACTCCCTAATGGTGAGGTTCAGTAGTTGGGAGGGTGGCAGCTGGAGAGGGCTTAGGATCATCTTCATTGTTTTGTTCTCCTCAAACACATGTCATGTTTTTTGGGCATTTTTGTTTGAATTAAATGTAGTTTTTATCACGTTGTTTGTATTAATTTATACATGTATATTGCTTCATATACAGTGGCACTATATATATATATATATATATATATATATATATATAGACAGAGAGAGAGAGAGAGAGAGAGAAACCTTCACTTTCATTTCTGTATGTATCTGTAGGTATGCCTCTTTGCATATTCATACATCTTATTTTTCTTTCTCAGCCAGAAATTTTGATTGTACCTTTGGCACAGCTGGTGAGTTTTTCGCGATGGGACTGAAATATATTAAGTTTTAATGGATTCATAATTAAATGCTGTGTGTTTATTATGGTTTTCATCATGCCCGAGGGCTCTTCTAAAAAGACAAAATTACTCAGTGCAATCAAAAAAGAGGTAAGAAGGTCCAGGGCGTCCTGCTGGTTTTGGCTGGCTCTGTACATGCGGTATCAGTATGCTTAGCCGTATGTCTCTGTGCTTTCATGTGAACTCAACTATCTCCTCTCTGTCTCTCTTCACTTCATTCGCTGCACACTGACGTCAACGAGAGGAGGAAAGATTTGAGGATCGCCCAGTTTGTTCTGATATAAAGAAATGTTTAGCTGTGTGAGAGGTGGCCTAGTCAGAGTGTCTGAGTGACATTTCAACAGAGAGTCTATAGGGATTGATCACTTTATGGCTCCTCACATTCCTGCTGTGTCCTGTATGAATGCTCTAGTCTAATCTTCACAGTGAGACAGATGCCATTCCCCTGGGCTTTGGTACTCAACACCTTGTTAGAAAGGGCTTATAGTGACACATTTCACTTTTTTCGTTTCAAGCCTTGTCTTCAGCATTAATATTTCCTTTGCTGGTCAAGTTTCACGACTCTTTCCATTCAATGTCTCTCCTGTGTTCCAACCATGTAATATTAGTAGCTGTGATGCAGGGCAGACCTACATATCTGTAGTTCTGGTTCATGTAGTCTTTTGTTGTTTTACAGAAGAGTTGGGGAGGAAAAAGTAGAGGCAGCAGAACAAATGGCCAAGATGTATAGGAGGCCTGGTGTAAGACTTTAGCAGAATTTCTCTATAATGTACAAGAACTATTTATATCTTATAAGACAAATTTTTACAAACATGTCTTATGCTTTTTAGAGTTAATTATTATTGAAATCTGTATACCTTATTTAAAAAATTAAAATGATATCCATGACCTTTATGAAAGCACTCAGCTTGCAGCCTTGTACATTTGTAAATTGACCCCCTTCCCTTGATAGACTGGTCTCCCCTTAGCTTATAACAAGGCCACAGATATATAGAAATATTGAGGTAACAATTACCCTGCACTCACCCAAAATCCCACCCTAACTGGCCTTCAGGCTGGGCCCCCTTAGCTTATAACAAGGTTACAGATATATATAGAAAAGTTGGGGTAACAGTCACCCTGCTATAGTTCCAGGGGTACCCAGGGTACAAATAAGCACTCACCCCAAATCTCACCCTAATTGGCCTTCAGACTGAGCCCATTAGCTCATAACAAGGTTATAGATATATAGAAATATTGGGGTAACAGTCACCCTGCTATAGTTCCAGGGGTACTCAGGGCACAAATAAGCACTCACCCCAAATCTCACCCTAACTGGCCTTCAGACTGGGCCCCCTTACCTCATAACAAGGTTACAAATATAAATATATATTTGGAAAACAGTCACCTTCCTATAGTTCCAGGGGTACCAAGGGCACAAATAAGCGCTCACCCCAAATCTCCCCCTAACTGGGCCCATTAGCTCAAAACAAGGTTAAAGAGATATAAAAACATTGGTGTAACAGTCACCCTACTATAGTTCTGTGGTTATCGAATGCACAAATAAGTGCTCACCCCAAATCTCACCCAAACTATTCTTTGGCCTGGGCCTCCTCACCTCATAACAAGGTTACAGATATCTAGAAACATTGGGGTAACAGTCACCCTGCTATAGTTCCATGGGTACACAGGGCACAAATAAGCACTCACCCCAAATCTCACTCTAACTGGCCTTCAGGCTGGGTACCTCAAAACTCATAACGATATTTCAGAAACAGGGGTACCCAAGGCAGCACCCAAAATCTTTCACTACTGGTTCAGGCTTCAATCTATATGCTACCTTGGGCTCCTCAAAGAAGAGCATAGCACCACCTTTTTTAGACTTTGCCACAAGGAATCAACACCCAACTTACCTTGCTGGTCTGGTGCAGCATAATATAGTGTATAGACCTGACCTTGTAGATTTGTAAAAATGTGTTTTTCATTCTAGATGGTGCCCTTATTTCCTATTGCTGAGACAGAGGAATGCAAGACAGGGTTGATGATTCCAACAGTAACACATGTATCAGAATGGCAGGTGTCCGCAGGGTGACAGTAAATAACATGGGCACTGGCCTGTCATTATTGTTCTTTTGTCTCAGTCTATAAATATTTAAATATGGGAAGAGGGACCATATGTTATTCCTGATTATGCTTTTCTGAGGCGGTGGCACGCAGCTGGTCATATGTGAACTCCAACTTGAGCAGACACTAAAAATATAACTTCATAACCACAAATTCAAGAAGAATTTTTTTTCAAGAGAAATTCACAGTATAATTCTGGATAAAATATAAACACAATTATATTCAAAATCATATTCTTGTACAAATTAATTGATTCTCTGTGCAGTTGCGGGCTAAAGGGGCCCATTCCAAAGGTTAGTTAGTGTGAGATTTGGGGTGAGTGCTTATTTGTACCATGGATACCCCTGGAACTATAGCAGTGTGACTGTTACCGAAATGTTTCTATATATCTGTAACATTGTTATGAGCTAAGAGGCCCAGCCTGAAAGCCAGTTTGTGTGAGATTTGGGGTGAGGGCTTATTTGTGCCCTGGGTACCCATGGAGCTTTATCAGGGTGACTGTTACACGAATGTTTCAGTATATCTGTGACCTTGTTCTCACATAAAGGGGCCCAGTCTGAAGGCCAGTTAGGGGGAGATTTGGGGTGAGTGCTTATTTGTGTCCTGGGTACCCCTGGAGCTTTATCAGGGTGACTGTTACCCCAATGTTTCTCTATATCTGTAACCTTGTTATGAGCTAAGGGGGCCCAGTCTAAAGGCCAGTTAGGGGGAGAATTGGGATGAGTGCTTATTTGTGCCCTGGGTACCCCTGAAACTAAAGCAGTGTGACTATTACCCAAATGTTTAAATATATCTGTAACTTTGTTATGAGTTAAGGGGGCCCAGCCTGAAGGCCTCTTAGGGGACGATTTGGGTTAAGTACTTATTTGTGCCCTGGGTACCCCATGAACTATAGCAGGGTGAATGATACTTCGACAATATATAAATGTTTTATTTGGTAGGATACAGATTGGATATTACTCATAAAACCTCTGCTCTAGAGAATCCAGAGGAAAAAAATTTGTCATTTGCTATTTCAACCTCATGGGGTGTATCAAGTCATTGTAGTTCACAAACAGTGAAAGGGTTGGATCTGAACTTTTCTGCTTTGCCCAGGGCCCTTGCATTCACATAATACTCACCTTTCTTTTTATTAGCAAAACATCCATAAAAGCATGCAAACAAGACACTTTACATTACTTGGCAATATTCTGATGAATGAATCTATATTCATATTTTACTAAAAAAAAATAGAAGAAGTCATGTAAACAAGAAAGGCCAGTTGGCTAGCCCTTGCTACAACCTTTCCGTTTTATGACAAAAGACAGATAATTAGCATAGCAACAGTAAGCAGCCTTTCCAAATTTGTGGCAATTATGCATTCTGTTAACCGTGACTCCAGTCAAAAGGTAATTGGCTTGCAGTAACATGACATTTCAAATCATCTCTTGAAATTACATCAAAAGGCCGGCCTGCTTTGTTTTGATTGGGGAACAATCAATTTGAAAAGTGGCAATGCTGCTCACTGTTTCCTATTAATTAGACTAATTGCCGAACGTTGGCCTGCGAATCACATGGAACGGAGATGCCACAAAGGCGGCGGCCTTCAGCGTTGCTGTGGTTGTTGCTCGTTCCACTCACTTGCACCGCGACAAACAGTTACAATTCTGCCTTGGAGCAGCTCGGCAGTTAGTCTATTGGTGACGTTTATTGGGATAATTTCCTGTTAAAAAGGGAACTACCATAGCTATAGAGTGTGCTTTGTATTTATAGTTATATATCATTTTTATATACTTTTTGATGTTTTTTAATGGGTCTTATACCCATCCATGTAACAATGTCAAATTGCGCTTCTGAGCACTTTTGCTCATTTAATCATTTTTCTTTTTTAGTTTTCTTGATATTAGCAGTTGTTCACTGTTTATTTCATGAATGCATATCATGATGCAGACAAGGGCCTTGCAGAATGTCAAAAAGATTAATTTACTGAGGATGGAAGTGTTGTCTGTGGAAGTTGTCGGTTTCTCAGTGGAAACAGACACACGTCTAGTGATGCTTCCTGCCTCAGTAACTTTTTTGTTGTTTTGTCCAACAGCAGAAGTCTCCTTTAGTTCTCATGATTTTAGCAGTTATTCACTTCTAATACCATAACTGTTTAATAGGGGAAATCCCAGTGTAACCACCTTGGTGCAGGGGGGCCACAGATATAGCAGCTCCACATTCTGGACAGAACTGCAAAAAGCACGTGTCTGGAGGGAGGCCCATGGGGGACATCCTGAATGCAGGGTCGTACAAACCTAGTTCATCCACACAATTTTCCTTTTCCTTCATAGTGATGGGGTTTTCTTTTGCAGCAGGAAAAAATATGGTTGTCACAGTGATAAATCAGAATCTGCAATACTTTTTAACAAAACCCCATTTAACAAAACTAGGTTTTGATAGGAACCTTGTGTTACAGATGATTTATTTCAAAGTTCTGCATTCCAGCATACATTGCTTCTCATCTTGCTTGGGTTAATTGACAGTAAATAATGCTACTGTATTTGCTCGATTTCCATATATTCAGTATAATAAATGTGTTGCCAAAGTAGAAACAGAGTGTATGTTAATTTATACGACTACTCACTATCTCCTCACTAGGTTACTACAACTCAAGAGGATCAATGGGGATACTTCTAAATGAAGGGCCTCAACTAAAACATTGGTTTTAATGTATTGGGATTCCTACCACTACCTTACCCTTACCCTACAGAATATAATGCTGTATGCACCTCTGTTGCCACCATTTGCCTATTTTTTTAAACATCAACCCAATACACACACCAAATAAAGAAACAGTCCCCCCACACTTGCCAACCAAAAGGTATTTTTTTACAGAACATCAACACTTTTATACAGATATTTCTTTATACATTTAAAGGGGCAGATTTACTAAATTCACATGAAGAATTCGAAGTTCGATCAAATTTTAATTAAATTCGAATTCGAATCTTCGAATATGCAAATTAGGCAAATTCGACCATCGAATATTCGAATGATTCGAATATTCAAATAAAATATTCGATGATATTCGATTCGATGGTCGAATAACTTCCCCTTTAAATTTTTGTTTGACCACCTACTTCGCCAGGATCAAGCTACTGAATTGGGAATCATTAGCTGAGATTGAATAAAAAAAATTTGATCGATCGATTAAAAACGTTTGAATCGATCGATTCGAATATTCAATCTTTTTTATATTCGATCGTTCGTTCGATCGAATTGCGGTAAAATCCTTCAAATTTGATAGTCGAATTCAAAGGATTTTACTTCCACACTATTCCCATGGTCGAATTTCGAATTGTTTTTTAATTCGAAATTCGACCAATAGTAAATCTGCCCCTTATTGTATGGAGAGCCCAACAAAATGCTGGACCATTATAACTTCCCAAAAGATCCTTGGGCTTATTGTATATATGGTGCCACTCCTATCAGCACTCCTATCCCATCGGCACCAAATTTGCCCAGGAGCTGTAACGCATAGCAGCCATTCAGCAGGTAGCATTTACTGGTCTCCTGTTTGAAAGCAAATATTTTATTGGTTGCTATGGGGTACTGCTCCTGGGCAAACTTAGTGCTCTTTTTTTTTTTTTTACAAATGAAGTATTTTGCCTTCACCAGTACAGTCATACCAGATTGCATATTAGAGTAGAATGATAGGTCAGTGAGGTTGCTTGTAACATGTGACACTCTTCTTAACTCAAAGTTTTCCTGAGAAAAAAAATTGATTTTTTTTTGTGATTATTTATTATACCCCAAAGCTCCTAAAAATCCAAAAATGCACCATCTGAATCCCATTGAGGGCATGTAGAAGTCAATGGCAGATGTCCCAGAAGTTGTGCTAAATAGTCCTCTAAAGTCTGGGTTTTCATCCAATAATCAGATAAAGTAGAGTTTTCACAGATACAATTTAAAAAAAATTTAGTTTTCAGAGAGTCAATCATGCGATTTGAGAAAAAAAAAACTAATGATAAATGAGTTAAATTCATGGAATGGAGTTTGGTCAGAATATATAGGCCGAGGCTAAATACTCCTCAAATAGATGCTAATGGAGTCTGTAGTATTAAGTCCACTTATGCAGTCATGTTCTCACCATCTTCCTATACCAGATGTCCTTTTCTCTTTCTATTAGAAATGGCACCACTATATGTTTGAACTAGGGCAGTTGCACTTCTTTGGACCACTTTTGATAGCTCTTTATTTGTCTTTATTTGTCTCTGGAAACATTGAATGTGACATGGCCACATTTTGTCATATTCCACCTCTCTACAAAATACCACCCATTAAATCATCCCGGGAATTTCTTGACATGAATATTGCCATTCAATAAAAAAAATGCTTCCTCCAAATTTTATTTGAATAATTCCCAGGAGCAAAGACTTTCAAATGTCACAGTAATTCATTGTTTTTCCTTACTACATAAGAGGTATACGTGAAGCACTGGAGACTTAATTCTTTGCTTCTGTTTATAAAAGAGCTAACTGTGAAAATGCCCAAGATTAAAAAGCAAATATAGACTGAACTGTACCTTATTGTTCTCTTATCAAACAGATATGACTGCTCCAACTCATAATTTAGATTAAATAATTCATTGCAATCTTAGTCACGGGTCCTATGTATGTATTATCAAATATACCTTGGATTTAATGTAAAGCCTCAACTAGAAACTAAAACCATCAATGACATTTCCTGAAACTCTTATTTTTTTCAGTTTTTTATCAAGTTAAAATCACACAAAAAAATAAACTGATTTATTTTGATTTTCTATGTTATGTACTCTTATTTCTTTGGTTTATTTTGCATAAACGTTATGTGTATGCAGCCAGTTAGTAATAGAAATGTTAGTAAAATCTGGTACAGATGTGGGACCTGTTATCCAGAATGCTCAAAACCTGGGCTTTTCCATAATTTGGAAAGGTATGTGAGGGTGTGAAATGCACCAAATGCAAGATTTGGATTAGGATTCTTAGGGACTGGGTAAAAATGAGGTTTAAAAATGCTTTTATTCTAGTTCATTCTTTATCTAAATCTTGTTTTTTTAATCTTGTTTTATTTGGGGTTAGTCACATTTTTTTGTTTTCTTCTAAAAATTAAAAAGCTTGCCATAGTGTGGCCATCAAGCTTTTCATTTTTAAAGGAAAACACATGTGGTTTAAAAATATTGTGTGGAAAAAAGCATGCATGGCAGAACAAAATTGTGAAAGGCAGAAAAAAGTTAAATTAGGAACACACCATTTTTTTAAACTCATTTTACCAGGTACAGTACTTTCCTTAAAGGACATCTATCACAGCCGAAATCAAATACATGTTAACAATATGACCAGTACAACCTAAACACATTTAATCAAAAAGTTTATAGTTTTTAAAAAAAAAAAGCAGCAGCTTTTAAAAAAATCCCTTACTTTGTCAAATGGGTTCTTTCACTTAGTGAGTCCATACTGTGACTATAACATGCAAATGAGTTCATGAGCATGCTCAGATTGTAGCACTGCCCTGAATATTCTACCCAGAATGCCTAGCTTTAGTATACTCCTCCACTTGAAGTATCACAAGATTTCCCTATCTTGTCCCTTGCTGGTGATGTCATTGTGCAAATGAAGGGCACACACTAACTTCCAGACAGGTAGCAGCACTGCTACTACTGGCTGATTTGAAAATATCTTAGATGGGTTGCTAAGGAACCAAGGAATTTCAACTGAGCATGTATGAGATTTAAGAGTTACAGTTGGCTGTGAAAATATAGGTAGGAGGAGTCAGTGAAATCCAAGATGCCTGCCTCAGCTAGAACTGCAGTGGAGATGGGGGGAGATTTTGCAGAAGGTATAGTGGGCTAATGATTTACATTATACAAACAATTCTAACTTTTTAAAAAATCATATTTATTGAACTTTCACAGTGTATTTACTTACTAAATGATTGGTGCCCTTTAAGGACCGACGGCAAGGTCGGAAGTTTATTGGCCCATGTGTGTGCATTTATGAAAACTCTTTGAGTTTGCATCCATTTATGTTCCATTTTTTTTTCATTTTACAAGGTCCTTTACTTAAGGCCCCACACATGGCCCGATAAAAGCTGCCGGAAGACCGAGTCAGCAATATCGCCAAATGAGCGGATCTCCCTGTGTTTGGCCAGCTTTAGAGTAAAACCCTTTTCCAGTAGCGCACACAGCATTATCTTCACTGGATTATCTTATCTTATTTTTGCGCTGAAATTGACCCTGTGTACACTTAGGGGCAGATTTATCAAGGGTCTAATTTCATATTAATGGGAATTTTTATGAAGACCAATCAAAATGTAGTTAAAATTAGAATTTTTTTCATTTCGGGTGAATAGGCTGCATTCGAATTTTTCAAATCGAATTTTTAACGTACTCGATCGAATTCGATTGGAAGGATTTTAATGAAAAAAAAAATCTTTGATTTTTCAAAGTCCACCAAAAGACTCCAATTAGGTTTTAGGAGGTCCCCCATAGGTCGGACTTTTACTTTGACCCTTGATAAATCTGACATTTGATAAATGCTGTGTGCGACTGGCTTTAATGTCATGTGACTTTAAAGGACAAGGAAAGTGAGATCCATTTGGGAGTGGCAATATGTTATTCCCATGCAGTGAACCCAATCGCTAAGTCTGGTCAGCTGCAGTTCCCCCATTTCTTGTCCCTTACCCTTTTGAAATTTCTTCCCCTCCTGAATTCTAAATTCATGTCAAAAATATTTTTCATATCACTGCTCTGCACTTTTATTGGCATTAAATAAATAGTTTGTGATTCTTTTTACCATGAAATCAGTGAAGGAAAAAGTTGAAACTTCAATGAATACATTCCAGTTTCCCCCATCTTTGCTGCAATCAAGTTCATCAACAATTCTTTCTAAATCCTTCCCCATAACTAATTTGCCTCAAGTTATGACTTTTAAATGAAGAACCTGTCCCGCTTCAACAAAAAAATTGTGAAAAAGGCGAAAAATTTATGAAACACATTAAAGTCTACGAGCAAAATGAAGCAATATATACTATGGGTGACTTTTTTGTCTTGGTAACTTTTTTTGTGGAATATATATATATATATTATAATCTATGGGCAACGTCTACTCTCTTTTTTTTGTCCTCACTCCAATTGCATTAACGTCAATGGATGTTTTCATGTGGTTTTACTCTGTGAAAAACATTTCTGTAGTGAAAAACCCACTGATGACAAAATGTCAAAATTTGCTGTGAAATGCATTCTGAAAAAATTCACTCATCGTTAATTACTGGGACTAGGTGCATATTTATCCACGTTAAACTTCATCTGCCATTTCTCTGGATATCCTACTAATTCACTCCAGAAAATAACCTTTTTTGAGTTTGATCTTGTGTAATTTCTCTCTGTTCTTTCCTTAATATATGCAACCAAGCCACGTCTGAAAAACCAAATCAGTTCCTCTATTATCTCAATAAATAGTCACAAATATATATTTTTTTTGTAAAGTGGACAAACAAATAAATAAAAAAGGGCTCTTTGGAGAAAGCAATATATTGCAGCCAAGCTGCCATTATGCATCTCCTGTAATGATCTGCTTTTATGAAAACTCTTTGAGTTTGCATCTGAGGCAAATTAGGAGATAGAACAAGATTGAAGCCTTTTAGCGTACAGTTTAAGTGCCGGTTCCACATGCCTGAACACATGCTGGAAACAGCTTTGTTAAAATTCAGGCCGACACCTTGGCTGTCACTGCTGGTTCTAGTGTAGTCAAGTTCCCTCGTTTGAAGCACAGCAAATCTTTGCTCAGTTAAGCAAGCAGCAGTCAGAGACAAGATTGGCCCAGAGCCCAGGATCCTTAGGTTTTTTTCCCCTCATGATACACCTGAATAATATATTGACGAGACATTGCTACCGAAACCGGGTGAAGAAACACTAGATAAAAATAAAATGTAATTAGATTGTCATAAGACTGACAGACTCACGTGAAAACTGAAACTCACAGTGGGAATTTCTCTTTTTCCTGGAGGTTTTGGTCTTTGCTGTTAATCCACATGTCGAGGAAGGGATCTAAATCATCCCAAAATTCTAAGTGTTTGTATAAATAGTTTGAGCTTGTCCATGCTACATCATAATGTCTCAGCACGATTTAGCTCAGCTGTAGCACAGCAGCCGGTTTTATGTGCGAGTTCTTATATTCTTGTTCAGTCTTTCTTCTTAACTGGGAAACACCATGGTTTCTTCACAGAGTATTGGATTTAATAGTCTTCTTGAATTTTTATTTTAATTTATTTTAAAACAATCTAACTAAACAGTGAGATAGTCTGGAAATCCTTAGTATCTAAAAGAACCTGTTTAAGCAACAATTCTTCCTTTGTGCATGGGGGGAGGTCTAGAGAAGATACGACAAACATGAAATTTGCAAAACAATTTGAAATTTTTTTTGATATACTGACACTTTTAGAAAACACAACAGTTTCTCTTTGACATTTACGTTCCCATTGAAGTTCACACCCACTTATTTTATCACCCCTGGAAGGCTAAATTTCAGGTTAAATTTATATTTTAAATTTTATATAAGTTGGGTATGAATTATAAAGAGGAATTTTCACAGATTTGGTTACTGCCCCTTTTTGACGTTTTAGGTTTAATTCTCCTGTTGGATTCTTGCTCAAGCACTGGCTTACTTACTGGCTATTTACTCCAGTTCTATGAAAGTCCCAGGGCTCTGATTGGCTACAGGTTTATTCTAGCTGTTGATCCAATAATATAAAGTTGGGCTAAGCTTGTGCTACAGATAATCCTGTTCGGTCTTTGTGGGCTGGTTCTTCTTTTGGTTTGGAACAAAACAGGCAAAATGTTCACTCATGAATTATTTCACCAATCATGCTGGACCTTGCTTTGTATGTAGGATACCCCATACACTTCCCTGGTGTATGGGGTAGTAGATGAGGGTGGAAAAGAGCTGTAAAGAAAGGCAGAAATTTAGATTAAAGCAAATATGTTGATGATAAGATTGATCTTTCATGTAGATTATTATTATTATTATTCCCATGTGCAGTGTTATTTCTGTAAGACCTTCTATATCTATATTTTACTCAGGGCTCGATCATATATAGACTTATGACTGTATGGGGATGAATCAAGGGTAGTGATGGGCGAATCTCACCCGTTTCGCTTCGGCGAAAAATTTGCGAATTTCCAGCGAAATTCGCGAATTGGCCAAAAAATTTGCGAAATGAATTTTGTCGAATTTTCACTGGCGAATTTTTGCTAGTGTTTCGCGAATTTATTCGCCAGCGGCGAATCGCGGGAATTCGCCCCAGGCGAATAAATTCGCACATCACTAATCAAGGCCAATTCTTGCCTTGGTTCTTTGGCCTTTGATCACACAAACCATGGGGCAAATTCACTAAAGGTTAAATTGTCGCTAGCGACTGCTTTGCCATACTTTGTGCAACTTTGCCAGTTGCAAATTCCCTACCACTATGCTAATTCATTAAAATGCAAAGTTGCGTCCTGGGGCTGAACACTGGTGACTTTTTGCTAGCGTTACATCGGTAGTGCAAACATTTAAAAGCAAACTGATGCTAGTGTTCATGTTTGCCTAGGAAAACTTCGCTAGCACTCTTGCGTTTGGGTTAATTTGTATAGGGCAGGTATATTAAAGTTGTATGAATGTCTTTAATAGTCTTTAATTGTATAAATGTCTTTAAAAGTGCCCACTTTATCAAACGCATGTCAACTGAGCCATAATAAAGACAGAGGAGATCCTCTAATGCCCTAGACATGAGCCCACCCTAAAACAAATGTGGCATGCTCCTCAAATTTGTTTTAAAAAATTCCTCACACATACATTTTTTAATAGTTTTTAACTTTTGAAGGCACCGTAGAAAAAAAGTCGCCAAGCGTCTTTTTCCATACATACAGGATATGATGTAAGATTGGTCTGAGATGGCGAAGTGAATTCTTAGTGAATTAGCTGCGTTACAACCTTTGCCAGAGCGAAACGTTGCCTGGTGATAGCATGCGAATGAACGTTAGCAATGGTCTCGTTCACTAGCGAATTTTTTGTGAATTGGCGATGTCGCTGCAGATGGCAACACTGGCGAATTGTCGCTAGCGTTAGCCACTTCGCCCATTAGTGTATCCGCCCCTATGTTTTATACAGGCGGGCACTTACCCCTATTATTCTGACCACCTGTGACTCAATATTTAAAGGGAACCTGTAACGCTAACCAAAGGTGCAGTTGTTTTCTTTAAACAAACTTTTATAGTGTAATTATACAAATTGTACAAACTTTATGTTGCAAACAATAATGCATTGTAATGTACATATATATATATATATATATATATATATATATGTGGGAAGTAAAAAAAAAATAACAAAGGAAAAAGAACAGATTAGTTTTTCTTTTTTAATAAAAATGCCCCCCCCCCACCAGCACTAAGACGTTCCCAGTGTGAGTGGCCAGGTTGGGGCATACACATGCGCATAATAAGTGAACATGCAACTTACCCATGTGGTCAGAGGGCACAGACCTCTCTTCCTTTAAGAGTAACAATTTATTTGGGCTACAAGGATACACTGCTGACATTTGTACAGATCCCTCCATCATTAACGAGAAGATATTCCATAGAATTTCAGATTATTGCTGGCATCCAAGGTGTTAAAAGGGATTAGACACAGCTTTGTTAATCATGCCAAGCTCAGAGCACTTAGCACTGGAGAAGTAAAGCATAAAACCTCCAAACAGTTATCTCCAAGCAAGCATTAAAAGCCATCATTTAAATTAGGGTATAATGATGTTCTGACAGCTTAATGAAAACTAATAGCAGACAGAAATTTCTTTAAATGTCTATTGCAATTATTACACCCAACCTCCCTTTTTATTTATTTATTTTTATTTATTTATTTTTAAGAAACATCACTTAAGTGACTTGTTTGTGCGCGAGTTCTGCTTGGAATTCTCCATTCATCTCAGTGGGGGTCTAAATATCAGAAGTTGAAAGGAAAAGAAGAAAACAATTTGGCTTTCTGTTCGAGGACTGAATGATCTGTCAGCTGCGTTTGTTTCAGTTTATAGAATTATATCGGCTGTCCGAGGGTGGCGTATACAAATGCACTTTTCTAAAGCTGAGCTTCATTGAAGTGTATTTTGCTTCTTATGTAAGATCAGCTCTTGCCAGTTTTTTTTTCTGTTGGGTCTAGAATATATTATATACGTTTATGTGGGGAATTAAAGGAGAACTAATTCCTGTTAGGCCGCCATCACAAACCAAAAGATGAGGATCTGCTATGGATAGGGTTGAAGGCATAACTAATTACTTGTATATGGGCACTGATGCCCTGGTATACATAAAAGGGTTGCCACCAGGTCTGGACTGGGAGTAAAAATAAGCTCAGGTATTCAAAATAGTGCTAATAGGCCCAAATAGTCCTCCACCAGCCCACTAAATAGTTGGAACCTTACAGCAGCACTTCTGGCATTTGCCAAAATCCACAGATTGCTAGTCCGAGCCTGATTGCCACCTGGCAGGTATTTCACCATCACCAATTACCCTGTCCCATCCCAAATTCAAGTTTGGCCTATCTGATACCTCTCACCCCCGCCCAACTCAATTACTTCTGCATTAGCTGTATCTGTCCTGTGACATCCTTTCTAAATAATAACCCTGCTCCCTTTTGTGTCATAACCCCGCCCATTTTGCTTCCAACCCACCCCTAGCTGACTTGCCCCTTCTCCTATCCCCAGTATTTTATATTAAGAAAGGGGGCAACTCCAGATAAAAAGCATGTGGCACAGCTAGAATGTTGGCTGTGCATTCTCAGTACAATGGTGTTTTCCTGAATCATTAAAACCAGATATCAAAGCCATATTGAAAAGTCTAAGCTTAGGGGCTGACTTATCAAAGGTCGAAATTATCAAATATTTTTTTACCTCCAATTGAACCTGAACTACCTTGAATGACCTCAAAACTCGAATTGTATCTTATTTAAGAAGAAACTCGTATGTCTAAAATTTTAACAAATGTGACCGGCCCAAAAACTTTAATTTGAATCAAATTGAATTTAAAAGTAGGGTTAACCGAATTTTCCCCAGTGTTTCACCACAGTAATGATGCCCATAAACTTTTTTTTGGCAAATTTTCACCAGCAGTGAATTTCAAATTCTCCCATCCCTATTTGAACGCAATTGCAGCTTACCTCTCCCATTGACTTCTACTTGAACTTGCCAGGTTTTATGTGACAACCTATAGAATTCATGATACTTCCAAGGTAGAAAATGAAAAATCTTGTATTTGAGTTCAAATATAAATTCAAATTTTGAATTTGAATTCGTGTCAGTGGTCAAATTTATCATTCAAACCGTAGTAAATCTGTCCCTTAATTTAGCTTAAGGCTTGACTATGGACATTAAAAAAATGTATGTTTCATCCTCAAGGTGGGCATATCGGGGAGAGATACGCTCGTTTGGCAACATCACCAAATGAGCAGATCTCACCAGATCAGCCAGATTTTTAAAGAGACAGTACATGATACATTTTGATATTCAAATTTTCATTGTTTTTTCAAATTTGAATCAAATGTGGACTATTCCCTAGTCGAAGTACACTACAATTAGCTCAAAATTCGAATTTAAAAATTAAAATTTTCAATTCAACCCTTGCAGATTCTCAATGTATCAATGTTTATTTCAGGAATGTTTTTTAAAAATCTACACTTTATACACTTAGGGGGGAATGTAATTAAATTCTCAAAGAGCAAAAGAATAAACATCAATAAGATTAAAAATCCACATCCTGCAATGTAATATTGTTCCTTAAACGGTTATTGCATTGTGAATTTTAATTGCGCACTGCGAATTTTAATTGCGCACTCTTAAGAAGTGCTTCAAGGTGTCATAATCTTTTGGAGCAAACATAACTACTTTTTCAGTAAGAAGTTTTATTACATTGACTGCGCATTGGGCAAGCTGTAAAATTCGCGAACTCTCTTCCACTGTCGGAAGTGGTCGCTAAACAGTTTCCGGGTTCGCAAAAGCTATATTAAATTCTCATGTGCATGCATAGAGTCTCATGTGAGCAAATTGTATTATACCTGACTTGTCTAGCAAATCTTTATTAAAGTCACTATTTTTGTTCTTGTTTCTATTTCAGAGTTTTGAAGGCTCATTTGTGCAATGCAATAAGAACATCAACTCTGGAAAAGGCCTTTAGACATCACATATGAGAACGGTATGGAAAAAAAGCAATGCTAAGAGCTGAACAGTCCTGCAATTAATTGTTCTCTTTGTTTGTGTTGTACAAAACCAGTTACAAAAATAGCAAAAATTGAAAAAAAAACCCTAGTAATTACAAGGCCAAACATTGCATATATTTATATTTCATATATAATTTACAGCAACACCTGTACCCTGTTTTAACAACAGTAGAATACATTTGAATTTTGGTTACATTTTCAGACTTTTTTTCAAATAAGAAAAAAAATCCCACTTTAAAGGAAATGTTCAGGCATATTTTTACTGGGATTGCCTATTTATATATAATACGTAAATACATTCCTATTTTTAAGAGCATATTACTGAAAGTTGAAATATCTTGTTGTTATTATTATTTATATAGGGGTTTTCCGGATAAGGAATATTGCTGAAATTTGGATCTTCATCTCTACTAGAATATCATTTAAACATTAAATAAACCCAATAGGCTGGTTCTGCTTCCAATAAGTATTAATTATATCTTAGTTGGGATCAAGTACAAGCTACTGTTTTATTATTACAGAGAAAAAGGAAATATTTTTAATCAATTTGTATTATTTGGATAAAATGGTGTCTATGGGAGATGACCTTTCCGTAAGTTAGAGCTTTTTGGATAACGGGTTTCCAGATAATGGATACCATACTTGTATTTAAAGGTTGCTCACCTTCCAAAAACTTTTTTCAGTTCAGTAGTTTTCAGATTGTTCCCCAGAAATAAAGTCTTTTTCCATTATTTATTTTTTACTGCTTTTCCAAAATCTAAGGGGCAGATTTACAAAATTCACATGAATGATTCGAAGTTAGATCGAATTTTCAAAAACATTTGAATCCAAATTTCAAATGTTTTTGAAGACCACTTCGGCCAGTGAATTTTGTAAATTCGATCAAATGGAATGATTTGAATGATTCGAATAAACTTTCATTTGAGTATTCGATCATTCGACTGTCGAAGTACTTCCCCTTTAAATTTTTATTTGACCACCTAGTTCACCAGATCAAAGCTACCGAATTGGGTTTCCTTATTTTTGATCGAATAAAAAAAAAATGTGATCGATGGAAAATTTTTTTGGATCGATTGATTCGAACGATTTATAGATCAATCGAATTTTTCCTATTCGATCATTCAACCAATCGAATTGCTGTAAAATCCTTTGAATATCAAATTCGAAGGATTTTACCGCAATTTGATTGGTCGAACGATCAAATAGGAAAAATTCGATTGATCCATAAATCGTTCGACCAATCGAATTGTGGTAAAATCCTTCGAATTCGATATTCGAATTCGGAGGATTTTACATCACTTCCTATTCACATGGTAAATCTGCCCCTAAGTGTAAAGTTGAATGTTGGTGTCTCTGGTGTTTGAGTCTGGCAGCTCAGTAATTCAGGTGCAGACTCTAAACTTTTACAATTTTGCAAAATTTAGTTGATCCATTTCTCAGCAGCATCTCTGGAGTATTAGCAATAATTGTATCAATTCTAACAGGTGGCTGTAATGAAACCCAGAGATTCTGCTCAGCAGGGATCAGGATAAAAAAATGTATCAAGTAAATGTATACATTTAGAACAGTTTAAAGGGTTGGTGACACCCCCCTTTCCAGAGCTGCTTTACAAGGTGAAAAATGTCACTTTAACTTCAATATTACAAAAAGGGTGACACATAGAAAATAGAAAGTAATTGGAAAAAGTCGTTATTTCTGATGAACTATCTGAAATCAAATAGTTGTTGAACAACCACTTTAAATTAAAATGATTTTCTAGTAGACTTATGGCATGGTGAGCCAAATTACAGAAAACCCCAGGTCCCATGCATTCTGGATCCATACCTGTAATATTACAAATAACAATGGGATGAACTACATTGTTTATTTATATTTGAATACATTTCTTATTGCACAAAAGTCCATTAGATGACATTGAAGGAAACCAATCAACAACTGCAGCTCAAGTTAAAAGCCAGCCAGCAAAAGATTTATGTCCAACTTCTGAAATGAAATTCTAATACGGATTTTGTCTCACATAAGGGCTATAGTACATAGGGTGGTTTCATCCTGGTGCAGACTTATTGCCAGCAATGGAAAGTGATGGACCACTTACAACCTACCCATTAGCAGTGATGGGATATTTTGTGCCGTAGCCATTAACGTTGACAATAATAGAGTATCACATGTCTCAATGGCTCATGTTCCCAAAATTTACGCTGTCTAGCTGGAGGCCTGAGCATCAGATACGTCCCAACAGAACAACTTTTATGCAGTTTAGGCACAAACATTTGAATTCCAATATATTTATCCCACTATGCGGAAAAAAGTTTGACAGCCGTGCCCTAAATATTTTTACTTTTGTGGGCATCTCACTCTTACTAATTCTGGGCTAATGATTCTGAATATAAATTCAGCTGTGTCTTTTCATAAGAGCAGCGGTGGGAATAAAATCCATATTTTCATGTGCGACTGCATTTTAATTTTTTTTTCAACTGATTTTGCTAAATATGCCTGTTAAATGAGAACCTTTTAAAACACACCCCCGGGGCTTTAGCATTTATTCAAGTTTTACAAAGGATTTTTCTACTGCGCTTTCATGATCCAATTTGCACATTTGTATGTGGAAATCCCCCTGTGCGGCAGCAAATCGGCAATCTCTGAGTCAGGATCTTATTTTTCCTTCTGTGTATGCCCTGACGGTCCCCTTATCTGCTGTTTAGCGAGCTACAAAAGCCTATGCTTGCTGAACATTTTAGTTGCAGGTTCTTTTCCCCAGGATAACTGTGCCACCCTTAACCCATGCAGGGGCAGTTTCACTAGGGAGCGTTGAATCTGCTATAGCATAACTGATAAATGGAAATTAGACACATTCAGTCCTAAATAAGATATCCCTAGGTTTTGATAGGTTTGATATAATGACATGTCTAGACCATGGGGCAGATTGACTAAAGGGCGAATTGTGGCCAGTGACCCCTTTCGATCACCTTGTACCACTTCGCCAGGCGCAAATTCACTACCACTTCACTAATTCACTAATATGTGAAGTCGCGTCCTGGTCGCCGAACACTGGCGAATTTTTGGTAGCGTTACTTCGGCAGTGCGAGCATTTCAAAGCAAAGATGTGCTGGCGTTCGTTTGATCCTAGCGAAAATTCCCTAGTGATCTTACTCTTAGGTCAATTTGAATAGGGCAGGTACATTAAAGTTGTATGGCCGTCTTTATTAGAGATGGTGTATTATGCCCTACGCATGAGCCCACTGTAATAAAAATGCTCCATACAGTCATATGAAAAAGTTTACTGTAGCAACTTCCTTTTATTATATAACAAGCCTTATGGAAACAGTAGTATTTCAGCAGTGACATAACATTTATTGGATAAACAGGAAACATGCAATATGCATCATAACTAAGCTGGTTAGAGAGATGGGAGAATATGAGGGTAGACTGTCCAGGTTGTAGTTTCTCTGGACAAAAGGCGCTTGTGAGGGGACATGATTACACTTTACAAACACATTAGAGGACATTATAGACAAATCTCAGGGGATCTTTTTACCCATTCTTCAGACTAGAAGAAAAGGACTTTCATTTGAAGCAGTGTAGGTGGTTCTTCACAGTGAGGACAGAGAGGTTGTGGAATGCACTGCCGGGTGATGTTGTGATGGCTGATTCTGTTGATGCTTTTAAGAGGGGCTTGGATGATTTCTTGGACAGGCATAATATTATTGGCTATTGTGATATTAAACTATATATGTATAGATATGGGCATATATAATTTATGGGAAAATATGGTGGGGTGTGTGTCTGGATGCTGGGTTTTCATTTGGAGGGCCTGAACTTGATGGACTTTGGCTTTTTTCAACCCAATTTAACTATGTAACTATAACAACATTAGACAGGTGCATAAAGTTGGGCACCACAACAGATATATTGCATCAAGACTTAGTTGAGCCTCCTTTTGCAAATGTAACAGTCTCTAGATGCCTCCTACAGCCTTTGATGAGTGTCTGGATTCTGGCTGGTGGTATTTTTGACCATTCGTCCAAACAAAATCTCTCCAGTTCAGTTAAATTTAATGGCTTCAGAGCATGGACAGCCTGCTTCAAATCATCCCATAGATTTTCCATGCTATTCAAGTCGGGGGAATGTGACAGTCATTCCAGAATATTGTACTTCTCCCTGTGTAGATTTCCAAGTGTGTTTAGGGTCATTGTCTTGTTGGAATATCCAACCCCTGCGTAACTTCAACTTTGTGACTCATGCAATAAACATTATCCTGAAGAATTTGTTGATATTGCGTTGAATTCATCCGACCCTCAACTTTAACAAGAACCCCAGTCCCTGAAGTAGCCAAACAGCACCACAACATGATGGAACCTCCACCAAATTTGACAGTAAGTAGCAGGTGTTTTTCTGGGAATGTGGTGTTCTTCTTCAACCATGCAAAGTGCTTTTGGTTATGACCATTGGTTTGTCTCATCAGTCCAAAGCACTTTGTTCCAAAATGTCTGTGGCTTGTCTTAATGAACTTTTGCATACAAAATACATACTGTACATTCTCATCACCCCACCATACAAATGTTCTTTGTGCATATTTCGTTGAAGAATGATGTACAAGATGTTCTTGCAGGTCTTTGGAGGTGGTCTTTGGGTTGTCAGTCACAATCCACTGTATATGCCGCTTCTGTATTTTTCTTGGCCTGCCAGACCTGGGTTTTACAGCAACTGTGCCCATGGCCTTCCATTTCCTGATTCCATTCCTTACAGTTGAAACTGACAGTTTAAACCTCTGAGTTAGCTTTTTGTAAAGGGGAATTCAACCCCTCCCACGCTAACCCCCACATACCCTCCCCCCTGTAGGCCCCCCTCCCTCCGGCCTACCTCTCCCCCAGGGCAAATGTCCCATAGTCACTACTTACCCCTTCATGCAGGATCCCTCCAGCCAGGTTCCCGGGCTCATCTTCTACAGCAACGTCTTCTTCCTTCTTCCATCGGCGCTTGGTGGCTCATGCGCAGTAGGATGCATTTGCCGGTTTGTACTACTGCTCATGCACTGAAAGTCCAAGAAATTTGCGATTGAACTTCCTGAACTTTAGGTGCATGCGCAGTAGTACTAACCAGCAAATGCCTCCTTCTGTGCATGCGCCGAAGGAAGAAGACGTTGCTGTAGAAGATGGCGCCCGGGAGCCTGGCTGGAGGGGACCTGCATGGAGGGGTAAGTGGTGGCTTAGGGTCATTTGCCCTGGGGAGAGGTAGGCAGGGGGAGCAGGTGAGGGGGATCTACAGGGGGTTGTCAGCACGGCAGGGGTTGAATTTTAATTTAAACCATTATACTGAACAATCTTAGTTTTCCCATGCTGTCAATCTTCAGAGGAGAGTCAAACAGAAGCACAACTTGCAATTGGCCACCTTAAATACCTTTTCTCGTGATTGGTTACACCAGCATATGAAGTTCAAGGCTTACCAAGCTAAGCCAATTTGGTGTCACCAGTAATCAGTATTGACCAATTACATGCATTTTATATATATATATATATAACTGAATACTGCTTCATTAAAAATCTTTGTTCAGAAAACACCCCACTACTCAGATGTTACTGGGAAATGTAAGACATACCACTATCTTTTTTGTTAAAAGTGGAGTAAATTATTATGCAAGTTGAAAGGGGTTCACAAACTTTTTTATATCCATATGACTGTAAAAGTTCCATATGTTCTCAAATGTCTAAATGTTAAGCCAAAACACTTTTGCAGGCAATCCTGCTTAAAAAAAAGGAAAAGTCACCAGTTTTTTTTAAATTTTACATGATGTAATTGACATAAGATTGAGGAACATCTAGCATCATTTTGGCAGTTAGCCTGATCTGAGGTGGTGAAATCAACCCTGGTGAAAGAGGTAACATTCAGTAAAATTTGCACTTTACTGAATTTCGCCTGAACGAAACGTTGCCTGGTGATCGAGCATTCGCTAGCAAATGGTCTTCTGCGCCATATATGAAGTGCATCAATGGCATTCATAATTTTATTCATTTTGTGTTGGGTTTTGCTTTGCTCCTACATCCTCTATGGGGCCCTGTGGACCTAGAGTTTCATAGGTTTCCGAATATTCCCTAAAGTGAATGGTGGGCAAATACTAATTGAAAAACAGAGGTTTTATTCTATGTATCTCATTTTTGGAGAAGAAAAGGGCTTAATGTACTGACTGTATAGAACGTGCCTGTTCTGCATTGTCTTCATGCAGTTAGAGTCCTGGTCAGAACAGAATTGAAGACCCCAGCATAGCAAGGTGGCAATGCTACACAAGCAGTCTTTTTCTATGCGTTTTAATGAAGATATGACTGGCCATGCTATTTGCCTTGGCTGTAACATTTAACACTACTCTTAGGGGCAGATGTATTAAGGTCCGTGCTGTGTTTTCCCACGAAAATTCAAGTTTTCAATTGTATTTTCTTGGTCAAAATTCAGATTTAAAAAAACTAATTGTTTAGATTTTTTAATACTAATTGAAAAACAGAGGTTTTATTCTATGTATCTCATTTTGGAGAAGAAAAGGGCTTAATGTACTGACTGTATAGAACGTGCCTGTTCTGCATTGTCTTCGTGCAGTTAGAGTCCTGGTCAGAACAGAACTGAAGACCCCAGCATAGCAAGGTGGCAATGCTACACAAGCAGTCTTTTTCTAAGCGCTTTAATGAAGATATGACTGGTCATGCTGTTTGCCTTGGCTGTAACATTTAACACTACTCTTAGGGGCAGATTTATCAAGGTCCGTGCTGTGTTTTCCCATGAAAATTCAAGTTTTCAACTGTATTTTCTTGGTCAAAATTCACATTTTCAGATTTAAAAAAACTAATTGTTTTGAGGATTTAATTTAATTTTTCAAGATGTATTATACCCCCACCCTGGAAATATCTGAAAATCTGAAAATACACTAATACACCACACACAGAATTTTATTAAGCATCTCTGTTAGTTCCATGAAAAATGTCAGGTCAATAGGGCACCTTGAATTTTCCATGTTTGTGTCTTCATTATCTTCTATAGAAGCTAAACAAGAAGAACCCACCAGCACCTTTAGCCTTCCATAGCACTGAAAGCCTGGTAATAAATGATGGGATGTTAGGGTCAGCACCAAGAAGCCAAAAAAACGCCAGCACACAAGCCAGAACATGCAATAAATATTGTATCTTGTGTGCAAGTATTTTCTTTTGTTTTTTTCTATGGAACCCATAACTCTGATTATGTGATACTTCTTCCACTCCAGGAAGTCTTGATGAAGCAAACCACATAAGAGTCAAAGTTCAGGCAACCATATTTTGTCTTGTTATTAATTATTTGTTTATGAGGAACCAGATGCACTTTAGTGCTACTCTTCTCTCCCATGGATGCACATTGCACCGCTTGAAGCAATAGATGTTGAGTTCCAAAAATATTATTAATGATCACAGATACACAAATTTGTACAAGAAACTGGAAAACAACCATCTATTTTTCTTGCAATTGTTTAACAATGACAATACAATAAAACAATTTGTGTGCAGATAGGATAATAAATCAGACCTCATCAATGTCTTTTGCCGATGTTACATTGTTGTTTCCAGTAAGAGTAATAATGTAAGCACAGACCAGTGGGAATAAGCATGGGGCAAGGACTGGAAATTAAAGATTTAGCAAATCGTGCGTGATAGCTCCACTGAGATCAAGAATAAAACTATCAACATGCTAATTGTCTGTCTGCCGACAACAGCTCTTTCACTGCTGATCTTAATTATTTTATAAATTAAGTTGATTTCAGCTCTTTGAGAGCACACATATTGATACAGAGACATGCACAAAACACACACACCCATATACACACCCACGCACCGAGGCAGAGCTCACCCACTATACATTCATTTGCAATATCCGTTCTTCATTATTATTCATTGGATTCTAACCGTGTAGCACCACATAATGATAGATATTTTGGATAAACAATCTATGAATCTCTGTAGCGTTGATTCTTCTGCAGTGCAGTTAAGGGTTGCTGGGACCAAATGATCAGCTAAAATAGATTTGTCCACAATAACTTTGCAGACAGCAACAACTCAACATGAAGATCAACATGTGGGGTTAAAGGGTTAAAAAAGAGTTCATAGTCATATCCAGGGGAAAAGGTCAGGGCAGGCAGCAATTAGCGAAGTCAGGAGTTAACGCAAGAATGGCAGGATCCAGGGATCAATCAATAACAAGTTGTAACGCTCCCAGGAACACAGAGAACACAATGGCTAAAATGTGCCACGTGGGCGCTGCCATATTGCTGAAACTAAGAGCTCCTGACACCCAATTACTGAACTGACAGATACCATGGTACATAAATAGAATTTATATAGTCCAACATTTACATGCCAAAAAGAGTTGATTTGAATGTATATGACCAGCTTATTAAAAAAAGGTTATCAAGTCCTCTTGGTGGTTTATCCACCGCATGGTCCATTAGCAATAATCACAAAAAAAAAAAGTACCTGACTCTTATAATTCATAATTTGGACTTATTATGGGTCAGTTTGATCTCCCCTGTGTGTTTTTGACTGAACTAAATTTCATGCACCAGCTCCTTATTGTATTTGGAATGTGTAGCTGCTGTACTTAATGCAGTAGGTTCTTGACAAAAATCCAAAAAGAACCATTGGTTTATATGCTGACCATTCTTAATCAGTACTGTCCAACATTCTTCCTGTAGTATGTTCTGAGACAGAATATTTTGAAATGGTGTTATACAGAGCAGCCTACTTAGGGGCAAATTAACTAAAGTGTGAAGCGTCTAATGCTAGCGATTATTCACCAGCGTGACGTCATTTCGCAACTTCGCCAATTTACTAACAGTGTCCCTGGCGAAAATTCGCTAGCGAAGTAGATAGACTAGCACAACTTTGTTTTACGCCAGGTGAAGTTGCGCACTGACAAAGGGACGTAACTACGCTAATTCACTAAGATGACCATTTTACTGAACACTACCTCTTGCGCTAGACTTTACTTCGCCAGGTCAGACCTGGTGAAGTTCAATACAATTTAAATTTTTTTTGAAAAAAAAACCAAAAACTTGAAATTCTTTTGGGGGGATTACCCTCCCCCCTACATTTCCTAACATATGGCAACTCAACTATACATTGGGCATGTTTAGGGCAATAGGACAACGTTATTTTATTTATTAAAGGTTTCCTGGGCTTGTGCAGTGTAATGTAGTGGCTGTAACATATACTTCTATTATACGTTTAAGTTTGCGCCGTATGCAAATTAGGCATCTCTAGTGTAAATGCACTTTGCCTGGCGAAGTAATGGTAACGAAACTTCGCCTCCCTGAGCGCAAACATTTTAGTGAATTAGTGGCGGGCTGGCGAATATTCGCCTGGCGAAGTGCGGCGAATTGTGGCAAAGCCATCACTAGCACATTTTCGCCACTTAGTGAATTTGCCCCTTAGTCTAGATTTGGGAGTGGGGGGAACACAAGATTCTAGTTGAAGAGTCCACTCCCACTTGACTAAATTGACAAATCGTTTTAATTTTCCCAAATTAGTTCCAATTTTAGTATAATCTTAATAAACAACGAATATTTGCATTTACTCACAAATAACAGCTGTGAAAAGTGTGCATAAAAGATTATTTCTCGTGATGTACTTGTATTCTGTATTTTATCGGTGCCATGCCTGTTTTAAAATATCTGTCGTTTGCATATTATACAATATGAATTGTCATTGATGTATTATGATGCGATACAGCCTATAGGCAATGTGAGCTCTGTGGAGTAGAAAATGAATTGCAGTGCCTGCATTATTCATTTGTATTAAACCACCCCCCTTAAAAAATGCATCTTTTTTAAAATGACTCCTCTTTAAGAAGAAAAGAGAAGAAAAGAAAGAGTAATTTAATATTCTCAGCATATAATGGTTCAACAAAGAGTATACGCTCTATGAATTTGTCATCAGATTCAGAAATAACATAGAAAAAGCATAAGGTTTTTTTTAGTTTAAGTCAGTTTTTTTTTAATTGTTATGCTCAATTTTTTTCTTTCAAGTCTGGCAGCAAAACATTAAAATATACATTTCTTTGAATTCTTTTTTTACTTTATGTTGTTAATATTCTTCAATTAATTATTATTAATAACATTAAAATATTTAAAATTATGCAGTAGGTTTTCATTCTACCAAAAGAACTCAAGTAAAATGTGTAATGTAGTTAAAATGTTATAACAGATTTTGATAAATTCATTAATGTATGATTTAAAAACTATAAAATGTTTTTATTTTATCAGCCATTCCCTTTTACCGATCACTGGTGACTTGGTTTGCTTTCCTCTGCAATCTGCTTGGCAATGCAGGGGTTAAATGACTTCCTTCAAAAACTGGCCATATAAGGCAAAATGAAAGGTAACAGCCATTACATTGTATATAACCATTATGGGGGTTATTTACTAAAATCTGAATTTTTCTTATATTTTATTTAAAAAAAATCTCATTTAAAAAACTCCCATGCTTGATTTGACCTTATTTATTAATGTAATAACCCTATTAATCGGATTGTGTAAAAACTCAATAAAAGCAAGAGAAAACCCGAATTGATTAACATTTTCAGGCTTTTCACTAAATGTCTCAACTTTTTCGTGTTTTTACCGGCAAATCCTGAAAAAGTCGGATTTTTTGGCTAAACCCAGCACAGACCACAAAAACATATACATGACCTTAGAGGACAGGTCTGAGATGGTGGATTTCATTTTTTGACTTTTTGCAGCATTGTGGTATAATAAATTTTAAAAAATTCATGTTCTTTTTTTCCACTATTTTATCCACCAGATAAATTTGAGGTTTATTAAATAACCCCTTAAATTCGAATGAAAACAATTAGAATTTCTAGTGAAATTCAAATTCGGCCATTCATCATATAAATTGCTGTTTTAGCCAATGGGGGACCTCCTAGAACCTATTTGGAGTCAATTGGTGGACTTTTTTTGCAAAAACATTGAATAAAATTTGATCGAACGTGCTATTACTTCGATTTCAATGGTTTGAATTTGATGAAATACAAAACTATTCAATCCAAAACAGACCTATTCAAGCGAAAACTTTTTGAATTAAAATCAGTTGGTCAAATTTTTTTTTAATTCAAAGTATTTGCACTTTGAAATTTGACCCTTGATGAAGTCTAAGTAACCCTAAGTGTTCATCAGAGAAAGGTTAAGAATATTTAGAACAACAGGAAGGAATACAGAATCCTTATTAGAATATCCTGTATTCATGTAAAATACGCTGTAGGACAAATTGGTGGTAAATAAATGAAAAAAAGTGCTTCAAACTATGAGTACAAAAATCTAATGCTGGATAAAGTAATGGCATTTTGAGTGCTAAATTGGCCTGAAAAACTTTTCATCACAATTTTTCATCCAGAGATTAGAGGTCCATTTATGAAAGGTCAATTTTTTGGAAATTAGAGCTTTTTGAAACCACAAATAAACTCTCTAAGACCACAAATGTCATGAAAGATATTAAAAGATCCAAATATAATAAGTATGAATGGAAAGACATTTTGAACAATTTGCTAACAAATACTGTTATCTCTAAAACCTCAAGTGTTTCAGACCCCTTCCCTGAATGGTTCAAAAAAATATCCAATAGGATCAGCGCAGCTCCCACTGACTTCAGTGGGGTCCAAACTGCTTTTACATTTTACTTTGCTTTATTTTTGCGTTTTATGTTTGAAGTAGAGTTTTTTGTAGTGTTTACACTTAACAAATCTTGATTGTTGGAGTATTAGAGATTTTTTTAAAACAATGATTCTTGAAAAACATAGAAATCCAAATTTCAGCAAATCTGTCCCTTAGTGATGCGAGAGCCAGTTTATTTGACAGACTCCTTGGTTTGATTAGAAAATGTTTTACATCACATGTATTGTGTTTTGCTTGAGTAACCGCTCTGCGGCTTAGGATTGGTCACGTTTATCCTTTGATTTCTCTGTATTTTATATGTTCCTTTTGTTATAGCAGATAAAATGTTTTTTTTTGTGTGTAGAAATCTAAATTATGATGAAAAGAGGTGTGATGCTTCAAAGGTTTTATTATTGGTTCCCCACTAGGATACATGTGCTGATGTTCCTGCTCAAATTACAGTCAAGTTTTTAAGGATGTGTGCCTATATGTTTCTTCTGAAGGCAATAAATACCAGGATACAGGTGCACTGGAATGTAAATGAAAATGCATTTTATTATTATGATTTCCCTTTATTGTTAAGGCACAAAAATATATTTATTGTTTCAAGAGTCAGAATCAGCAGTGCATAAGAAAAAATGTCAGAAAATTCAGAAAAGAATCGTAGTTTTTGTGGAAAACTCTGAAAAATTCATGGTTTTCTGAGTTTTTCTCAAACCTATTTTTTCTGGGTTTTTTTCTTCATAAAAAAGGTCCATTCGGGAATTAGGTGTTGCTCGGAGTTGCATATTAGAAATACTAAAATAAATGTGGACCTTAGATAACCCCTTAGAATTGTATTAAATTTGAATGAACTCAAATGACCTAATAATTCGAAGTGTGTCTTATTTAAGAAAAAACTTGAATATCTAAAACTCAAATCAATATTACGACCCGAAAACTCACATCGAAATTGAATTGAATTTGACTAAACTCAAATCAACTTTTTTCTCCAAAAAAACCTCGACTATCAGGAGGGCTACTAAAATGGGTCACTGGACCTCTGCCATTGATTTATACATGAACTTGGCAGGATTTAGTTGGCGAATAGTCAAATTCAAATTGTTCCCAGGGTCCATGTATGATAAATTTTGAATATGAGTTTATGAGAATTTTTACCAAAAATCCAAATTGAAAATGTGAATCTGGATTTCCAGTTTGAACCTTAATAGATCTGCTCCTAACAAATAACTTCTTAATCCTAAAAATTGGGGCCCTGTTACTGACTGCACCATATAGTTCCTTTCTTGCAGTCATGTCAGCAGTGCAGTGTTCCATGGTGGTGCTAAGCAGCCACATCTAGAAAGTGTTATGATGTGTTGCTATGCTGACAGTGTCATCTTAACTACAGCTGACAAACAGGTTTTAAATAGACATGTCACTTCACTATAGCATTCTCCATCTGTTCTTTTTTTCCCCTTCTTCACATACTCCAAGAATGCGAGAAATGCTAGCACAATAGTTTAGTTCACATGTCTTTCTAGACACAGATATGATTTAAAGAGCAAGTTAATACCAGGCTTTACTATTTTAAAGTCCAATTCACTCATTTCTTTGTAGCGTAAAAACATGTCTTACTTAGTCTTCTGTGATAGATCCTTGCTACCTTCTTCATGATTGAATTCGGTTAACTTTGTAATATTGTATATTTTTATGATGAAAAGTCTAGTGTAACTGATAAATAAAATGTCTGAGTATTATTAGGACTTGATTAGTACACCACACAGAAAGATTGAAAGTTCAAGCCATGTCATCGTTGGTGCATTTTATGGGTTTATTTCAGTTCCTGAGAGAGGTATTTTCTTTAAACACTGACCTATGCCACAGCTCAATCTTAATTAATGTTCTGCTGTGATATCCGAAACTCCAGATCTGAAAGACCTTGTAGGCCAGATGTAAGTAATACCCTTGATGTAGCACAGGCCACTTGATTTGTGGTTTGGTCTAATTATGTAGGTTTTTTTTGTTTTAATAGTATATTCAAGTACATGGCTAACTATGTCCTGAAGTTGAACCCCTCTGATCTTAGCTGTCTCGGATTTTTGAATTGCCATTTACAGATCTTCATTTAGCATCCTTTGCAGCTATCATAATCTCTCTGAAAGCAGGTCCTTCAAGCATATATGATGGCATCCATTCAGATAGGACTCTCTTCCTGAATCCTTTGTGCTGGCAGATAAATTAAGATAGCTTCAAGAAGGGGTTGGATGTTTTTTTAGCAAGTGAGAAAATACAGGATTATTGAAAAATCTCTGGTCTGGTCTGATTACCATATTTTAGTCTGGAAGGAACTCCCCCCCCCCTCTGGAAAATTAGAGAAGCTTCAAAAGGGTTTTTCACCTTCCTCTAGATCAGTGCTTCCCAACTTCTCTAGTACTGAGGGCTGGGATTATACTGGCCTACATGTTAGAGGGCTGCTAATGGAAGCCAGTGTTGACCACTCCCTGTTTTTAAACCACACCCACTTTAAGCCACAACCTTGTTACCACAAGACCATATCCACAATAATTGTGGTAGCACTCAAAAAACCTAAATGGTTGGTACTCACTGCAGGGATGTAATTTATCACTAATATGTGAAAAAAAGTCATATTAAGACATATCCTTCAATCCATATGCCCTCCTCCGCCTTAGTGGCCCCTAAAAATGATTTCAAATGCTAACAAACCTCAGAATAAATACTAGGCTTATGTTCCACAGGCAGAGCAGGTATGGCAGTATAGCACACACGGAGCATAGGGCGGGCATATTACAGCACACACAGGGAGCATATGGCCAGTAGAGTACGGCACACCCAAGGAGCATAGGACAGGCAGAGTATGGCACACCCAAGGAGCATGGGCAGGCAGAGAATGGCACATACAGGTAGCATGGGGTAGCCAGAGTATAGCACACACAGGGTACATAGGTCAGGCAAAGTATGGCACACACAGGGAGCATAGGACTGACAGAGTATGGCATACACAGGGAGCATAGGGCAGACAGAGTATGGCACACGCAAGGAGCATACGACAGGCAGAGTATGGCAGACAGGGAGCATAGGGCAGGCAGCGTAAGACACACTATAGAAGCATAGGGCAGCTAGAGTATCACACATACAGGGAGATGGGGTAGCTAGATTATGGCACACACAGGGAGAATAGAACAGGCAAAATATAGCAGGGAACAGGGAAACCTATCAGGACCAATTTAAGATGTACTACATTCAGTGACACAGTACTGCTACTCCATCAGCATTTTGGATGAGTGTGAACAATGTGGGCAGTTTCAGTCTGGGATTTAGGTGTGAACAGTACAGGGCTATAAGGGTGTGAACAATAGAGGTGTTACAGGCGTGAACAATGCAGGGGGGGTTACATTTATGAACAATACAGGGGATTACAGTCTGAATTTGAGGTTTAAACAGTGCAGGGGCCAGTTTTGTAGTGATACCTTTTAAAGCTACACATGGTAAACAGACACAGCAGGCAGACTTTCATGTGGGGGGCCACACGCGGGCCGCCAGTTGGACATCCCTGCTCTAGATTGATTAGCAGTTAGACATAGAAGGATGAACTTGATGGATGTGTGTCTTTTTCAACCTACTTACTATGTTAAGGTAAAGGTATTGTATGTGGTCAAGACCTCTGTCCATAGTTCGCTTATAGTTCACAAGAATGCTGCAATATATAAAAATATTAGTACATTGTTTACCTTATAATAGATTTTTATATTGTTTGGATGTTAAAACAAATTCAACCCAACTAAACTAGTCCAAACTGAGTCCCTCATTCATTGTTTTGTGCCTCCTAGGAAGCCAGCATCTTGTTTTTATTCAATATTTTAGACTTGTCTCATCTTTTTGTGTGCAAATAATGTCCTCTGACAGTAATATACACCCATGTCTCAGTCCTACAGGAACTACACGTAGAAATATTAAAATTGTTGTATTGGCCAATGTTGAAAATAAAAAAGACTCTTGAAAGGCATTGTTCTTGGCTAAGGACATCAAGATTTTCTGGTAGTCTTCTAAGCCAGTCTGAAATACTTTGAAACTCCATGCATTGTTCTTTGGGTCCACATTTTGATGAAGGTCCTTTCTTTCCAGTCGAATAATAGCCCCATGTACAAAGTAAGGCCTGAACAATTTGCTGGGATGGCAGTAGAAGAACTTGACCAGTGCGTGCAAAGCCTTGACCTCAACTTAACTGAAGCCCTGTGGGATATATTGGATGTTGATGTGGGCTAGGCCTGATCCCCAACATCAACTCCCAATTTCCCACATATGAATGGAAAAAAATGTTACAGTGACAGTAGAGGATAAAGGCTGTTTTAGCAGCAGAGAACCATATTTATGTCAATACTGGTTTTGAAAATAGATATTGGACAGGCAGATGTCCACATACTTTCGGCCTTATAGTGTATGTCACTTCCTATTATTAAAATCATTATTTGTTTTTTTGTTGCACTGCTCAAACCCTTCAGTGTATGCCCTTTTACACTCTCACACTCAATTACATATTACATCTGTTAGAGTGCACTTTAAATAGAACCTTTTCACCACAGGAGTGGCGTAGAACATGATGCAAATGTTTTGGGAGCCTCTATAGCATTAAAGGGTATTTAATGGTATAATGAGCCAGGGAGATAAAAGAGCTGTGAAAGTTGAGCTGCCGAAGACTTGTTCCTGGGATTTAGTCCAAAAGATTGCTGTAACAGAACAATTTATGCTTAAATCATCAAGGATTAAAAAGAAGAAAGTTAATTTATCTGAGAAAAAAAATCGGTAACTATTCCACCATGTCCCAGAGAGATGCTGAAATCTGACAGGAAGAGTCCTGCATTTATTCTGCAACAGAAAGTTTACTCCAGCCCCTCCTGACCTGAGGAAAAAAAGAAGGCTGTTGTCTTAAGCTAATTTATCCCAGAGTTTGATAAAAGGAATAAAATACAGGCGGATAAGTTTCTGAAACCTCTCTAGGCTTCCTTTAATGATTATCATTAGCCTAGTGCTGAACTGTATTGACAAAGTGCTACAGTGTTGTGGAAAACATAACTCGCATCCTTTTAAAGAAAGAACAGGTTAATTAAAAGATCTAATGAAACTGACCTGATTGTAGAGCACAGCAGGACACTCTCCTAAGCAGTAAATTAGAGGCACTTCTCAATGTTGCCAGCTTAACATATACGACAAGTAAATTAAACCGTGGTGCTTACTAGGGGAAGTGGTGTGATGACTTGGCACTTTTGAGAGGGCATGCAGGTGACAAGTTATAGAGAGCAAACTTTAAGATGTGGCAGAGTTATGGAGAAACATAATGAAACACTTCTACATACAATGTAGATACATGAAATAGATTTCTTTCAATAAAGTTTGCAAACATGTTTAGAAGAGATATACAGTAAAACAAGTTAAAGGGTTTAAAACAAGATCATAATCAATGGGCAGACTAGATGGACAACCTGGTTATTACCTGTGATTACCTGAGAAGAGCTAAGGAATTTGCTTAATATCGGCCATCGCCAGTCTAGTGATCCTGGGAACATTTGAAGTGCAATAAGTACCGGATAAAACAGTTGATCATATGTTGAAGATGAAGATTGAAGAATCTTTCATATAGGGGCCAATTTACTAAAATTTTAATTTCAAATTTTGTTTTTTACAAATCTCTTAAAATGTGTAGTTTTTCCGGATTTATTAAGTATAAAAGTTATTAAATCTAAAAACCATGGAAACTTTGAACAGAAATATTTGCCAGGTATAAGCTGTAGAGGTACAAGGAATCAGTGCATTGATCTTATTGGACCATTTTTACTCAATTCAGACTTTTAGTGTTTCAAAGCTTTTAGAGGTTTTCTTATCTGTTAGTGTATTGTCCAGCATTTTTTTTGTTCATACTTTTAACATTTGCATCTTTTAATAAATTCCCATGGCATTTGTAATTTTAGAAAACGTGAGTTTAACTGTGGTTTCAAAAACCTCTAAAGTTCAACCTTTGATAAGTGGGCCTCTTACTGTAGACAACTTTAAAGAGATGGTCTATCAAAGAACATTTAGAGGTTTGTTGGATAGGGGAAAGCAGAATTCAAGAGACATGAGCAAAATCTTGCAGTTATGGGATGACATAGGACAGAGATAGTTTTTAGGACATGTGAAGGAGTGGTTTTGGGGGAGAGGGATTTATAGGATAACTGTTAACACTTAAACAAGCCTAGGTTGGCTCCTGCTCAGATTTAAGAGCCTCAAGCGCTTTTTTCTGTCTTCATAAGCTCTAAATTAAAGTGACTAAAGTGCAAGTCTGAAACATGAATACATTTATTTGAAACAAACCGTTTCAGAAGTGAGCATATTCAAGTTCAGTCCATTAACCTTCTTAGAAATGTACCATGGGAAGGGAAAAAATCAGTGAATAACCACACTTGTACCAATTGACACTCAATAAGTACAGATTCTAAAGAGATTAAATATTAAGCTTTAGCTTGTTTGGGGTGTAAAATCTAATCCAAAACACAATATTCAAGATTTATTGCAAAGGATGAAACCCTTCCATGTAGATAAAATATATCTTCCAGGTGTCATTGACAGAGCGTGACTTCTCTTAGGGCTTTCCCTTCTTAGTACTTACCTGGTTACCCTACGTCATATTAACATGAGAAATTGAATTTTTGAATATCATGTTGGTCATTCTGGAAGCTTAAATGTGTAAAAAAAAATAACTATAAAATCACCTATCACAAAGAAATGCTGAGACCTGAGAAAAGAATGAGGTAATGATTTTGATGAAGGCACCTTCTGATTGATTTATTAGGCCATATTAACTCATTAGAAGTAGATATGCTCAGTAAAATAAATTATGGAAGGAAGGTAATGAGGATTAGAATGGGAGATATTTTTTAAAAGGAAAGTATATAGAATTAAGCAGTGGAAGATAAATGCCTGACTGGCCTCGTTCATTGTGTGATCACCTGCTCCATAATTTTGTTAAAAGAAAAATACCTGAAAATAACCCATAAAGAACAAAGCTGGGAAAACATTGGTGGATTTATCTGTTTGACCTGATGGACAAATAATAGACCATTGTTCATTTACAGGTGTAAGTCTCTTTGTTCTGCACTCACCCCAACGACTGAGTCTGTTTGCCTGATGATTGTATTTACACACAGTTACAGGCTTTGGAAGTAAACATATGGCCAACAGAAAGCTGCACATTCCAGTGGCTTCCATTTGAAAATTAGTCAGGTACCCAGACACTTGGGCAGAATTCATCTAGTTTTGTTTGCACCCATAGAGTGGGGGCCCCAAAACTTTTTGACCCATGAGCAACATTCATATGATAGAGTTGGAGAGCAATACAAGCATGCAAAATGTTCCTGGGTGGGGCAAAATAAGTGCTTTGATTTACCATTGTCCTACAAGAGACATTACTAAACCAAAACTTGCCTCCAAGGCATGAATTCAAAATAAGCACCTAGTTTGTGGCTACTGGGAGCAACTTCCAAGGAGTTGTGAGCAACATGTTGCCACTGGTTGTGGATCACTGCCACAGTGGAAGCACTTAAATTTGTGTCCCCTTTAAACCCTAACTGCTCTCTGCCCAGCACAGAACATGACACTCAAAGCCACAATTGTGCCATGTACTTAACTGCTCCTGGTGCTGGGTCTCTGAAGTGGCATTTGTTTGTGCCTTGAAAGGCCCATGTCACATCCATGTGCTGCATCTCCACGTTTCAGGACTAGTAAATGCTGCCAACACTGTGTACAGGTACAATTGTCCATTCTGGAAGAACAAAACGTAGCATTGCCCCAAGTGGCAAGATCAATTCCTGGCAGGAAGGTCTAAATCCAGGCCTGTTTGTTTTCCATATGTGGAAGTAAATTGACCAGCCAAACAGAGCCTCCAGTAGGCTGCCAGTCCACATAGGGACTGCTAGGTAGCCAATCAGAGCCCAGGAACTTTTTTCATGATTTTGTTGCTCCACAATGTGGTTGAATATTGGGGACCCCTGATATAGACAATTTTGTGCATAAGCTTAAGGGATGAACATATCACTGGGAACCTTTGGGGTTTTGATTCTTAAAATGCTGCCATTTGTTCAACTGCTCTGAAGCAGACCGTATGAGGCAAATGAATGCACTCTATGGCCTGTTATACATTAACCATATAACCTTTTGAGAAGTAAGAGCAAATATTTACTGCTATCAATCTGTCACTTGTGACAATGTAGATTATCTGCAAAGTTCTGACAGGTTGGGAAGTGCTCAAGTGAAAATGATTACAATATTATACATTATTACAAATGCATATACACTCTAACAATAAAATCAGTAAATCCCATCATTTTGATTGAACATGTCTGTTTTTTAAAAGGCATGTATTGTACTGTAGGAGCAGCAGGCTTCAAGGGCAGAATTCCATCTTCCCTGTCCATGGGGGAATACATGTTACCAAGCGTTAGGCCTCTGTTCTATGAATTTCTCTTGGATTCGTTTGCTTGCTTATTGTTCCTGTTGACTAGGTGAACATGCCTGAACCTGCCAAATCCACTCCAGCTCTAAAGAAGGGCTTCAAGAAAACCGTTACTAAAACCCAGAAGAACGATGGCAAGAAGAGCAGTATGGAGAGTTACGCCATCTATGTGTACAAAGTGCTGAAGGTCATGAGAATCATGAACTCTTTCGTTAACTATGTGTTTGAGTGCATCGCAAGGGAAGCCTCCCCCCTGGCTCACTACAGCATAATCTCCCGGGAGATGCAGACCGCGTTCTGCCTGTTGCTGCCTGGGGAGTTGGCCAAGCACAATGTGTCCGATAGTTGTGTACGATAGCACCAAGGCTGTGACCAAGTACACCAGTACCAAGTAATCGCCCATTTCCTGTTCCACAAACACAATGTTGCATAAAGAAGTTGACTGGGTGAGGATTGAAAATCCAATTTAAGGATTATATAACCATGGTTTGTGTGTGTTTCCTTTTAGAAGTAGTTACTAGGGTCCACATTACCTCCAGTATCAGTCAGTATTATCTGTATTTTTTGATGTAAACATTGTTGTGGAATTAGGGTATTAAAGGAGTGAACCCTATGTGATAAATGATTAGCATGAACTTATCTTTGCACAATTTGACCACCCAAGTGATGGTCCAAACTAAGTTGATGTGATTGTTTGAACCACAAGGGCAATCCAGGAAACATTTCAGGAGTGGACCTCATGAGCAATGTGTTTTGTTCTTCGCATTATTTCATTTTACAGCTACCAATAGGCTGCCAACTCAGTAAAAAATTGTTGCTTTATTCCAGCCATCGGGAACCAGTGGCTAATACATACCTATTTAACAACCCAAGAACTTTTTTTCATGGTTGTGTTGCTCCCCATCTATTTTAATTTGAATGTGGCTCATGGGTAAAAAAGGTTTGCAAACCTTCACTTTTGTCAGTGGTAGGTTAGAATAGGAGGTTTCCAGGGTAGGGCACAAATGACATTTTGCCAGGAGGCCAGTTTCAGACAGACCATTAGGTCATATACTGTAGTTAGTATAGGTTTCCAGAATACCAAGTTCCAAAAATATCTAGGACAGGAAATATATATTCATCTCAAATCTCAAGTGGCCTTTAAGCAGGACTTTCAGGTGTAAATACGAGAACAAACAGACATTCGCCTCAAATCTAGCAAAATAAACCATTAGGTTTAGCCCCACCATCTACTGCTCCAGGCTCCTAGGAGCTCAAGCCCAACAGTTTGGGTTCCACACACAGGAGGATAGACACAAAAATCCAATTTCTGGTAATAAAATCTGTTTAATTTTCCCAATGACCTGGATGGGGGACATTTTCTGGGATAGAGACTGTGCCTATAAATGAAGAACACTTGGAATTACAGCATTAAAGCAGAATGAAAAACAATTTTACAGCAATATTTTTTTTAATATTTCCATCATAATGTCTTGCCCAGAATTCAACAGAGATGAATAAAGGCTAAAGTAATGTTCAATGAATCCAAAACGAGTACTAAAAATGAGCATGAATCACTGGATTCATATACTCATAGATCAAAGCAGTTAAAGTCTTGTGTTTGGGGGCCTGGAGGGCCTGACGTAGCTGCCTATAAATAGCTCAGGAGGGGACAGCAGTGTTGGGATGGATCCTGCTTTCAGCTGTTAGGTAATAGCTGTGTATGTTTGAGTTGTAAAATTACTGAGGGATAGAGCGTGCTTAAAGGGTGTGAAACAGCTGCTAACATCTCCAACTTATAAACTGAAACTTCAAGAAAAAACGAGATTTTTGCTCTGCTCCATGAATTCCTGCAGTTAAGCAGCTGTTTCTTTTACTTGCAGTTTAAGATTTTTCATGTTATTGATATAAAAAGAGAAGTTTAAATTCATCGAGATGGGCATGGAAACCATTAAGCTGTTTGACTAGGCTGAAATCTCTGTGCTTCGTACGGTCTGCACTGTATTTGATTTGGGTTGACAGTGCTTTCCCTTTAAAGCACGTTTGTCATAAGCATTCCTACAAACAATGACAGCCTAATAGGTGATTAAAATCCCCACCCTTGAATTCTGCTTTGGGCAGGCCAAGTTAGGTTTTATGGTGCTATGTTTAGTTATTATTTACTAGTGACCTGGAAAATGTAGTTTCACCCAGGATTATCATCATTCATCCTATGGGTACTCTTAAAAGTTTCATGGGGATCTACCTCTCCCCTAATGCTGTTCGTTTGGTTCTTTTTGCTCAGCTTATGCAAAGCCTTGATATTATTTTGGACTGCTTAGCTACCTCACCAAAACAGCCAAATAATCCTAGAACAAGTCAGTACTGGAACCTAGCACAGTTCTTCTATTCCATGCATGGTCTCCCAATGAGACTACCATGGACTTCCACTGATTTGGTCACCTAGGTAGTGAGACCTTGGTCAACAACTGGGTCATAACATACTGGTTGGGAGAGGACAGCATCAACAGCATGATGCATTCCTTAACCAGATTCCTTATCAGCAGCCGGATATGGGTCAGAGAGGATGTTGCTTTGCACCCATGAACTTGGTTTGGAGTAGCTAATTTGGCAGCCTATCTTGACCTGTGTATAGACTTCTTTATTCATTGTGGCACCATTCTGGATTTATGTTGTTACTCAACTATGAGCAAGTTTGATGAGTGAATGTTTCTGTGTAGAGGGACAGTTTATGGATAGGGCTGAGAGGAAGATGCCTTGGGCCTCCAGCTCTTGTTGCATTGCAATTATCAGAAGCTATAGCTCAACAACAGCAAGTGGGCCACATGATAGTTAACTCTGAATTGTGTATTTTTTTCAGTCCTAAAATAGGGACCCAGCTTTGCTGCATTGCCAGGAGGCAAATATAAATTTATATTTTTGGCAGCGACAGCTTCCTTTGAAAAACATCTGCTATGAACTTTTTCAATTGTCCACGTGTTTTTTTCTAATTTTTGGCTGAGAGAATTGGTAACAAAAGGCAATTGGAACAGATAGTTACTGTACTGCTGCCAGAGACAAGTGCCTGGGAGTCGTGGTCATTCTGCAGTCTGTAGAACATCCAAAGATGCAGATTCCCAGAGCGGCAGCAGAGTCGGGGTTAGAATCAGGATTGCATCACTTCCAGCGATAAGCATTAAAATCTACATTTGCTTGTGAATTGGCTGGCGAATTTTCTGTAGGGTTACTTTGGCAGAGTAAGCAAATCAAAGGAAAGCTGCACTAATGTTCAATTCTGCCTAGTGCAACTTCACTAGAGATCTTGCGCTCAGGCTAATTTGCATACGATAGGTAATTTAAAGTGGAATTGAGCTATTTCTATTACATGGTGCATTTAATACATTACATTTACACTAACAACTAGACATGCCAAGGGAACCTTAATAAAGTCAATAGAGTTGTTTTAATGCCCTACACATAACCCTACAGTTAATAATGTGCCATATGGTAGAAAATATATGAAACTGGGTGCCTGAAAAATTTTTTATGCCTTTTGCAGCCTAACACCCTGAAAAATTGAAAGACGCCAGCGTTTTTGTACTTAGAAGATATTACACTCAAAAATTATCTTGTAAGTCACTGAAGATTGAGGATGTTCTATGCACTCCAATGCACTTCCCCAGGTCAGAGCTGGTGAAGGCAAGTCTGGCAAAAGAGGTCACATTCAGTAAAATCTGTATCTTATTGAATTTGCAGAGTTATGTCCATTCCCCAGAGAAAAAATGTGCCTGGCATTAGAGTGCGAAGCAATGCTAGCATCTATCTCCTTCACTAGCGAAGGGGCACCTTCGCTTGTTAGTAAATCAATGACATCATGCTGGCAAATTTTCTCTAGTGTTAGTTACTTCACCCTTATTGAATCTGCCCCTATGGAACATGGCCTTCCCTTGGTTAGGCACTTCCTGATTATACTGGGGTTCCAGATCCCATACCTGTACTTGTATTAATGAATAACATGCAATATTTGTGTCCATTTTTGCAGGACCACACTTGCAGCTATGTTGTATTTTTAGGATGAAAAAAAGTCATAGCTGTAAGAGGCTGTACTAAATTTTTATGAACCATTGATTTGATTGTTCCTAATGCCCTACCATCTATAATCAGATTATCAATAAAGACCCAAAAATGTAAGTTGTAACACAAACTTGGCTCAAGTTTAGAATGAAAAAAAATGGTCAGAAATGTTCAAGGGCATAACTAGTCCTATTATGCTAATACATAGCCTCAGATTGAAAGGTACTTAATTATGGTTATGTGGCTCAAGAGATTCATCAGCCCCAGCTGTCAATCTCAGATGAAATATGTACGACAGCGAGTGAATCAGTGAGTCGAGCCGATGTGTTGTGACACAAGAATTTAGTTTCATGGGTTCCTAAAATTCATTCCTTTGTCTGTAGTGCGGGTGACATTTCTTTGTGACTCGCACCAGTAATAGATTGTGAGCTATATATGGTGAGGACACCATAAAAATAATCTATTGAGTGGGAGCTGCCATATTTTCTACCAATGCAGTCTGTCTGGAAAGTTGTAAAAAAATGGAAAGTGGAACTAGAGATCAGCAACCATGGTGTGGAATATACAGGCTAAAATAAATGAGTTGTATAAAGTATTTGCATAGAAGAACACTGCCTATTGTGTTTCAGTGATCTCACATGCTTCCATGTTGTTTTTTTTATGTTGTGGGATGAAGAGCATCAATCCCCTTCATATCTATGTCTTTAGAACCATGATGTATACATTTTTGTGAGTTATCAACTTCTGGATTAGACCAATTTTATGTCTTAAGTTGACCATACATTGAATGATCTGCTCATTCGGCAAGATTGTCAAATGAGTGGATATTTCCCTGATATGCCCATTTTCAGGTGGCCAATATTGGGCTGAGCTGTTTGTTTGGCCCTACTGGCAAACATTGGATCACAGCAAATGGGATACAAGCCAATTTTTTCTCAACAGCACAACGAAAACATAAAGATACACATGCATTGCTATGAGACTTCAAGATTGAGGATCAACATTCTTACAATATTACAGCAAGTCTTGGGGAGCATGACTTAAATAAGGCATACCCACTGGGAGGACACCCGGGGTTAGGTTCCTTGTTTGGTGATTGGTATTATCAGATCTAAGGGTCTGTCGCTGGAGTGGCCCCAGATCTTCTAAAAAAAATTAAACCTGTCCAATTGATATCTGGCCAATTTTCAGCTATATATTGGTTGGTTATGACCATCAGGATGCCCCATACACAGGTTAATAAGCTGACAATTCGAACTGAAGGAACTAAAATCTGCCTATTTATGGCCACCTTTATACAGAAGTTAATGAATGCTTTACACAGTAATTGGTGATCTTGAGGTCTACACACACAGGAGGAGAACACAAAAGCTATTCAAGCTTCCTACCTCAACAATTAATAGAAATTCTAACACATCTTAAATAAAATAGGAAATATTATATCATTTGAACATGGATCATGTGAGCAAAACTGATTTCTCAATGTTTAGGAGGGTTATATGTTCCTTCATCAGGAGCAAAGTGTTACTATTTTTCTAGAGACTTTTTTGTCTTTTCTGAATTGGGCATTGGTTATATTAGTTGTGGGGGGGCTCTGTAGACCAATGGGCTGCTGGGATTTTCATCTTGATGGGTAACAACTAAAATAAAAGAAAAACTTGGTAAATCAAAGCTAAACAATATACAGAAATAATCCAGTTACATGGCTAGAAGAAGACATCAGCCACAATGAGAGAAGATGGACAGGGGTAATGTAATAATTGGGGAAAAATCCACACCCCAAGGTGTGAGAGGTGCACTAACATAGGGTTAGACGTAGGTGTACATATTATAACTTACTAAGTTCAAAGAGAGAGAGAGGACACCCATTAAATGTACTTTTCTATCCTGGATTTAGTTCCCATCTTTCTGCAGAGTGCTGCTAATCATTTGACTTGGTATAATATCAGTTGTTTAACGACCAGGCCCGGATCTGTGGGAAGGCCACCTAGTCCCGGGCCTAGGGTGGCAGGATTTTAGGGGGTGGCATGCTGCCCACCCACACCTACATTGGTTCAGAAAACTGGTGATACGCAGGTGATACAATAGTTTTTTAAATTTCCCTTGTGCCAATCCCCATTGCTCAAGTCCTGATGATGAAAATTTACAAATAAAGGGCAGAGTATGGGGGCGACGAATGGCAGTGGGCCTAGGGGCACCCACTATGTAAATCCAGCCCTGTTAACGACATAGACTGAAACTGCCCATTGCTTAAGACCTGCAAGGGGCACACTCGGGTAGCTGTTACTGGTATTTGGGCTCCAGCATGGCATTGTGCAACCTGCTAACTCCCAGCTGTTGTTGAAGGTCAACTCCTTGGTAGGACACGAATGCAGTTCAATAAAAGCTGGATGTATAAACTAAAAATATTTAAAGGAGTGGTTCACCTTCAAATTAACTTTTAGTATATTGTAGAAGGGCCAATTCTAAGAAACTTTTCAATTGGTTTTCATTATTTATTTTTCATAGTTTTTTAATGATTTGCAATTTTCTTCTGTTTCTTTGCAGCTTTCAAATGGGGGTCACTGACACCATCTAAAAACAAACCCTCTGTAAGGCTACAAATGTATTGTTATTGCCACTTTTTATTACTTATCATTCTATTCAGTCCCTCTCCTATTCATATTCAAATCAATACAGGGTTGCTAGGGTAAACGTGTATCCTAGAAACCAAATTGCTGACACTGCAAAATAGAGAGCTGCTGAATAAAAAGCTAAATAACTATAAAACCACAAACAATAAAAAATGAAAACCAATTGCAAATTGTCTCAGAATATCACTCTCTACATTATACTAAAAGTTAACTCAAAGGTGAACAACCCCTTTAATAATTGTTACATATTTTTGTGGTTTCATACTTTTGTACCTAAGGGGCCCTTGCCATGATGAGGGGGTCTGCTTGTCCTTCTGCCACGCCCACTAGGATCCAAACAAACAGCAAAACATCTCAGTATCAGGAACGATGTCCTTTATCCAGGCAGAATCTTCGAATTAGCACTGCTCAACAGAATTTAGACAATTTATCATCTTCCCGTTATCCAGCGATAAAGACGTCCTTTTCTTTCACTCTCGTCTGTCGCTGTATTTTAGGCCGGAGTGCATTACATGAAAGGAAACAGCGTGTGTTGCCCTATTTTTCCTATTAGTCAATCATCGGGTGATTTATACCACGCCAATCTGGGAAGCCACTCATGGTGCATAACAAAATGTAAAGCAGAGTCGTATATAATGGTACTAGAGGGAAATAGTAAGAATAAAATCCGCCCTGGGAATCAGACACATAACTCAAAGCCTAGGCAACAGCATATTAATTAAAAATCAAAATCACTTTTAACATTAATGCGGTCCATAGCGTATGGGCACCCGGCGGATTTATCATCGTTAATATCATCATTACGTAATTGCTTAATATTATACCATCAATATGCCAGACCTTGTTTACTAAGGTGTAACACCAGCAAAATCTGCCAAGGTTTTTTACCCACAATGCAGTATTCTTCCTGGTAATTGCGTTTAAAAGGGATGTCACATTCACTACGATTGTTTCTGATGCATCACAATAAAAGAAATTACGGATGCATTGCAAGTTTATGAGTGGGGATGATGTTGCTTCCAGTGGACAGTGATAAAATGGCACTAGCATTAGCTACTGGCGCAAGTCTGCTGTGTCGATTGATGAAACCAATTGGGGCAGATTCACTAATGACATATTTTCATCAGCATCAGCTTTGCACCCTTACACTAATGCCCTATGAATATGCTAATTCGATAAAATGCGAAGTTTATTCATGGAGGCTTTTCGCTATTGTTACTTCGGCAGTGCGAGCATTTCATAACGAAGATGTTCATTTGTGCCTAGCAAAAATTCGCTAGTGATCTTGCATTTACAGTAGGTCAGTTTGCATAGGGTGGGAAATTTAGGGGCTGATTTAAAAAAAATTCAAAATTCGAAGTAATTTTTTGGATATTTCGACCATCAGATAGGCTACTATGACTTCGATTCGAAGTAAAAATTTTTGCTAATTCGACCATTTGATAATCGAAGTATTGTCTCTTTAAAAAACTTCAACTTATACTTTGCCAAATAAAACGTGCCGAAGTCCTATGTTAGCCTATGGGGGCCCTCTAGAGCATTTTTCTACATTTTTTTTGTCAAAGTAAAATCATTCGATCACATGCAAAAATCGTTCCAATCGATCGATTCGAACGATTAAATTGTTCGATTCGAACGATTAAATTGTTCGAGTCGAACGATTAAATCTTTCGATCAAACGATTTTTACTTCAACAGCAGAATAGCCAAATTTTTTAAAAAATACTTTGACTTTGATATTTCAAGTCGAAGTATTTCACTTCGATGGTCGAATTTCGAAGCATTTTACACTTTGAAATTTGAGGCTTAGTAAATCAGCCCTTTAATGTTATATGGATGTCTTTATTATAAATGTTGGTGCCAATGCTTGAAGATATGACTTTTTATTACAAATGTCCAGGAAACCTTAATAAAGACAAGAGAGTTAATATAATACCCTACACGTGAGCCCACTGTAAAATGAATGTTCCATATGTTAAAAAATGTATGGAGAATTTAGGACTTTTGCAGGCAATCCTGCTTCAAAAAAGGAAAAGTCACCAAGGCGACTATCTAGACAACTTGAAAGGTTCAGTGTTCCTTTAATAATTGTATCATGAGAATGAACAAGTCCTGATCTACTTGTTAGCAAGAGGGGAGCCAGCAATACTCTCTATTTAAAGGAGCAAGAGCCAATTAGAAATATGTAAGCATTGCCTGGTTTCACCACGCTTAATAGACAAGCCTATAGACAAGGTTTGTAGGTGAGAAGAGTCTGTAAGAGGGGGAGGGGTCTGTAAAAGGAGGATGGGCCTATAAGAGGAGGAGGAGCCTGTAAGAGGAGTTTTACAACCAAATGAGCTTGATTGGAGTGTGTTACAGGTATAGGATCTATTATCTGTAATTCTTGGGACATGGAACTTTTTGGATGTAGGATTTCCCTGTAATGTGGAAAACGATTCCTTCAGGCAACATTTGAAAACACCAGCATGGAGTTATGCAACTTAGTTCTCATGCATTACTAGGTGGCAATTAAAAAAAAAATCAGGGTTTTAGTTAAATTCCCAGTTGTTGGTCACATTCTGCCTTCTGATAAAATGTCCGAGACCTACCACTGCCATCAGGCTCTCAAGAAACAGACAACGCTTAAAATCCCCCCAAACAAATCACCAATAAACTTAATTAGGACTATTCAACCGAGTTCCTAATGCTCATTGATTAAGGCCCGTCTTAGAAGTCCAGGTATTAATATTACTAAGTCCAATGATTAGGTCCTGTGAGGCCAATTATGAAGAATATAATACAACACTTCTAGAAAGATCTCAACACATGAATGGCCTTGGAAGGTTCCTTTGAAGGAAAGGGCTTCCCGGCTGTAACAATGAACTGTCTTCCTCTACTCGCCCTCCAGGCAACACTAATAAGAGTGCTTCAAATATAACTAAATGCTTTATTTTGTCCCGAAGTTAGGACAGAACAAACATATTAGATATGGGAGTCATTTGGGCATTTGCAATCAGTTTGAACATAACATACATTTAATTTTATATTTAATTTTATTCACTATTTGTATACTTATTAATTTATTGCATTAGATTTTACTTTATTTAAACATACCTCCCTATGATTCTAAACTGGTAATCAGAATATACAATTCTGATTACATATGACATATATACAGGTATAGGATCCATTATCCGGAAACCTGTTATCCAGAAAGCTCCGAATTATTATAATCCAAATTCCTTTTTTCTGTGTAATAAGAAAACAGTAGTTTGTACTTGATCCCAACTAAGATATAATGAATCCTTATTGGAAGCAAAACCAGCCTATTGGGTTTATTTAATGTTACAGGATTTTCTAATAGACTTAAGACACGAAGATCCAAATTATGGATGCAGAAAACCGCAGGTCCCAATCGTTCTGGATAACAGGTCCCATACCTGTATATATATATATTGGATCGACGTTTCGGTCCAAACAGGGACCTTTATCAAGATGTATATATATATATAAATATATAATGTGTATATGTATGGTATGTGGTATATATCCACCATGGCCACCCATGTCCATTTATGATACTAAAAAAACACACTTTTGGGTCCTCTTGGGCACTTCGGTGGTCCCTAGGGTTGCCACCCTGATGTTATTTTACCAGCATAGCTGACCTGCCTAGGCATGGGGCAATGGGGGCAATGTTGTTGGTTTATTTGTAATACTCCAAAGTTCAGCCCCAACTTACCCTTCCTCTTTTCTTTTTTTCTCTTTCCCTGATCCTCCTTTGATGCCAGTGCTCCACCAACTTTTCAGCACTGGCCCAGCCTTCCTAATTCAGAGCCCTGCTGGTTGCCTAATGGTGCCATCTAGATGCTCTTTAAATAAAGCTTTATTCTAATAATTATTGTAAAACCCTTCCCTGGTATTCACCATTTCAATGGAAGAATACTTCATGGCTTATCTACAAATGCAACTATAGTGTGCAAAGTGCACTTTCAGAAGCAATTTGCCATGTTTTGTCTGAATACAACAATTTTAATGTGGGGGGGGGGGCATCAGACATGGTGGGAGCTTGTGCAAGACCCAATAGCACTCATCACGCACAATTGCACTTTGGCCCAATTGCATTCTGGTGCTCAGCATCAAAGCAGCATCTGGGCGTAATTTAGATGCCATTCTGCTGCGCCTACTGAAGCAGCCTGAAGTGGGAACACTTGCATGCAATTGGGTACAGTTGGTGGGATGGACACACTATAGAAAATCTCAAGGATCGTCTTTGGGTGCAAATAGGCCAATGAACATCACCAATGTGTCCATTTTTGCTCTTTGTAAATAAGCCCATTCCGTGTTTACATGGATTTCCTCTTACAGTCCTACATCCAACTGGTGGGTTAAGTGGCTTCTTCCTGTATGAATTAAATTGTAAGCTCTTCCAAACCAAGGGCTGATGGAACCTTCTAGATAAAGCTCTGTATAATACATAAGTCCAATGTACTTAAAGATACTAATCAGTCACTTTTAAGACTTTCCAGATCTTAAGGGCAGAGACACACGGTCACATTCGGGGAGATTTGTCGCTCGGCAGCCAATCTCCTCTCCTTTGGGGCAACTAATCTCCCTGAACTGCCTTCCCCTGCCTTCCTGGCAACTAGAATGTAAATCGATTGGTTTTCTGAATTCGCCTGAAGTTTCCTTGTGAGACAACTTTGAGTGAGTTCGGAAATCAAGTGTGTGTCTGCCCTAAAGAGCCAAAGAACATAATTCTGACATACAGTATAAAGCTCATTTCACATCACTTGCTGAACTGTAATTAAAAGTTGCCATTAACCAATGTGGAGGAGATAAGAGATAAGGTCCTTGTGTCCTCAGACTTAGGAGAAAAAAGTATATTTTTACAAACGCGTTGACAGAAAAAAAACATTTTGATTTGGGGAACATCTTTCAGCCCTGAACTGATATTTGAAACATTCCGGGTTATTTGGAGTTTCACAGTGAATTAATGTAACAAGAAGGAGTAATTAAAAGGAAATATGCCCGCTCGTTCTGTGGATCTAGGTCTGCTTGCCTGATGCCTGCTCTGAGCTGTAATGGAATTTGAAAGAGCGTTATCTGTTAGTTCAATTAGACATCAGACATTTACTTTGTGAAGTATTTGAAGACAGATTTGATTTGGGTCCAATAATTTCAAAATAAGAGAGCAGAGCTGTGCCGTAATTCTGATATATGTACCTCTGAAGTCCTAATTGCAAATTCAGATAAGGATAAGAAGGGCCTGCATCTCTGCAGACCAAAGGTATTTGTTAATACGTGTGATATAAAAGAGGGCACATTTCAATATTTACTGATTTAGGATTTCCAGTTTTGGGTTCTGGTTGAGCATGGAGCTGAGTGCAAGGCATTTACTGGGCACGAGTGGAGAGTATACAGCCCCATAACGTTTAATTTCACAGGAATCTTGAGATAATGCATTGGATGCAAAGCATATTGCTTCTTGGAAAAGAAAATTGTCAACAGCGGCTCTGCACCGTTGGCCATTTATTTACTCAGAAGAAATGTGTTAATGAAAACTGTTTTAAGTGCTTATTATAAAGATGGTTTGTTTTGAAACATGGGCTTTCACAGCAGTTTTACACTTCATTGTGTATCATGAAAGACGTACTAAGTAGAGGTTGTCACGGTCTCGTCTGAGCTAGTTCTACTGCTAGCGGATGGACCCATTTATGATGTCCCTCATGCAGCCCAAATCCAGAGTAGACATCTGGATAAATAGCTGGAAACAAGCACTCACACCAAAACATTCCTTTTTAACGCCTTTCTTCTTAAAATCACATTGCTTACTAGTTGGCCAATTAAGCTTTACTGGACCCTGCAACAAAATATTTTTGGGTGCTGCAAATCATCAGCAAGATAAACCATTTCACAAATATATATACGGATTTGCACATCAGTCATTAACGCCAATAGCCATCCTTCAAACCAGTGGTTGTTAAGGGGGTCACTGAAGATTCTGGACAGAAGCGAAAGAGTTCTATAGGGTGCAAAAGAGCTCAAATAGGGCTCATTCATAGAACACTTTCATTCATGGTCTTGTTGCACTCTGCACCTTACACTGGATAAAAAAAACCCATTGCAAGGTGCTTAGGGTAGACTCAATGGGCAAAAGGTGGACATGCCCTTACCTTCCATACGATATCAATCATTATAATCATTGGTTTTATACTCCTGATCCTTCCATGCTCCAACCCAGGGATTCTTAAGGGAGGGGTCATTTATGTAGACAGTGAACAGAAGTTCAAGAGGCCATAGGTTCTCATTCAAAGAGCATGTATGTCCAGGTCCTTATCTGCAAAATGAATAAAAAAATTCCGTCAGTGGGCCCAATGCAGCCCTGTAGAGGCCGCTGTTATAGCATTAGCTTCACGCTACCCCTAAGTTGCACAAGCAATGGATCAGGACCCAAAAATGGGTCTCTGTGCTGTCCCTAAATAACCTGAAATGTCTTTCTACAGTAGAACATAGTTATTAAAACAAGCTGTTTTTTACAAGTCATGATTAAGCAGACAATAAAACGGCCTCTTTAAACCCAGTTACCCTAAATTACTAGTGGACAGATCCAACTGGGAACATTTAAAATTCTGCTTAGCTCCAAATTTTATGGTGGACATTTGCAATATGGCTAATATTTGAAGTGGTTGGGTGAAAATGGCCTTGATGTTTCAGAACCTTTCCAATAGGCTCCCAGTTTGTTGTCTACCACTGTCTAGCAGGAGAAAATGATTTGGATGGGGGGGGGGCTGGATTCCATTCAACCAAATTCTACGTATTCCTTTAGAGAGAAAAATATGGTATTTTCCAAATGTCAAACATGTTTTGAGTGCTGTTTATTCATAGAATTTCATTTCCCTTCTTGTGCGGTTTGGTCAGTCAGTGCCACGATCCTCACTAAATCCTGCATATGTTCCTGCTTTCCAGATAAATTACTGGGACATGCAATTATCCTCCAGATATAGGTACAGTTGGGAGGTTCTATTTCTCGACTTCCTTCATAGTGAACTTACAAGATATCCTAACTTTGGCCATGAAATAACATATCCATGATCTACTTACTGATTGACAAAACGCAATACAGCTTGGAGAATTCCAGAAATCATGAACTGCCAAGGGACTTGAGGGTAGATTTGGAATCACTATAGATAAGAAGTATCCTCTTTTCATTTTCAGAAGAAAAAAACATGTTAAAAAGGGCCCATTCTACAAAAAATGCTGCAATACGGAGTTCAACTTTTTCCCCTCATTGTAGCTATTTTGAATGCATGCCACTGACGTCTGCCTTTGTTACTCATTATTTCACTTTTTAGCATTAAAAATGCATTTGGTGTCATTAATAGAACTGCTCATGTATTCTTGATCTTGCAGTTAAAAGAAGCCACCTCCATGTACAATAAAGAAGGCCCATCACAGAGTCTTAAAATTTCCCTGGCATATTCCTATCAATGTGCTTTTTTGTACTCCGTTAATCAAGCTTCTCTCATTAAAAAATCATGCCAACTAGAGAAACTCTGGTAAGAAATAGCTCTCTGGAAGGGGCCCCCTGGGACAATAAAAACCTTTGAGGATTATAGCCCCAGGTGATTGGAGTAATATGTATCCCGCAGTCTGTTGCGGCAGAAAGAGTTTCTCATAAATCCCTGTTCCTAATTGGCAGAATTAGCTCTTTTTAACTAATTAAATAGTTTAATTGTTTTTCCATTACCTATCAAATTCTCTCCAGAAGCTTTAGAAGAGCCCAGGCTGAATGCGGCTGCCTTCTAATAGACTTGTCTTGCCTTTGAGCACAGGGGTAAAATAGATAGATTAACCCCCTCAGTCCCAGGTGCTGAGCTGAGATTGGACAACTTCTGGCAGATACTAAGGAGTGAAACCTTCATCAGTAGTGGATTAACATGCAATGGAAGAGAGCTCTATTTTTTATGTATTTTCTTGATGTTCTCCTCTGCTACCACCTTTGTTCCTCAATTTTTACCTCTTCTGCTCTTTCCAGTCTTTCCTCCATTCTTTCTTTTACTGCATTCTCTTCCTACTACTGTCATCAATGCCATTTTCCAATCCCCATTTATCCCATTTCCCTTTCTTCTGCTTAGACTTCATGTGGCCACCCTTATTCGTATAGATTCATCACTTATATCCATTTGGCTCCAATGTTCCATTCTGCTCCAATGATCTTTACTCTCACATTCCTCCAAATATCTTACATTTTTAAAGTTTTTAACCCAGTTCCACATCCTCTTAACCCACCCTTTGACGTCTCTATTTGGATCTTTTAGAACACCCTTTGTGCTATAATGTATTTAGCTTTTAGTCACTCTTCCACTCAACTTCTCCCATTCCTCCCCCTTCTTTCCGATCTCAACCCCACTATCTGTCCCAATTCCAACTTTGTTTCTCTACTGTATAATTTGCTGCACAAAGTCCCATCAATAAAATTAATACCAATATGTTCCCTTTTTCTGCACTCATGCTCCTCCGTAGAGACAACTCCGGATCAGCACTAAACTCTCACCATGATTTAGCAGCCAGTGCAGTTTCTTAAATTGACCAACTGACCATTTATCACAATTGTGCATAAATATTTGATGAACAACACCATATAAGTCAAAAATCCATTAAGAAGCCTTTATTCCATCGTGACTAAGACCTGGACAACACAAGTGATGTTCAGGCCACAACAGGTCTTCTTCATGTTCATTCTTCTTCACACCAATTGCTTTTATTCTATTCTTCTCTCCTTTACCAACCCTTTTGTTACCTCATTTTTTTCCACCAGTTCCATTCTGTTTTTCCTTGTTCTTGACTATCCAATTGCATCTACTTTCCTGTGAGTCAACATCAGTGATACATGCTGATGGTCTATTTTTCCCCTCCTCTTTCTACATTTCAATGATTGGTCTTGTCACCTGTTTTCCTTTCCAAACTTATTGGCAGACTATAAACTGGAGGCCAAGGACAGTGAGCTTTGCAGTTCAGTTACAGCTGGAGAACATGATTTACATGCTAGTTGAATGAAATTACAAGTCTTATTGTTAATGAATATCTAGGTGGGAGTAATGCACTGGTAATCATAGAGGGCATCCTGAGAATAAAGGCAAATAAGAGAAATACATTTTAGAAAAATACATAAGGCCATGCCCAGAAACAATAGAAAAAAACTCAGGTAAGGCAACTCACTGTGCTGAATGTGTACTTCGGCTAGTCAGCTGTCCTTGCCATTCTGTCAAACAATGTATCATCCTCTAACACTCCTACTGAAAACACCATCCATCCAGCCACAGTCAGGCTGAGCTATTGAGATGCTCAAGCTTTGAAAGATGCGTTGAAATCATAAGCCAATGTTAAAATATCATTGTCCCTGTTGAGACTGGATAAGAATTTATGAATAATGCTGAGGATAAAGCATTATTTTTACATAAAATACACAAAATAGGCTTATTGTATTTCAACGCTCTACAGAAATGATGCAGTTACTATTGAGTATAATAAGGGATTGTAATTATCATAAGGGATTTATATGTTGACATGGTGGTCCATAACCTTATAATAGTATGAGGAGGCAAGCTGATTTATATAGTGACCTATGAGTATCACTCATGTTTTATAAGTGATATTGTACCCCTAGTGTAAATGATAAGGATATTAGAAGTCACTGAGGGGTGTGAACATATAAAGGCACAAGGCTGCAGGCTGAGTTATACAGGGAACTCTGAGTATCACTCATGTATTATAAGGGATAATGTACCCCCTACTGTAAATGATAAGGATATTAGAGGTCACTGAGGGGTTGTTCTGTGGCCATATAAAGGCACAAGGCTGCAGGCCTTTGAGTTGACTTTTAGTAGACATTTTGCATTTAGCCTTAATTTTTTTTTAGTTTTTTTAAAGTATTTTACTTTTTTCCAGCAACTCTCAATTTTGGAATTTCAGCAGTTATAAGGTTGCCAGGGTTCAAATGACGTTAGCAACCAGGGAGTGGTTTGAATCAAAGACTGGTATATTGATAGGAGAGGACCTATTAAAAATAAAGTGAAAATACATAATGATAAAAGTAACTATAATAAAATAGTAGCCTCGCAAAGCTTTAGTTTATTGATTGCCAGGGTCAGAGAACCCCCCGCGCCCATTCGGAGAGAATCAGATAAAGAAGGCACATAAATGAAAAAAATTTATATATAAAAATAATGATGACCAATTGAAAAGTTGCTTAGAATTGGCCATTCTATAACACATTAGGGAGCCGGGTGAAAAACTAGATATGTACAAACTGAATTCAAGTTTTTGGGTCAGAACCATTCAATCAAACATTAGACATTCTAATTTTTTCTTAAATAACCTTCCAGTTCAGTTGTGAGTATATTTGAAAATTTCACATGAATATGAAATTTGCCCTTTGATAAATGGGCCTCCCAAAATGAACCACCTCTTGAACACTTTCCCTTTGGTTTTCTGTAATGTACGGTATATTCCCCCATCATCCATTCCAATGCTGGATTTCCTTCTCACTCCATATTATCTGTATAGTGTTGGGCCTGTGTTCCTTCTAGAGATCTGCAGTGGTACAATCAGAAAGAGAGATATGTAATTAGAACATTCAATTTGCTTTTCCAGCTGTGCCTTATCGATGCAGACAGATTAGTGAGGTGTCGGCACGGCAAATTAACTATGTAAGGGGGGGAGGGGAAAAAACCTGACTCATTTTATGTATATATATTTGCTATATTGTATCTGCTATATATTTGAGAAGTAAATCAGCTTTTCCTTGAAGATCATTCACTAATTTAAACTTAAAGAAACGCATGAGAGAAACCATATTATTATTTATAAAATGGAAAATCCAATAGAATACTCCAGTACTCCAGTACTCCAGGCATCGGGATCTTTAGTAGGTGAAGCCTAAAGCCATTAGACTTTATTTGCAGAGAATTGCATTGGGTAGAAAAATTGGGTGTTAAAATGCCCATCTGGGCTGGCTAACACTTTGCTAAAGTATCACATTTCCTATATAGTATAGACTGGCCCATCAAGAAACCATGAGAAATCCTGGTGGGCTCTTATCCTAGTGGGCCTCGTCACTTCAGGTCTCTGTGGCAGGCTTGTGACCTGAAAGCAGAGGGGTTGCGGTGGTGAGCCTGGACCAGAACCGGGCCAGGCGCCCTAGGCAACCTGACCGGCCGTGGTACCGGCTGAGCGTGCAAATGCGTGAAGGGATGCTGGCGTCACCTTGCGCATGCTTGCTGGCATCATTTCATGAGGAATGACGGCAGTGAGCATGCACACACCAATTGGCGCTTCATCCCGCATGAGCCTAGACTTGGGGTAGGTAAGAGCCTGATCCCCCCCAAGCTTTGCACCCTAGGCCCTTTCCGACTCTGCCTACCCCAGCCCAGCCCTGGGCTGGAGGTATCGCTGGTAGAGATGTGGGCTTGGCCTGAAACTGGCTGTGATCCATGGGTTGACCACTGTTTGGGTGGATTTGGGTTGAAATTTGGCCAACTATTGTGAGTTACGATTTGGTTCAGTTCAGTGTGAGGAAGTACACTCCTCCTCTGCTCACAAAGATTCCCTGTATGAAAACCAGAGATGTGCACAGAAGTAGCACACAGAGTGAGATGACTTGCGTTGGGGTTGGGCGCAGGTCCTACTATGGCAGCATGTTGTGGGTTAGGGTCGGGTTGAGTTCTTCCTGACTCACACATCACTAATCACTAAAGGTGGGCAGGCGGGCAAGGAAAAACAGTTGGTGGTCCTGAATCTTTGCACTAAACCCTGAAAAGGGCCAAAACCAATTCTCAATTTCTAAATTCAAATGTCCGAACCCTTAAAATCAGATGTTTCTTTTAGTATTCAGCCAATTCTGAAGAAGTGGATTTGATGCATTCTTATTAGTGATGGGTTATTCTGACTGTTTCAATTTGCTGAAAATTCCTGAAACTGCAAAAAAATTCACCACATTGAAGTCAATGGGCGTTTTTTTTCCATCAAACCGTGCAACATTGTTTTCTTTTTTACTATACATTAGAATCTATAGGCATATATTGCTGTGAAATGCAGTAAAATATTTTGCTCATCCCTCTCCTTAATGTAAACATCCCTCAAAGTCAAGAGTCCCCAACCTTTTTTTACCCATGAGCAACATCCAGATATAAAAGAAGCTGGGGAGCAACACAAGAATGAGAAATGTTCTTGGGGTGCCAAATAAGTGTTGTGATTTGCTATTTGGAAGTCTCTAGGTGGACTGGTTTTTATGCAACTAAATCTTGCCTCCAAGCCAGGAATTAAAAAATAAGCACCTGCTTTGAGGCAACTGAGAGCAACATCCATGGGGTTGGTGAGCAACATGTTTCTTGTAAGCTGCTGGTTTGGGGATCACTGCTCTAAGTCATAGGACCAAGAGTATGTAGGACAGTCATAGACTGTTTACCCTAAATCTTGCTCTAACTGGTCTTCAACCCAGTTTTACAACAAAAAAAAAAGAAGAATATGTTTTCTCCCCAAATCTCTCCTAACTTGCCTCTAGTCTGGGCCAGCACCACAGTTTGGGAATGACTACCATGAACCCATTTTGTAGACCCAGAGCACAAGCCTACAACTACTTTTGTTCCTTTAGGAAATTATCGTATGGTATGATTGATGCTCCCGAACTCTCCCAGATGCTCCCAGATTTTATCGAATTGTTGCTGCGATAACTCAAGTGATTGGATTATCAGACGAAAATACAGAGTTTTTGGAATTATCCAGTGATCATGATGTCAAGAAACAACTTCAGGGACAACTGCCATTGACTTCTACATGACCTCAACAGGGTTTCGGTGGAGTATTTTTGGATTTTAAGCAGCTTTCCCATGGAAAGTTTTTTTTAAATTGCAAGTTTTCCTCGAGCAGAAAATATCAAGGTTTAATAAATGGGGCCCCTAGATGTCATTGCTGGCAGTTTCACTTTATTCCTATAGACACATGATGATGGCTGAACTGGCCAGAAAAAAAAAGCCAATCAGTAAAGCAGCTCAAAATTGCTATTTGCACTTATAGCCTGAAACTCAATTTCTCCTTTTTATTATGGCGAAAAGTTCTTTTTCCATCTTGACTTTTAGCATTTTACCTCTGAAGAGTCAACTTCATGTATTTTAACTTTATTTTCTAAAACACCCCCCTCCATCCCTGTTTCTGAATCCTCCCTTACTTTGTAGGTCACAGAATAGGGAATGGCGGAAAGGCATTATCATATCATCAGTACCTTATTAGTCCCAGAGCCGAAGCAAACGCCTTCTGAAAGGAATTCACCTACAGCTCAGTATCGGATGAGCCTGGCAGGGGGCAAAGGAATTTATTACCTTTATTAATATGAAAGCCATGTTGGTTTTTTTTGTATACATATATATATATATATACATGGAGATGAAATCTCAATAACGGAAAGACGCGGTCTCATCCTGTAACTTTTTTTGTGTTTCAAAGAAATGCTTTGCTGTTTTTTTTTTCCCTTCTCCTTTGAAAAATGTCAGAAGTGGGAGAATAACCCATTCACCAGACTGTGTTGGATACATTTTAAATCAGCCTTTGCCCAAATTTCAATCTTGTGGGTAAGAAACGATTTTGCTTCTGTGAATGCCAATAAGCCGGGTAGGCAAGACATTCATAGGATGATTGGCTTATGTCTGGGCTAATGGAGTTTTTTCCTTCCGGGGGTGGGGGGAGGGAACATTTGTTACTCAATGGAAATAATTGGGTTATTAGAACATGTCGAAATGGTGGTTCTGTCCTGTGTTTGTAAGGTGAGCTGCTGAGTGCAAAGATCCGACAGGTTATATGTTGTGTAATTTTACTTAAATTGGTGTCAGCTTTATACAGAGCTCTTTATGACTTCTCTACTGCTATTATATGTACCTTTATACAGGTATAAGATCTATTATCCATCATAGACTCATAAAGTGACCTCTTAAACGAAAATATCGACTGTGATGGCCCGTGGCAGTTGTCTAAAATGTCAGCCTTATTGCAGGGCAGGACTGTTGCTTCCAATGGGGATCAGATTGGATCTGTGCAGCCACTGGGACAGAATGCTCTGTTATA
>CM044439.1:14598358-14611159 GCA_024363595.1 Xenopus borealis | reverse complement strand
ATTGGGTGTTGGATGAACTGGGAGCAATGGTATTGGGTGATGGTTGAACTGGGAGCAATGATATTGCGTGTTGGATGAACTGGGAGCAATGGTATTGGGTGTTTGATGAACTGGGAGCAATGGTAGTAGGGAAAAGCAGTGATGACAAAATGTGATGTTCCTGATGTGTGAGATAAGGAAATGAGCAGAATTTCTGTAGTTTGATAGATCTGCCCCCACTGGTCTACATGTTATTATAGGGTAAACTTGTTGTAGGATTATGGGGGAGTCTTATTGCATATTGTGCAGACAAAGAACCCCTGAGTTATTATGCAGGAGAGTTTTCGGGTTGGATAAAGAGATTGTCGAGCTGCTTCTATGCACTTTATTTGCTTAAATAACCAAGAGAAATATTTCACGTGTTTCACTTCCCCTTGAAAGCATCAGACGAGAAATATCTATCCCGGCTCCAGCCTCCCTTTAGAATCACATTGGAATTGCGGCGGCGACTAAACTCGTAGGAATGGAAACCCAAGATGTTTTTGCAGAGCAGAAGCCAAATTAAAAAGTCATTGCGAGTAATTCAGCATGGGATTTGGGGCAGGACTAGTAAGCCAGGTAAATTAGCAGCGGCTCAATTGCTCGTGGAAACTAGTCTGTAGCCACATATGTTCCCCCGCTGCGAGATATGCAGATATTTATATCCGTCAGTAATGGTGTCATAGCAGATCCACAGCAGATGCCAAGCCATGGTCAGCTCCTGGGTTCCTACTGCGTAGTTCTTTGCCTTGTGTCTTTGCTGCTAAACTACAGTTCCCAGCATTCCCTGGCAGCCACCAAGGTGTAGGTGCAGTTTAGCAAAAACCTATGGAACATGAAATAAAATATTCTTACATCCAGTGTCAGACTGGGGGTCTAGAGCCCACTGGCACTGCCATCTTAGGGGTCTGCACCCCCCTCCACCCCTGCACCCCCCCTGCTGAGGCTGTAACCCCCCTTCCACTCCCCACGTCCACAATGAGGCCAGGGGGGCAAGTGAAGGTGCAGCTCCCAAGGTTTCCGGTGCTGGGCGATTCTGGTTTGGTTGGGCCAACCAGTTTTTGTTACAGGTCATACCTCCCAACTGTCCTGATTTTTGAGGGATAGTCCCAATACTGACATCGCAATCCGCAGTCCCGGATTGTTACTGAAATGTCCCGACTTTCTCTTTGATCTCCTGCACTGAACATCCTGAAAAAGATATAAAGATTCTAAAACTTAATTGGCACGTTTGTAACAATTTAAGATAAGCAAATAAGTAATTGTAACAATTTAACATAAGCAGGTCTCTTGGGCATACCTCCCAACATTTTGGAAACGGAAAGAGGGACAAAAAAGATTTGCCGCAAATTTGTTTGTCCGCGCCCCTTTTTTCTGACCATGCCCCCTAATTACCACGCCCATTTTACAACATTTGCCAGGTTCTGAAAGTTTGAACACATTTCTGTAGTTTTTATGTTTTATTACAGTTTTACTAATGAAGGTGAATTGCCCTTTAAGATGTGACTCTTCTTCCCCCAAGGGACAAAATGTATCTTAAGTATCTACTCTGGGCTCTCTGCCAAGAGCCAATGAAGTTATAAACATTGTAAGTGTTTTGGCTGTGCAGAGAAATAGGGACTTTCCCCATTCAGTGCAGAGAGATCGGGAACTTTCCAGTACTAGCTGTCAAAAGCGGGACTGTCCTGCTCAAAACGGGACACTTGGGAGGTATGCTCTTAGGCAAACTGTGACTTGCAGCTTAAAGGGCAACGCATCTTCATTAGCAAAACTGTAATAACATAAAAATCGCAGAAATGTAAAGATGAACATGCTAATTAGGGGGAGTGGCCACAAAAACAAGTGTGCTGAAAAAAAATTCCATGCTTTTCGTTCCTCTTTCTATTTCCAAAAATGTTGGGAGTAGTGATGGGTGAATTTATTCGGCCGGCGCAAATTTGCGGCAAATTCCCAGGATTCGCTGCCAGCGAATACATTTGCGAAATGCTTGGCGAAAATTGTGCACCTGCAGCCAAAAACGGAAGCCCATGTGTAAAACGAGATGCCGCCGGCGTTTTGCGAATTTATCACCATTTCGGCGTAGCAAAACGCCCCAGATTCGCCCATCACTAGTTGGGAGGTATGAAGGCCTATGGGAGCCAGGGGTGTAACTATAGAGGAAGCAGACCCTGCGGCTGTAAGGGGACCCATGAGACAGTTTCAATAGATATTAGTAAAACAAATCAACCTTTAAACATTTTGGGGGTCTGAAAAACAATTTGCTGTAGGATCCAGTAATATCTGGTTCCACCACTGGGTAAAGTCACCCTCCAACGGGGCATTTCCCAACACAGTGCAGCGTGCAAGTTCCAAACGCAGCGAGTTTTTGTCTACCCACAATGCACTGTTTCCTCCCAGAAACAATTGTACCCAGGTGGGCGGATGAATTGCAATCGACCCGACTGCACCGGTACTTGTTGGCCCAACAGGTGCAAATCACGGCCAAACTTACTGCAGCATTATGGGTAAAAACATGCAAATTTTATTCAAAAATGACACTTGCATTAGTAAACGGCCCCTAGTGGCACTTGGCATAACTACAGGTATGGGACCTGTTATCCAGAATGCTCTGAAACTGGGGTTTTCCGGATAACAGATCGTTCTGTAATTTGGATTTTCATACATTAAAGGGGTTATTTGCTGAAATCCAAATTTATCTCAAACTTAAAATAAAACTCTTTTGACCAAACTCCCAGGCCTGATTTTACCTTATTCATAAATAAAATAACTCCTATCCAATAAAATCGAGCACATCGTACGATGCGTACAATTTTTTCAGACTTCTTTCCTGAATCGATCTATGTTTTTTAATTTTAGCGGTGGGAGAATTTATTCGCCTGCTGCAAATTCCCGGCTAATTCCCACGTCCGTTTTTGAAAGCCGGCGTTCGTTTTTGGACGCGGGCGCCCACTGCCGGCATCCAAAATATGGACGCCGGCAGTGGACGCCCATGTCAAGACACAGATGCCCGCATCGAAAACTGTCAAAAAAAATTTGCGAAACGTCTCATTTTGGACGCGGGCATCCGGTTTTCGACGCAGGCATTTTTTTTTTTGACGCCGGCAGTGGACGATGCGTCAAAAATGAGACGCGGAGACGTTTTGCTAATTTTTTCGCTGTTTCGCGCATTTCTTTACAAATTAGAGAAAAATTTGGCGAAGCGAAACACCGCCGATTCGCACATCATTACTGAATTTATCGGGCTCAACCCAACGCAAATCACAATATGTTCACATTGGGATAGGGGCAGCTCCCATTGACTTCCAGTATACATGACAGATTTTAGGATTCTGCCTTTTTGTAACATGGTGGTCTAATAAATCTCATAAAATTCAAGTTTTTGCCCCAAAAAGGATCGACCAGAAAAATTCAAGGTTTTATAAAAATCTCCCTAAGTCTTCTAAAATACTGATCCAATTCCTTCAAAATTTCTCCGCAATACCGACCCGTGTCTTATTAAAGCCCTAACTCATCTATTTAATCTCTCGCTCTCAACTGGACTATTCCCATCTCAACTAAAACATGCTCTTGTCACCCCCATTCTGAAAAAACCCTCTCTTGATCCCTCTAATCTTGACAACCTCAGACCTATCTCTCTGCTACCTTTCATCTCTAAACTACTTGAGCGCCTAGTCTACAACCGATTAACCTCATTCCTCTCTAACAATAACCTGCTGGACCCCTTACAATCTGGTTTTAAAACGCAACACTCCACTGAAACTGCTCTGACCCGTCTAACTAATGACCTTCTAACAGCTAAAGCCAACAAAAAATTCTCACTACTAATTCTGCTTGATCTCTCAGCTGCTTTTGACACTGTAGATCACCCTCTCCTCCTCCAGTCCCTCCATTCGCTCGGCCTTCGTGACACAGCCCTATCCTGGTTTTCCTCCTACCTCACCAATCGTTCCTTCAGCGTCTCCTACAACGGAGTAGCATCTTCCCCCCTACCTCTCTCTGTCGGGGTTCCTCAAGGCTCTGTCCTGGGACCCCTATTATTTTCTCTATATACTTCCTCCCTCGGCAAATTAATCAGCTCGTATGGGTTCCACTACCACCTCTACGCTGACGATACTCAGATCTATCTCTCCTCTCCTGATCTCAACCCTGAACTCCTAACTCGTGTCTCCTCCTGCCTGTCTGCTATCTCTACTTGGATGTCACAACGCTACCTTAAACTAAACCTCTCCAAAACAGAAATGGTTCTTTTTCCTCCAACTAACACCACTAACATCCCAGAAGTATCCATCGTAGTTAACAATTCCAGTATCACCCCATCTCCCCAGGCCCGGTGCCTTGGGGTTATCCTAGATTCTGCCCTGACATTCACTCCTCACATCCAGTCACTTGTTAAGTCATGTCACTTCCACCTAAGGAACATATCCAAAATACGATCATTTATCACCCCAGACGCTGCCAAAATTCTTATTCACTCTCTTATTATATCGCGTCTAGACTATTGTAACTCTCTCTTAATTGGCCTTCCCCTCCAGAAACTCTCACCTCTCCAGTCCATAATGAACACTGCTGCTAGGCTTATACACCTCAGCAACCGCTCCTCCTCTGCCATACCATTCTGCCAATCCCTGCACTGGCTTCCACTCCCCTTCAGAATTAAATTCAAATTACTGACCCTGACATTCAAAGCACTTCATAACTCTGCCCCTCCCTACATCTCTGAACTAATCTCCATTTACTCACCCAACCGCCTACTACGCTCCTCTACTGACCTGCTACTCAACTCTTCTCTCATTACCTCCTCACATGCTCGCATTCAAGACTTTGCAAGAGCTGCACCCCTCCTCTGGAATTCTCTCCCACGGTCTGTCCGACTTTCTCCCAATATTTCAGCTTTCAAGAAATCGCTAAAAACCCACTTTTTTAAAGAAGCCTACCCTCACTGTTAACCACTCAATGCAATACCGCTTACATTACTACATCTCTCACCCACTTTACTCTGATCTTGCCCTCTCCCACACCTTGTGTATCATTCCCTTCCCGTTAGCTTTTTCTGTACAGGGCCTTCCTCACCTCCTGTACCAGTATTTATTGTGATGTATGTAACTCTTTATGTTCTATATATGTAATTCATGTGATTTGGTTGTATAATCACATTCACTTTACAGCGCTACGCAACAAGTTGGCGCTATAGAAATACATGTTAATAATAATAATAATAATAATACTGTAAGTTTTAAACATGAAATTAACCCAATAGTCTGGTTTTGCTTCCAATAAAGATTAATTATATCTTAGTTGGGATCAAGTATAGATATGGGACCTGTTATCCAGAATGCTCGAAATTTGGCATTTTCCAGATAACAGAGCTTTCCATAATTTGGATCTTCATACCTAGAAAATCATGTAAATATTAAATAAAGCCAATAGGCTGGTTTTGCTTCCAATAAGGATGAATTATATCTTAGTTGGGATCAAGTACAAGATACTGTTTTATTATTACACAGAAAAGGGAAATCATTTTTAAAAATTTGGATTATTTGGATAAAACAGAGTCAATGGGAGACGGCCTTTCCGTCTCTGGATAACAGGTTTCTGGAAAATGGATCCCATACCTTTATATGGAAGTACAAGGAGTGAGTTTGAACGCAAGTAACTTTAATGAATGGCGTCAATTCAAACCCTGGATTAGTACAGGTATGGGACCAGTTATCTGGAAACCCGTTATCCACAAAGCTCAGAATTACTGAAAGCCTGTCTCCCGTTGACTCCATTTTATCGAAATAATCCAGATTTTTACAAATGATTTCCTTTTTCTGTGTAATAATAAAACAGTAGTTTGTACTCGATCCCAACTAAGATATAATTAATCCTTATTGGAAGCAAAACCAGCCTATTGGCTTTATTTCATGTTTATATGATTTTCTAGTAGATTGAGGTATGAAGTTCCTAATTATGGAAAGATCTGTTATCTGGAAAATGCCAAATCCCGAGCATTCTGGATAACAGGTCCCATATCTATACTTGATCCCAACTAAGACATCATTAATCCTTATTGGAGGCAAAACCGGGGTTATTTCATGTTTACATGATTTTCTTATATACTTAAGGGATGAAGATCCAAATTTAGGAAAGATCTGTTATCCGGAAAACCACAAATCCATAGCATTCTGGATAACAGGTCCCGTACCTGTACAAGGTTTCTAACATCAATGACGAAGAAATGTCTCCGCTGTACTGTTGTTGGCATTTGCCCAGTAAAAGGTCAAATCCATTTTCCCCCAAGGCAAGCAGTATGGCAACCCCCGTGTCTGGTTTTATCTATAAATATAGCAATCTTTTGATTATTCTGTTTGTTCTACATTTACCAGGATCAGAGCTAGAGAACACAGCCCCTCCCAATGTGCCCATCACATGACCTGCTCGCTGTTGTTCAACTACAATCCCCAGCCGTCCCAGACCACTGGAAAAGGACAAATAGCGATTGTGTATTTTTAGCAAAGACATTGTCTGACGAGTGTCCCCTATGTGTGTGGTCCCGGGGCAAATAGTTTCCCAGTTATAAATCTTAAGCGGGTGTTTGTCTTTTATGAAGCACAAGGGGAGCAGGTAACACAATATGGTGTTTGTCTCAAGCCTATAATAGAGGTTTTATTAATTCTCTTCTTACTAGATACAGGTATGGGATCTGTTATCCAGACGCTCTGGACCTGGGGTTTTCTGGATAATGGATCTTTCCATAATTTGGATCTTCATACATTAAGTCTACTAGAAAATCATATAAACATTAAATAAAGCCAATAGGCTGGTTTTGCGTCCAATAAGGATTAATTATATCTTAGTTGGGATCAAGTACAAGCTACTGTTTTATTTTTACACAGAAAAAGGAAATCGTTTTTTAAACATTTGGATTATTTAATTAAAACAGAGTTTATGGGAGACGGCCTTTTCAGGGATTCGGAGCTTTCCGAATAAAGCGAGGGGGTTCCTGGATAAGGGTCTTTCCCAAATGCAGGGGGAAAAGAAACATTTATATAGATATGGGATCTGTTATCCAGAATGCTTGGGACTTGAGTTTTTTTCCGGATAATGGATCTTTCTGTAATTTGGATCTTCATACCTTAAGTCTGCTAGAAAATCATATAAGCATGAAATAAAGCCAATAGGCTGGTTTTGCTTCCAATAAGGATTAATTATATCTTAGTTGGGATCAAGTACAGGTATGGGACCTGTTATCCAGAATGTTTGGGATTCTGGGGGTTTTCGGATAAGGGATCTTTCTGTAATTTGGATCTTCATACCTTAATCTACTTGAAAATCATGTAAACATGAAATAAAGCCAATAGGCTGGTTTTGCCTCCAATAAGGATTAATTATATCTTAGTTGTGATCAAGTACAGGTATGGGACCTGATATCCAGAATGCTTGGGAACTGGGGGTTTCCGGTTAATGAATCTCTCTCTGCAATTTGGATCTTCATACCTTAAGTCTACTAGAAAATCATATAAACATGAAATAAACCCATAAGGCTGGTTTTACTTCCAATAAGGATTAATTATATCTTAGTTGGGATCAAGTACAAGCTACTGTTTTATTATTACAGGTATAGGTGCCATTATCCGGAAAGCTCTGAATTACAGAAAGGTTGTCTCCAATAGACTCAATTTTATCCAAATAATCCAAAAATTTAAAAATGATTTCCTTTTTCTGTGTAATAATAAAACAGTAGCTTGTATGTGATCCCAACTAAGATATAATTAATCCTTATTGGAAGCAAAACCAGCCTATTGGGTTTATTTAATACATGATTTCCTAATAGACTTAGGGGCAGATTTTCTATTGGTCGAATTTCAAATAAAAAAAAATTTGAAATTCGACCATATAAAGTAAAATACTTCAAATTCGAATATCGAATTTGAATGATTTTTACCGCAATTTGGAAAAAAAAAAATTGATCGATCGATTCGAATGATTTTATTGATCGATCGAATTTTTTTTATTCAATCAAAAATAATGGTCCCCAATTCGGCAGCTTGGATCTGGCGAACTAGGTGGTCGGATAGGGGAAGTACTTCGACCATCGAATATTTGAATAAATTTTAATCAAATACTCAATGGTCGTATTTGCCTAATTTGCATATTCGAAGATTCGAATTAGAATTTTATGCAAATGCAATCGAACTTCGAATTCCTCACACGAAATTTTGTAAATCTGCCCCTTGAAGTATGAAGATCCAAATTGCAGAGATATCCATTAACTGGAAACCCCCAGTTCCCAAGCATTCTGGATATCAGGTCCCATACTTGTACGTGATCCCAATTAACATATAATTAATCCTTATTGGAAGCAAAACCAGTCTGTTGAGTTTATTTCATGTTACGAGTTTCTAGTAGACTTAAGGCATGAAGATCCAAATTAAGGAAAGATCTGTTATCCAGAAAACCCCAGCACTACAGAATTCTAGAGAACAGGTCTCATGCCTCTACTTGATCCCAACTAAGATATAATTAATCTTTATTGGAAGCAAAACCAGCCTATTGGGTTTATTTCATGTTTATATGATTTTCTAGTAGACTTAATATATAAATTACGGAAAGATCCCTTATCCGGAAAAAACCCTTGTCCCAAGCATTCTGGATAACAGATCCCTTACCTGTACAGAGAAAAAGATTTGGATTATTTGGGTGAAACTGAATCTATATTAGATCGTCTTTCTGTAATTCAAAGGTTTCGGGATAATGGGTTTTGAGATTCCGGTTAATGGATCCCACACCTGTAATATAAACCTAATTAGACTATATGTCCATCAGTGTTTGTTTAATACAAAGTTCTCTCTTATTATTGTCTGTGTATTGTTTCTATGGGAAACAGCACGGTTGTATCTCTGAGCTTTCTGGATATGGGGTATGTGGATAAATGATCCCAATTGAGTATTGCGATTTTCTTCCCCCCTCCCCAAACACAAATCGGAATTCAAAGCAATTTTAGATCTTTGTGTTTTGTAGCCGAGCGATTTTTTTTTTTTTTTCACACTGTCCCGATTTTCCGACCCATGTGTGTTTAGCTTTGGCCGTGGCTAAAAAGGGAAGCAGTCTGCTCACTCATGTCAAGTGTGACAGTATCTGTCGGCACCAGCAGTAAAGTGCAGAGCGCACTCCGACACACGCTACATTGTGGGCTCATGTGGCAGATCAAAGGGGTGCCCCGGGGTGCAAGAAGCTGTGACCTGTCAGCACCGCTGGTGTAATGGGTTAACGGCTGCAGCACCCGCCACTGCTTCACTGTGGGGGCAGTTTATTTATATAGGGGTTCCATCGCCTTATGCTAAGTGATAGATTTGTAAGGTGTTGGGGAAATTCAAATGCTTTTTGAAGCTCTGCTGCTCTCCAGTGTGCTGTTTAAAGGGATACTGTCATGGGGAAAAAATGTTTTTTCTTTTTTTTTCAAAATTCATCAGATAATAGTGCTGCCCCAGCAGAATTCTGCATTGAAATCCATTTCTCAAAAGAGCAAACTGTTTTTTTTTTTATATTTCATTTTGAAATCTGACATGGGGCTAGACATATTTCCAATTTCCCAGCTGCCCCAAGTCATGTGACTTGTGCTCTGATAAACCTCAGTCACTCTTTTACTGCTGTACTGCAGGTTGGAGTGATATCACCCCCTCCCTTTCCCCCACCCAGCAGCCTAACAACAGAACAATGGGAAGGTAACCAGATAACAGCTCCCTAACACAAGATAACAGCTGCCTAACACAAGATAACAATTGCCTGGTAGATCTAAGAACAGCACTCAATAGTAAAAACCCAGTTCCCTCCTAAAGTGCTGGCACAATTCTCATGACCGGGGCAGCTGGGAAATTGACAAAATGTCTAGCCCCATGTCAGATTTCAAAACTGAATATAAAAAAAATCTGTTTGCTCTTTTGAGAAATGGATTTCAGTGCAGAAGTCTACTGGAGCAGCACTATTAACTGGTGTGTTTTGAAAAAAAACCTGTTTTCCCAAGACAGTATCCCTTTAAAGAAGAAGGAATGCTACCAATGCAGTTTATTGCCAATAGAAAAGCCAGAATAGTGCAAGACTATATTTAGTCTGTAGAATGCTTTATCATACCAGATTAAACAGCTGTAGAAGCTCTCTGTTTGTTTAGGATAGCAGCTGCCATATTAGCTTGGTGTGACATCAATTCCTGCCTAAGTCTCTCCCTGCTCACTCATTGTGATTCGGCCAACCCCCTCCCCCCCCTCGAAACCTTCACGAAAGATTCGGCCGATTACCGAATCCGGATCCTTCTATGCATATGCAAATTAGGGGTGGGGAGGGAAATCACATACGTTTTTGTCACAATGCAAATGGATGTTTTTTTTCTTAAGGCAACTTTTTGTCCAAATGCGTTAAAGTTTTTTTTCTGATGGCGACTTTTATGTCGCGGCAAATTTTTCCTCTGTGCATTTTTTCACAAAACAAAATTTTTCATCATTAGATATAATGAATCCTTATTAGGGGCACAACCATTCCATTGGGTTTTATTAATGTTTTTAAGGATTTTCAGTAAAGTACGTTGATTCAAATTACGGGAAGACTGGGAAACACCAGGTCCTAAACATTTAGGATGACACGTCCTATACCTGTACTGTAGTTGCTATGAATACCTCTTCCTTGGAACCACAATTTAGCTGGAATACCGGCCAGTGAAAGTAATATTTTTTTTTGTCTTGAAAAGAAATGGTTTCAGCAAAGCTGCAGGAATGCGACTGACTTTGATTGGCAGGTTCCTGGGTCCCATCTGTAGGCAGAATGGCTCTGTCATTAGCGTGTGCGTGTTGTTTGCGTGTTGTCACCGCTAGAACCACAGCAGGATTGGCAAGTTTATGCCAGGGGGCATTTTCTACCATCTGGCCGTGGACTCGTGGTAACAAAAAACTGATGAAGAAACATGACATTGTGCATAAATTGTATACATTGCAGTCCTTCTACGTGCCATAGAGTTTGCACTTTGGGGATACCCTCTACATCATGGGGCCTATTATTTGCTAGCGTTTATATAGATTTTCAGTTCCAGATGTTTAATGTTTATCGGGGAAAAAAGATTCACTACCATAATGTTAGTAATCAGGGTCGGACCAGGCCAGTGAGACACGTGGAAAAAACTTAGTGGCCCTTGGAACTCTTGGGTCCCTCTGGCCCAGACCCACTTCCACCGCCTGCCTGAAACTACCTGTGCTCCCTGACCCCCCACTCCGATGGATACAGGTACGCTCTGGGGGGGGGGGGGGTGTGAACCATTGCAGAAGGTGTAGGGCCTGTAGAATTGGTAGAGGAGGAGTCAGGGGCCAGCAGAGGAGGTGTGTTTGGGCCCCTCAAGCGGCAGCCCCAGACCCCACTACCCCTACACTGACAAATCCTCTATATTGCAGTTTATCATGGTGGCAGACCAGGCCTGTCCTTACCTCTAGTGATGGGCCACTAGTGCAAATTCACGGAGAATAAATTTGTGAAAATTCGGCAGGTCAAAAACCGTCAGAACAGTGTCAGAACAGCCCTGCGCATCAAAACTGTCTCGCTTCAAAATTATTCGGACGCCTATTGATTTTAAAGGGGTGGTTCATCTTCAAGTTAACTTTTAGTATATTGTACAAGGGCCAATTCTAAGAAACTTTTCAGTTGGTCTTCATTATTTATTTTTCATAGTTTTTTAATGATTTGCAATTTTCTTCTGTTTCTTTGCAGCTTTCAAATGGGGGTCACTGACACCATCTAAAAACAAATGCTCTGTAAGGCTACAAATGTATTGTTATTGCCACTTTTTATTACTTATCATTCTATTCAGTCCCTCTCCTATTCATATTCCAGTCTCTTATTCAAATCAATGCAGGGTTGCTAGGGGAATTTGTACCCTAGAAACCAAATTGCTGACACTGCAAATTAGAGAGCTGCTGAATAAAAAGCTAAATAACTATTAAACCATAAACAAAAAAAAAATTAAACCAATTGCAAATTGTCTCAGAATATCACTCTCTACATTATACTAAAAGTTAACTCAAAGGTGAGCAACCCCTTTAAGGCATTTGGACAAAATAGCCACACAACAAATTGACGCGGGCATCAACATGGATGCGGGTGTCAGAATTTGCGTTTTGTGAATTTTTTGCAGTTTTTGGGAATTTCCCCGGGAAATGTGCAAATTCGCCCATCCTGCCCTATGGCTGCCCATTACAGCATGTAGTCATCAACGTACCTTGACTTGTGCAGCTGAATGACATGCAAGCTTGGGGATGAGTAGCAGGTCATCTATGTGCCTTCCACCACCTGCACCTCATTAATACAGTAGAGCAACCACAGACAGAGCTGTCTCAGGGAGATTCTGCAATTCATATAGGCTGGAAGGAGGGTTTTTTTTTGCACTTTGCAATTTTTTGCACTTTGCATCCTGCCTTTCAGGTCGTATATTCCCCTGCCACACACACACATCAAATGTAGAGCTGCCCATACTGGGACCTAAAGTAATCAGGAGAATTGTAGAAACATGGAATACGACAGTCATTTCGAACTACAAGTTTTCATTTATTTTAGCAGTGGAAAACACTACATGTTTCAAGTAGAACCCTTTTTCAAGGGACCTAACGTATTGAATTTCCAGTTTCATATATTAGTGCCTTGCTAGCATGAGCTGCGTATCACTTTGCACCCATCCCCCTAATGCATTATTACTCTTTCCAATGATAAAAATTATGGCAGACCAGCACTTCTGTCATTCCTGCCTTGTGGGATGGGGGGGGGGGG
>CM044439.1:14561700-14590263 GCA_024363595.1 Xenopus borealis | reverse complement strand
GAGAGATGGTGCCTATAGTAACAGTGGATAATAGTCTCTGGGAAGGAAATGTGGCTGTGGCATAGAAGCTATAGTAAGAGAGAGGAAAAGAGGAAAAGCAACATGAATAGTAGGGAAGAGACTGTTAGACTGTAGATATATTTGGCACAATGTTAATTTCAGAACAGTTTAGTTACCAGTAGTCCGTGACCCCGTGTCTGTCAGGGGCTACTGGTAACTGCACAACAGCGTAAGGGCTGTACATTGTGTAGCTAAACACAAACATTGGATGTTGCAATTTTTAGAAGGGCTCTGTATATTTAACATCTCTGATATAAGTTTCTCTTGGTATTGTTCTAAAAAGAAGTTGCTATCAAAGCTCTAACAGATATTTTAAGACCAGCACGTGACTGAAGCATTTTATATTGTGTTTCAGGTAGCCGTTGAAACCAGAATACTGCATGTACCCTTTGAATGATGCCAATATTTTCTTGGATCAGGGCAGACGTTTCATTGGATATATTAAAAAAAAGATCCCGGACAGAGCATAACTTTTTAGGGGAAGCCCACAACATGAATGGCTGTTGAAACTTGTCTGATCTTTGTGGAATAGCGCCAGTATTTGTGTTTTAATCTGTTCCAGCCAGGTGCTCATTATATTATCTGTCGTTTTCTGCCAATAGGATCCCCATTTACTGCGGCGCTCAAGTCCATGGCAAGAGTTCCTCGTATATTTATCATATATAGGATGAGAATGATGAATGCCAAAAATGACATCATTATCATTAAAGTGGGAAAGTCAGATGAGATATGTACATCATATATACATTAAGGTTTATTCTGGTGCCAAGATCCACTTGGCTTATTTCTCTTCTAATTTTCTGTTTTACAATTCAACCTCTGACATCTTCTGATTCTATTATATACAGTATAAGATGCATATATGAGGGGGGGGGGATACTTAAAGATTGGAAATACCCAAAAATTACCTAATACGATGTTGTGTTATTTATCAAGGGCAATACTGGGGTAAATTCTGATTTGTTTTTCTGGGTTTGTCTTAAACTCTATTAAGAGGGAAATGAAGATATTCCTATGTCTATCATCTTGTCATAAACTAAAGTTGAACAGCAAAGAGGAACTGAACCCTTATATGTCTCACACCTTTGCCTTAGTTGTCTCCTGAGGTTTATAGTTGAAGACCATAAAACATCTAACTAGTAGAGAAGATCACCAGACCCAGATTTGTGGAGAGGCCTGGGCCTAGGGCGGCATGCTGCCCAACCACACCCACATTGGTTCTGAAATGTAAATATCCTGTGTGCCAGTTCCCAATGCTCCATCCTGATGATGACAATTTGAACAAATAAAGGGAGGGGACAAGGACGGCAAATGACAGCGGGCCTAGGGGAGCCCGCTAGGTAAAGCCAGCCCTAGAGATCACTTACTTTGGCTATTGAACATCTGCAGAATACAGTATCTGACCAATGCTGGACAACACTTGGAGAACTGGATTGGATCTCCAAAAAAAGACTTCTCTTGGGACTCCAACCCAAGATCAGAGTCTCACAAGAGCTGTTGTTACATAAAATTCTCACTTTTAGGGAAGATAATAAGATCCCCAACCAGTGGCCCATGAAGAATATGCCCATCAACACCGGCTGTGAATGGCTATTTGTTAGCCGCTATGTGGACTTGCAGCTTATAGGAGTCTCTGTTTGTCTGGTCTGTATGCAACCAAAACTTGCTTCCAAGCCAGAATTAAAAAAATAAGCTCCATCTTTTAGGCAATTGGGAGTAACATCCAAGGGGTTGAAGCAAGGTGTTGCTCGTGAGCCTCTGGCTGGGGATCACTGATATAGGGGTTACCAATAGTAAATCAAAGTACATATTTGACACCCCAGGAACCTATTGCATACGTTTGTTGCTCTACAACTTTTTTTTTTCATTTGAATGTGGCTCACACCCTTGCTCTAAAGGGTTGCAGGTTGGACATCCATCATTTACTTAGATTCCATTACATGAGAAGGAACCTTTCCAACAATGTCAGCTGAACAAAGCTTACAAAACCAGTGGGACATAACTGGTATAGTATAGACCAATGTACTTTTTTATATTGTCTACAAGAGTATGTAGGGTGTTGTGCCTGCTATGGAGCACTCAGCTTTCAGTCTCATTTAGTTCAGTTAGCCCACCTGGACTTCTGGGCCATGTTCCCACCAGGTTTCTTAATGGCATTGCAGCATAACTAGAGGGCTTGATAAAACGTATAATAAAGCCTAATAGACAATGGCTCCTTATAAGTCTGAAACACCTTTATTAGAGCAAAAGTCAAGTAATTAATAATAATCACATCTGGGTTCAGTTTCCACTTATTTAGGTCTCGCCGCAAATTCACTCCCCAATCTTGAATATACTTTCCCATCTTTATGTTAAATGTTTGCATTAGGGAAAACAGAAAAATGAGGTCCAATGGTTCTTTAAAAACCCAACCATAACCTATTTGTTGCAGTTGCTCGCACACTAATCCCCTGACTACGGGGGGGGGGGGCAAGATTTCTCATGCTGAATATTTGCCTTTCCTTTGTAATGCCAATGAATAGTACTATGTAATATGTACTGACTGTGCAAGTAAAAAAGAGTCATAATTACAAAGGGCGATTATGTAAAACATGATCTAGTCATTACTATATACCTCTAATTAAACTTAAGCGCAGCATGGATCTACAAATTCCCATTCTGTGCTCCTGAAGACGTGTTTAGTGCAACTCCATTTGACCCCATGATAAAGAAATATTCATTCCAAAGGGATTAGCTTTCCTTTTATAAAATGAAATAGAAGAAAAAGTTCGCGGAATGATGAGCTGAAGAATATTAAACTAAAACTTGTGAGATCTGGAAAATGTAATTTTTTGTTCCTGATAAATAGTGTTCTATGGAAGGACTATATTGTTAATTAACCCCCAAAGCCCTATGAGAAGCTTTGGTGGAAGAACTCAAATTTAAGTCTACAATTATATTCTGGTTTGTGTCTGCTAAGAACTCAGGTAGTCACAGTTTATGGGAAGTAAAGGGCAGGGTTCAGATTTAGATAAAAAAATAAGTGCCAGCTATTACTGATCTACCTTGTGTTCAGAATTTGAGGGTTTTGCTCATAGGATGAGGGAACACCATGATGACTAAGACAGTCCACTTTTTGGCATCTATAGCTTAGAACTTGTTCTGGGCAGCTAACTTAGCATTCATTAACTCAGGGTATTCATGCACCCACAGACCAGTGCCAACATTAACTCAACATTAAAGGAGTTGACTGAAGAGTAAACCCATATTACATTTTTTAAATGTTTTGATGGTTTTCATTAATACATAAATCATACTTTAAATGCAAAAAATAATGGTTGGTTGTCTCAGATGAATATTTGATGGCAGAAAATGTATATCTTTACACTGCATTCTTCGCACCCTATTTTTGGACAACATTGCATATGTTTAGAGGTGACAATTTTCACATATTTTCGGTGGACTTTGTGTGACATGACTCAAGGTCATTGAAGGTCCTGGAAGTGAAACATGGCATCATAAGTGATCCTCCAGGCAGTTGTAGTAAAAAAGGTCTTTATTGAAGAACAAGTATGGATAACAGATTTACACGTTTTGTGTTCTCACAGCACATAATCATAAGCTTACTACAACTGCCTGGATGATCGCTCTTTGAGTACCTAGCCTGCAAACAATACAGTGATGTCAGCTCCCTTTTTGCTGAAGGCTCGAGGCAGAGCACCTGGGTCTCCTCATATATGTTGTGAGTCTCTTTATAATGCTTTGCTAATTATATCATTCTATTTATGTCCCGTGGTGTAAACCAGTATTGTTCAACTTATTACATGTAGTGAGTCAATGATACTGTACCTCATACAGCATGTTGGAGGGCTTCATTAAACAAAATGATGATGTCATATAGTTTATGGAGCCTCTGAGAAGATTGGGGCCCATAAGATCATTTTGGCCTGTGGCCAGTTGGACAGTCCTTGCATAGACAACACACCTCTATATCTGTATCTAAACCTTGTTTTTTTATTTTTAAGCCATTTGGATGCATTTTTATTGGTGTTCAATGGAAAGACCAAGAAAGATACTTATATAGGGCTTGGGGAACTTGGGGATCTACTGGTGTTGAGAGCCACTACCCACAAGAAACCATTTATAGCACATGGGTTTCAACAGAACATGAGTAATGCACAATATGTGTACAGGTATTTCCCTACTAATACACTTAGGCGTGTGTAACATGAGTATGCCATCAACAAAAAGAGGTCCAGACTTTATCTCTTGAATTGCTTCAGATAGTTAGAGCCATAATTGTATCATGTATATAGGACATTTGCCCCAGGCAAATAAATTCGCCCATCACTAGACAATTTATAACACATGGGTTTGTACAGACCACCAGTAGGGCAAAATGTTTGTACATGTATGGGACCTATAAACCAGGTACTTGTGGTTATTTGGACCTTAATACCTTAAGTCCACTAAATAATCAATTTATCATCAAATATACTCAATAAACTGATTTTGCCTCCAATAAGGATTAATTATATCTTAGTTTTAAATGTTTTGATGATTATATCCCATTTTCAGAGTGTTACAATCTGGTAAGAGAATGTGAAGTGGATAAGTTCTGGTTCCATATGCTATCCGACCCAGTGGTACCCTTATCTGTATCTTCCTTTTTTAGTTTCCAATTCCTAATTATGCACTGTTGTGTTAACCTTACCCCACTCTGTCTTAGTCTTGTTCAAACTATTTGACCTGACTGAATCCAGACCCCTGGACTATTTACAACCCACCCTAATTACTTTTATTACCTTCTACAAGTTATCTCTGTCTATCTGTAACTTTCTAATTCATTGCCCATAAACCCTTTTTCAGTGATCTATTTGTATATATAATGTTCCTTTTCAATGTTCATTTGTATTTTGCCCAGTGTCGGACTGGGACACCAGGGGCCCACCCAAAAACCTTAGATCAGGGGCCCACCCAAAAACCGTAGACTAAGGGCCCACCCAAAAACCTTAGATAAGGGGCCCAACCACAAACCATAGATCAGGGGCCAAATATCAGTACTATTATCCTTCCTCTCCTCACTCAACCTCTATTCTCTGAGTCTTTATTCTTGTTATGCTATAATCTATTGTTCCATCTCTTTGTTCTTATAGAAATAGGGAATGGCCATGAAATAGACTAAATGTTTAACATCATGAGGGCCCACTGACACCTGGGCCCACCGGGAGTTTTCCTGGTATCCCGGGGGGCCAGTCCGACACTGATTTTGCCTGACGAAGGGGCCTGTGTGCTCCGAAAGCTTGCAATTATTCAGTTAGCCAATAAAAGGTATCACCAAACTTAACATTTTTTACATTTTTTTTAATGGCTAACACGGTACTACATCTCAACACTATAAAAAAGGGCATAAACTCAAGGGATGAAAACATAATTATACCTCTTTATAGATCCCTAGTAAGGCCTCATCTGGAGTATGCAGTGCAGTTTTGGACTCCAGTCCTTAGGAGGGATATAAATGAGCTGGAGAGAGTGCAGAGACTAAGTGCAACTAAACTGGTTAGAGGGATGAGGGAAGACTTAAATTATGAGGGGAGACTGTCCAGGTTGGGGTTGTTTTCTCTGGAAAAAAGGCGCTTGCGAGTGGACATGATTACACTTTACAAATATATTCGAGGACACTATAGACAAATATCAGGGGAACTTTTTACCCATAAAGAGGATCACCTCACCAGAGGCCACCCCTTCAGACTAGAAGAAAAGGACTTTCATTTGAAGCAGCGTAGGTGGTTCTTCACAGTCAGGACAGTGAGGTTGTGGAATGCACTGCCGGCTGATGTTGTGATGCTCATTCTGTTGATGCTTTTAAGAGGGGTTTGGAGGATTTTTTGGACAGACATAATATCAAAGGCTATTTTGATACTAAACTCTACAGTTAGTATAGCTATGGGCATATATGGTTTGTGTTTGAAAGAGTGGAGATGTGTGTGTGTGTATATATGCTGGGTTTTTAATTTGGAGGGGTTGAACTTGATGGACTCTGTCTTTTTTCAACCCAATTTAACTATGTAACTATGTAACTATATGTAACTATAATTGTATCATGCATATAGACAATAAACCATTTATAACACATGGGTTTCTACAGACCATGAGTAGGGCACCTTTGTGTGTACAACCTCAACATGCCTTCAGCAAAGAAGAGGTCCAGGGTTCATCTCTTGGATTTTTTTTAGATAGTTAGAGCCACAATCGTATGATATGTATAGAGAGGAATGGTAGGTTCAGGTCAAATAGCTTGAAGTTCTATAGATCTGGAGCCCTGAATATGCATTTCTGTGTCTCAGGCTAAACCTACCTCACTGATATACTCATGCCATCCAAATGTGGCCCATTTGACCTCCAGGAATTAGAAGAGTGAGCCCTGAATGGTAAGGGTGCCCTGTATTGTGTCAACAACAATATCTATAATGCACAGCAGGGCATGAGAGCAATAAACCAAGCAGTTGCATGATTATTTTGTTTTGCTTGAAAGCATGATCAATAAAAAGGAGTTACACAATCTTTACAGTGCAGGCTACACTTGTCACAGAAAGCCCGAGCTTCTTATTTTTGATTGTTGTATTATATTAAGGATGGCTCTTGTGGGCTATATTCTTTTATGAAGTGTAAGTTATAGAAAAACCTCACAATTCCATCCTTATCACAAGCTGCATGAACTGTCTCAGCTAAATTGGCCGGCGATTCCATACTGTTTGACAAATAGAATTTTTGTAAACTGATTTGGTCTTTTCATTGTTTGCATTTCATTATAGTGCCGGCTTTCATGTCACAAAATCGGTATCCATTTCACAGGGAGAATTTAGAAGGTGGAATATAGCGGTGACAAGCGAAAAATGTATATACTGTACAGGTCAGGTCTGTTAACCATGGAATAATAGTGATGCAGAGATGCAAAGGTTAGTTTTGCAGTGGGGAATGGCTCACACGAGGGAGGTCAGGAGTCAGAACTCAACAAAACAGATGTTGGGACATGCTGGACTAATAAATAAATCTACAGGGAAAAGGGAGGCTGGTTTTATAGTAAATATAGGGCCAATCATTTATAGAGAGACAGCCAAATCAGCTTCCTGTTACCTCCTACCAAATATTACATTTTTTTTAAGTGGCTTTTCAGCAGTTCACTGAAATGTTTTCTTTATTTTTTAACTTGTCTTTATTTTTTTATATTCCCTAATGATATGATATGTCTGATTAATGTATAGTTATATTCCATTTCCTTTGTTTACGCTAGCTGGTATAAAGGTTCTTTGGGCTCGTCTAGCAGTTTTGAGCCATGCTTTTGCCTGATATAAGGGCTTGTTACATTCACAAGTGCCATAAGTAAAGTGCAAATTCAAGCACAATAACCATTTTTCCCATAATGCAGAATTCTTTTCAAGAATTCCCACATTGTTACAGTCTCCAGTGGGAGTTAAGACTGACTCATTGTAACAAAATGCAATTGTGTTTGCACCAGTTGATCATACGCAACCAGTTTGGTTGCCATTATATCCAGGATTTGGCCAAAGACTGGCTCCTGGCCTGATTCTTTAGATGCTGCACCTATTGACGCAGGGTGTTGAGAGAACCCAAGAGCTACCACCTGCTCTGGAGATGGGGGTTGCTCCAGGGTTTCTCTGTGTCATTAGGCACAATTTTGTTAGTGGTGTCTTACACACAACTGACTTTGTATTGGATGTAAATTAGTCCATTTCTCTTAAGTTAAAACTCTTAAGTCACAAACACCGGATGACCTCCCATAGTCCTATAATAAAATGTATAAAACAAGAACCCAAAAGGAACATGACTTATAGACCAGGGAGGTATGACCAACCACAGTGGGCATCTATTGGTGGAAAAATGTTTCCCCACCTGAAGTGTGGGCTAATAGAGCACATAAGAATATGCCCCCACTCTCACCCTCATATGAGTTAGATTTTTGGCCATGGGAGGGAACTCCAGGTGTAGGAAGTCATTTTGGAACAGCTTGGTGTCCCAGTTTGCTATTCATATGTGTCATGTGTGCGCCATCACTCGCATGCATAAAATGATCAAGCTGGGAGGATCTCTCCTTAAAAACATCCATGAATTGAAACATGGAATTCCTTCTCTATGCAGGCAACATATCACTGATGGTCGGCTTTAAAAAAAAAAAAAAAAAATTGTATTGTTTCCCCTAACCATAGCACCTCATGTAGGGAAACAATTTTCCACCAATAGAGACAACCATTTGCTCAAAACTTTTACTGGGAGAGACCATTTGTGTTTCTAAAACCTTTTGCCAAAAGATAATTATCCATCATTGTGGAGATGCACCAGACAGAGGCAGATGAGAGAGAAGGGGCAAGTTGCATTGTGGGTATGCAACATGGATGTTAGCACCAGTTTTTTGATGGTCTTCAAAAAATTTTTTAGTAAATGACCAAGGCCACTCCTGCCATGAGGCGAGGTGAGAACTATACCTCAGGTGGCAGCGAGCGGGCAGTTGCAGAGTAACTTTAAGAGCTGAATTTCTCTTATTGCATTTGTGTTGCTGCCCTGTTTGAACTGCTCCAACACAGGAGCCCCTGAAACACCCCTGTAAATGAAACCTTATTATTTAATATTATTTATTAAAAATAATGAATTATAAATGGGTATGATCATTTTTGAGCTCTTGCATTTACTGAAATGCTGTATGAATATTTAATTATGTTATTTGACCAGCTTAAAAGAAATTATTAGAATTTAAAAAAAAATATCAGAAATCTTAAAAATGTTATCTATTATTGTTAAATATTTTGTCAAAAGGATGTGTTGGGAAAGGCTGCCCTGTCTCTTTAAGGGAATTCTAGACTGGTCTCAGATGTAATGTAAATTCTATACATCTCATTTGGTCAGATTTTTTGAAGCTTTCATTATTGTGAATTTACCGTATAGATGACACTAAATTACACAATGACATGTTGGTAATGATGAAACATGGTTATCTATTCATCAGCAATAATTTATTGTTTTGCTGCTTTGGTGCACTTGTTAACCTCGGCTTATAGCGCTACCAGGGTCTAAAGAAAAGCTATTTTAAAGGGCTTAATTACTTTTTTAAAAAACAATATATTTAGCAATATTCTAAAAATAGATGAAATAAGATTTTAAAAAATAAAAAAAAAAGGCTCGCTGTCATGAGCGGGGTGATTTCGATACGGTGACTCTCGCCTTTTGATTCCCATCAGTCTGTCTGCAGTGATAATTAGCAATTTTCATACTTGGATACAGTGATATAATCATAAGTTTTCTAATTATAAACAGGCTGTAATATTTGTGGCATCTCCCCACCATCCAACGACAAATAATCATTCTCTTATTGTTTGCTTAATGGTTTTTAGTTCAGTGATGGCAATTTTGTTATTTTGTAAGAGTTGACATGGTCCTTAGTAATGGAAATGCTAGATGCTGCTTGAAATTCAATCCAGGCAAATTACAGTATGCCTTCTGCTTTTTTCCCCCCAAACATTTTCATATCATTATACATAAAATTAAAGTTCCAGTAATACCAGGAATTGAAAGTACCCTTAAACCATTTAAACTGACTTTTTTTTTTTATGAACGTACTTATATTTTAGAAAAAAAAAATCACTTAAGTTAATATCATTTTTAATTAAAAAATTAATTTACATTAAAAAAAAAAAAAGCATTTAAGAAAATTATTTAAGAAAATTGAGGAAAAAAGTACCCCAAATGAGTGTACTTTAAAGCATTAAATGCATGAGGATTTTTTTTTTCTCAAATGCAATTACGTGGAATTTTTTCCCAAAGATTTAAATGCTTGCAAAGCAAGTTTTATATTTTATTTGTATGTGGGTACCCCAAATGCATTTATCCTGAGATAATATAGATGCTTTTATAATTTTTCCTAAATGCATTTCCTAAATGCATTTGCAAGGGATTTTTACATGAATATGTATTGCTTATTGTTTAAACAATGCTTGCGTAAGAAAAAATTCTTCAGTAGAAAAAAACATGAGTACCCCAAATGCATTTCTGTTGCTGCTCCAGTAGACTTCTGCACTGAAATCCATTTCTCAAAAGAGCAAACAGATTTTTTTATATTCAGTTTTGAAATCTGACATGGGGCTAAACATTTTGTCAATTTCCCAGCTGCCCCTGGTCATGTGACTTGTGCCAGCACTTTAGGAAGGAACTGCTTTCTGGCAGGCTGTTGTTTTTCCTTCTCAATGTAATTGAATAGTATGCAGTGGGACATGGGTTGTTACTATTGAGTGTTGTTCTTAGATCTACTAGGCAGCTGTTATCTTGTGTTAGGGAGCTGTTATCTGGTTACCTTCTCATTGTTCTTCTGTTAGGCTGCTGGGTGGGGGAAAGGGAGGGGGTGATATCACTCCAACTTGCAGTACAGCAGTAAAGAGTGATTGAAGTTTATCAGAGCACAAGTCACATGACTTGGGGCAGCTGGGAAATTGACAATATGTCTAGCCCCATGTCAGATTTCAAAATCAAAATCTGTTTGCTCTTTTGAGAAATGGATTTAAATGCAGAATTCTTCTGGAACAGCACTATTAACTATTGCATTTTGACAAAGAAAAAATTTCCCATGACAGTATCCCTTTAAATGCATTTTATTAGTGAAGTTTTTTCAAAAATATTTAAAAGCTTGCAAAATAAACTGATTATGGGGTCTGTAGTATGTGTTGTAAATATTTTAGAAATTTGAGAACATTTTCCAATTTGTTTCTCTAAAAAAACTTGGTTTAGGACAAAAAAGTAAGCAAAATATCTGCTAATCTGATGAAATTTTAAGTTAAAGATTCACAATTAGTGTGTAACTAGGTTAGTAAGCCTAGGACCTTGGTTTCCAGTACCTCGATCTCTGTTGTTTGCACCCATTTTCACAGTATTTCTTTTGTCCCTACAGCCTCTTTTTTAGGTAGCACCTTCCTCTGGTAAATGGCACAGAAGAAGGAGTCTCCATTGAAATTTAAATACATGTAATGAATACCTACATTTCCATCGGCTTTTATATACATAATAGTCTACAATTAAGGGGGTAATTTATGAGTGGTCAAGATTGTGAGGTTTATTTCTGCCTCCAAAAAACTCACAACTCAAATGTTTGCTTATTTATAAATACGAAAACCTCTAAAATCACTAAAATCCGACCATCGATAATTGGTCTCTAAGGGGCTCATCTGTCAACACTGGAATTTGACTTTTTACTGCAATTGGAATTTTTGTGGCAAAAAAAAACCACTAGTTAGAGTTTCCAAAACTTTTATTTTGAAATGTATTAAGTGCAAATACCTTGAAAATATGATTTTCAAAGATGAATTTGACAATTTGAGGTTTTTTTTTAATAATAATAATACATTTATATGAACCCTTTTTCCCCAGTTAGACTCACATGGACACTGTTTATGATTCATTTGGACATGGCACTTGTGGGACTTGTTAAATATAATATTATTATTATTATTATTATTATTATTAATATTATTAATAATAATAATAATAATAATTGCAGTTTACATAACAAGGATAAAAACATGATGTGAAATGGCAATATTCCTGGCCACAGTGTGTGTTTGTGCCTGTATTGATAGTATAGATAAGTATAGTATAAGTATAGTATAAATAACCCTCTCCATAGACTTACAAAGTAATGGCCCTATGCATGCTAATGACCCCATCCTGTCAAGCAATCAGTTCAACCACCTACATAAAGATTACAAGAGTAAATAGATACCTAACTCTGGAGATAAGTATCTCTATATCTTCTGCATATACAGTAGTTGGTTGAACTGATTGTTTGACATTTCCTCCTAACTGTAATTGAAATTTTAAATATGTCAATTATCCAAGACCTTTAATGGTGATACACATTATTGTATATGCATTGGGACTTTTAGGGTTATACTTTATCTACAATAGCAATGTTTATATCACAATGCCATAATCATGAATGCCTGTGCAGTGTCTGAAAGTCATTTATATAAGTACTTGGATTAGCACAGTAGCAAATATTTGTATTCCGCATAACTGGCCTTCTTCGTGGAAAAATATGGACAGAACCAGTGGTAGAACTATTTACCTTGCAGCAAATGAGTTGAAAGCATAGATTTTAGGTATAATTGTACCAGTAACCACCTTTATAACCATCTATGCGGCTACATAGTTACATAGTTAAATTGGGTTGAAAAAAGTCCATCAAGTTCAACCCCTCCAAAAACCCAGCATACACACACACACACACATCTCCACTCTTTCACACACAAACCATATATGCCCATAGCTATACTAACTGTAGAGTTTAGTATCAAAATAGTCTTTGATATTATGTCTGTCCAAAAAATCATCCAAGCCCCTCTTAAAAGCATTAACAGAATCAGCATCACCCGGTAGTGCATTCCACAACCTCACTGTCCTCACTGTGAAGAACCACCTACACTGCTTCAAATGAAAGTCCTTTTCTTCTAGTCTGAAGGGGTGGCCTCTGGTGCGGTGATCCTCTTTATGGGTAAAAAGGTCCCCTGATATTTGTCTATAATGTCCTCGAACATATTTGTGAAGTGTAATCATGTCCCCTCGCAAGCGCCTTTTTTCCAGAGAAAACAACCCCAACCTGGACAGTCTCCCAGTCTCATAATTGAAGTCTCCCAGTCTCATCCCTCTAACCAGTTTAGTTGCACTTAGTCTCTGCACTCTCTCCAGCTCATTTACATCCCTCCTAAGGACTGGAGTCCAAAACTGCACTGCATACTCCAGATGAGGCCTTACTAGGGATCTATAAAGAAGTATAATTATGTTTTCATCCCTTGAGTTTATGACCTTTTTTATGCAGGACAGAACTTTATTTGCTTTAGTAGCTACAGAATGACACTGCCCAGAATTAGACAACTTGTTATCTATAAATGCTACAACAGCATCTTGATTATGAATCAAAAAATATGTCTAATAGTGGCCAATGTTTAGACACCTTGCACTGAATTCCATAGCCATGAAAGGAGAGTGTTGACTGATAAAGGGGTAACAGAGCATTTATGTCTACTGCATCCAAGAATATTGATCATGATTGAATAATTGAATAGAACTAACTGCTGGATCAATAAGACCTGAAGCTGATAGCCGGCAAGGGAGTTGGACACGTGATAGAAATTTCTATGTTGTCTCGTTTGATGATTCTTCATCCAAATTAAAAGATAAAAAGAAAATTCTGCACACTCATAACTTTAGTTAGCCTTCATGCAGTTACTTGTATTCATCATCATGGATCTACCATGTTTTATCAAACAGCACTAACCTTTTCCTGCTAAGAAGAATGAGACTGAGAGCTCAGGTGGAGTATTGGGAAGTGATAAAGTAATAGGAATCTGTATTGGTCATGCCCCTGATGAAGGCCCCTGTCTGTAGTGGTTGAAACACAATGGTCTCTTTTCTTTTCTTTTTTATGAATAAATTTACATTTTTCTTTCACTGTTTTGTAGTGTACATCCACCTTTACTAAGATTACTTTGATGTGCTATCCTAAATGTGCTATCCTAACACTCATGTAACTCATTTAATTATTCAAGGTGTCCCACTGAATTGCCATTGTAGCAAGCACACTTTGTGCAGGGACTGAGGACGGATACATCTATAAATAATTATGTTTCTGCAACAACTCGACCCAAAATATATATATATATATATATATTTTTTTTTTTTTATTTAAACTGAAATTCACCTCTTCCGAGCAGAATCAAAGATATGGTCATTGTATAGCAGCAGTCAATTTCTGGGGGCTTCTTGGGGCTGCTGACCTGTGATTATTTAAAATCATGGGGGCTAAAGGTGGCCTTTAAAAATCACTGCCGGTGCATGTCAATAAGAACATTGCTTGTGTGACATTTCTGCTTTGTGACAGACAAGTGTCACAGAGATGATTCATCATGCTAGTATCTCTGCTATGTTTTCGCTCTAATTTTTCTTATGGAGCCAAGACATATCTGGAACAGAGTTTCCACCAGGTCTAGTGAATGATAGAGAACAATTCATAAATTTAATTTCAAACAGCAGATTTGTAACTGCTAGCTGGTAACTGTGGGTTACCAGACTTGGAGATGACTTTGTACATGTTCTTATATAAACTTATATATACTAAAATGACAACGACTCTTATTGAAGAGTATGCACCTATCCCTTAACCTGTCTCTAACCCAAAGAGGAGGTAATCTTGATCTTGACAAACTAGCAATCTGGGCAGCTAAGTGGCAAATGAGATTCAATATTGATAAATGTAAAGTCATTCACCTGGGATGTAAGAATATTCAAGCCACTTATACCCTTAATGGGACTGCACAAATCCATTATAGAAAAGGACCTTAGAGTCCTTGTAGATGATAAACTTGGCTGTAGCAAGCAATGCCAGTCAGAAGCATCAAGGGCAAATAAGGTCTTGAGCTGTATTAAAAGGGGCATAGAGTCACGGGAGGAGGGGGGTCATTCTTCCACTTTATAGAGCACTTGTAAGGCCCCATATAGAATATGCCGTACAGTTTTGGCCTCCATCACTCAAACAGGACATTATTGTATTAGAGAGGGTACAGAGAAGGGCAACTACGCTGGTAAAAGGTATGGAAAAATCTTAGCTATGAGGAAAGACTGGCCAAATTGGGGATGTTCATGCTGGAGAAGAGGCACTTAAGGGGTGATATGATAACTATGTATAAATATATAAGGGGATCATATAATAATCTCTCTAATGCTTTAGGGTCACCCATTCCAATTTGAAGAAAAGAGGTTCCGCCTAAACATTCGGAAGGGTTTTTTTACAGTGAGAGCAGTGAAGATGTGGAATTTTCTCCTTGAATTGGTTGTACAGGCTGATACATTAGATAGCTTTAGGGAGGGGTTCGATGGCTTTTTAGCAAGTGAGGGAATACAGGGTTATGGAAGATAGCTCATAGTACAAGTTGATCCAGGGACTCCATTTTGGAGTCAGGAAGGAATTTTTTCCTCTTCTGAGGCAAATTGGAGAGGCTTCAGATGTTTTTTTTTTTTTGCCTTCTTCTAGATCAACTAGCAGTTAGGCAGTTTAAAAAAAAAAGTTAAAAGATTGGACTTGTCTTTTTTCAGCCTAACTTACAATGTTACTATGTAATGGTTAGACCAGGCCAGCTTGGAGTGACCAGGTAGGTAAGGAGCAATATTCACAGCTGATCCCAAACATCAATGACATTGACCCAAGCACGTCTGTGTCTCTGGTAAAGAAATTAGATTGCAAGCTGCACTAGGGCAGGGGCTGATTAAAAATTTTCAGTAAAGCACTTGGTAGAATATCAGCACTAGGAACTAATAAAGCCTATAATGCATGAAATTCTTTAAATTGGTAACCATCTGCCCAGCTGTAGAATATGTTAGTGCTATCTATAAATGATAATTATAGATTAATTTTGTATCAGCCTTGGAAATGTTTCTATCAACACTGTACTTCAACACATCTTTCTCTCATTCCGAAGCTTCACATCTCCCCATCACCAGTCTTTAGCAAATCTCACATTTCTCTGTATTGACTTTCTCTGCTATTCTTTCCCCTCTTTTATTCCTGGCCACAAAATAAGCCATTTGCCTTCACTATCCTGTATCTCTTGTTTGCTTTTCCATCCAATACTAGCATGTAATGCACCATTAATTGCTGGGAAAGGAATCTAATGGATTGGGCTAAAATGTAGCTTTTAGTTTACTGTGGCCGAAGCGGCCAGTGAATATTGACATTTGTGCACTGTTTTAGCCAGTTGCTTTACAGAATTCCCCTCAGGACTTTGATACTGTAGCTCGGTGAGATAGCTCTCCCCACTGTAGGACCTGCATTGAGATTTATTTTCTTGTGCCTTTAGACACTATATGAATATCTGAACAAGTTTTTAAGCATTCCCATCATGCTTAGCTTTATATAGTGACCAGATTCAGTATGAAGGGGAACAGGATAATGGGAAGTTAATAGTGAAGGACGAATCAGTGCTGAAAATTTTGCTAAACACAAGTCAATTGGCTTCCGAATAATTGTGACGCACAACAATTTTGATGAACGACAAGTCTGATGCATGCCAATTTTTCGCCTGCAAATTATCGCTGCAGTTTCGTGAATTCATTTGTTTGCCGCGAAATGCAGAAATGCACAGTTATTTGTGTTTGACAAATTTATTCGCCCATCAACAGAACTTAGCATAAATAATGGGCATGAAAGCCAACAAGAATGGTGCATAAAGAACATGGTGCATGTTGAACAATATTGGATATTCTCTATAATAAACTTTTCTAAAAAAAGCTTAAGAGGGTTCCTGATCATACAGATGCAGCCACTTGGATTTGTGAGTTAAATGCGTCGTGACTCAGGGCTAATTGAAGAAACTGTGTTATCTAAAGTTATCTTAACTCATTTAATGCATTTAACCTTTTCATTAGCATACCAAAGCACCATTGTTTTCAATGGTGAACTCTTTAATTGGATGGGATGCTGTGACACAATATTATGGGATAAATGGGATAGATGAGAGGTTTTTCTGTGTCAAATGCACAATCCAAAGTGGATTCATCTGTATATTGGATCAGAAAGGGTAATTTTCACTAGGAAAAAGTCTAGGGACTATATGTTGTTTTATTCATTTTGTGGTAGATATGATTTTTGTAGGGTTTGTACATGTATATGTTTGGGGGGGTTTCTCCAGTCTTCTCAGGACTTTTTTACTTTTTCCACCACATTAAAAACATTGCACGTGTTTGTGAAAAATGACAATTGTTAATAAAAACATTGAGTGAGAAGCAAGTTGTGAAAAAAAAGCCACTTGTCAATTCAAATCAGTCATCAAAGAAAGGCAACAAAAGCAAGAACAGCACTTGTAAGCGCAGATAATATTTGTCAGCAGCATTTCTGGATGTGAGACTTCACACTTGAGATGGACTTAACGTGCATTTTATCATATGAAAACAGTGTTTTTGTTGGCGTGTTAAATCTATAAACAAAAGGCTAACCAGGCTAGGAACATACAGTATCAGAGACAAAGGCTCATGTAATTGGAGAATTTGAGATCATGCTTGAGATATTTCCATGTCTTCACATTTAATGTATAGTGTAGTTTTTGTTTTTCTTCTCCAGATTGGAATTTTAACAGCCAAACAGACAAACTGATGGCTTGTCCAAGCAATATATGGCTTATCATAGGCAAGATATGTATCGAGCACAGAGGTACTGTAGATTAACTTCTGTGAAGGCACTGGATGATGCTTTGCTCCTCCCTGATTCACCCCAACCTAATCTGCCTCAGCTCTACTTCTGTCCTGCCCCTTCTCCATGTACCTGGGCTCCCTGCAATTAGAGTTTCGAAGCGAAATTCGCAGAATTCGCGAAAATAGCGAAATTGGAAAGTTCACAAAAAATTTGGGAAATTTTACAGTTTTCCAGAAAAATTCGTGAAATTCGAACTTCTTTACTATAAATTCATGAATTTCAAGCAATTTCACTATAAATTTGTGAATTCTGAACTATTGTACTAACTTCGTGAAATTCAAACTTTTTCACTATAAATTTGTGAATTTCGAATGTTTTCACTATAAATTTGAATTTCGAACATTTTCACTATAAATTCGTGAATTTCTAACGTTTTCACGAAAAATTTGTGAATTTCAAACGATTTCAAGAAAAATTTATGCTGGCTGACTTTCTCTAGCGAATTTTCACGGCCATTTTGCAAATTTATTCGCCGGCGGCGAATTGCGGGAATTCTCTGCAAATTTGAGCTAGGTAAATAAATTTGCCCATCACTATTGCCAAATGAAGGGGAGGGACAATAATGTGGGGGGGGGTGGCAAAATTGTTATGGGGTGAGACAATGACATTTTTTAGCAGAACTGTGACATCAGGGATTGTCATGATGCCAGTGGGCATCTTTTTGTTTTGCCCCCTGGCAGGTTTAAAAACTTCACGGTACAATAACTGCATAGGACCACTGAGGTGGTTCTCTCCCAATGAGTCTGCATAGTCCTCTATGATGGGCAGCACAGCCTGATTTGGCTCCCCATCCTAACTACAATTACCCTCAATAGCCTTTTGAAATTATGTCTTTTTTGCATTTATTTATATACTGAGATGCTGGAGGCCCAGCACAAATGCTTTACCCTAAAAAAAAGTATATATATATATATATATATATATATATATATATAAAGATATATATATATATATGCATTTTTTTTCAATTAAGGTATGGTATTCCTATGTGGAAAGTTCCCTCTTTTCATTATATTCTTCTGCAAAACTGAAGACACATTTCCCTGGCTGCTATTCCCTCTGTGTCATAATAGATTAAGTTGCTGTGGACTGATATGTCACCAGCCTGACTTGTGCACATGGATATCGCTGGAGGCAACAACAAACCTGCCTTTTTGGCATATGTGAACCGCTCCTGTACTCTCTGGGTTAAATTACTCAGACACCCCCGTGGATCTGTTCCTAACCTGGCTGTAAAAGAGAAAAAGAGGGATGTGCATGCTGCAATGAGAGGGAAGGTAGGGTTAGGGTAGCCAAGCCACGGTAATCCTAGGTATAGCTGTGTTTTCTCTGTGTACAGGAGAGATAAGGATCTGAGCCATAAATATACACACGTGCGCTTTACATTATACCGGCTGATAAGATACTTGCTGCTTTCCCTCGGCTCTCACTGTGGCTTTAAGCCATGATATCCTAGGGCGAAGTATCAAGCAATTTCTCTCAACTCACGCTGAAGATTATTGGTGTTTCCACCAGGGAAATATTTGCACTCCATCTTTTATATTCTATTTTTAGAGCCACTTGACAGGTACACATATGGTGCATTCCTACTCTGGAAGAACCTCATTTTGTTGTCCTTTTAAGTCATATTGCTTGCAGAGGGCATAGTTGTCCTCTGAGCACAACGGGTTAAAAAATAGCTGACAGGTCACTTAGAGCCACAAGGAATGTGTTATTTTACTTTAAATTACAGCTCAGTGCTCACAAAGTAATGTAATATTTCTCTAAGGCAGGGTGGACTGCAGGTTGGCCAGCCTTGCTATAAACACAGTGAAACGCTGACCCATTGGCTAATTTGGTCTTAGATGATGATAGACTTGAGGGCTTCCATGCCTTTGCTCTTTGTAATACAGTAAAGGGGCCACAAGCTGCATCTGGGTATTTGTCATCTTCAGATTAATCTGATTAGGCACTATTAATATTCCATGTCAAACATATGCCTGCCAATATTCTTAAGAGATAAATTGCAACTTGATCACGCCTTTGTCCACTCAAACTATAGCCAGAACCACCATGCTCATAAAGTAGTGTTCTATTTGTTTAAGACAGGGTGGACTGTAGGTTGGCCATCCTTGCTATAAACACAGGGATAAACTGACCTACTGGCTAATTTGGCCTTAGATTATGATAGACTTGAGGACCAGGCCTTTGCTTTTTGTAATATAGGGACCACAAGCACATCTTGACCAATGGCCAACCTCTGATTAGGCAATATTAATATTCCACATAAAACATATACTTGCTAACAAGAAAAATTAGGATTTGGCCATTCCTTTTTCCACTCAAACTATGGCCAGAACCACCAAACCATGACCATATGGGGGTAATTAGAAGTTAATGGGTCGAATAGGAAATCATTTTTGGGATTTTAAGATTTTGGGAATAAGGCATTTTCATAAACTTATATAACTGGTTCCCCTATACCTTGAGACCCCTCCCCATCAGCTGCAGGAACTACTTAACACAACAGTTCTCCACTGGTGGATTTCTGCCACTGGAGAAATGTCTGATACCACCAGCTTATAGCATCATTTTTATTTATGGCAACTGTCATGGCACACAGGGTGGATTTTGGACAGAGATCATGGAACCCTCATGCCAAAAATGCCTTGCAATTGTGTTGCTCTGTGTAATGGTTTCCATTGGGTTTCTTTCTGTCTCTAGAACAAGGCAGAAAGGTTAATGGAATCACCACTTGCTTGTTAACTGCTACTTTGGATCCCAAGATCCCCATCCAACAAAACATATAGAACATTGAGTCAGGATTGGGGCAGGGCTTTATATCAGGATTAGAGGGGTTAGTTCCTTGACCCACAACCTTCAGAAACCAGAAAGTGGTCTTGGAAGATGTACTTATTCAATTTTACTACTATAGTATGACAATTAGTTTTAATATTGTAATCAGTATTTGTATTAAGTATTTCCCTATGCATGTGCCTTTAATATGTAATATAATATACACTGGACCTATATGTGCTATGTTACGGCGAGGGGGATGACGGGATCACTTGAAAATTGATTTCAGGACCTTGGAATATCTAGTTACAACAGCGATGCTTTTCTTTAGTTCTAAAGGGCTGAATTGGCCTTGTTCACTTTTAGTATTTATTGCAATCATTTTCCTTCAGAACAGTCTAATTCATTGTTTTTCACAAGCGGAATATTTTACGTGTGATTATCATAATATCACAGCTACCAAAAGGGTCTTTGATGGGCCACTGACCTTGAAAGAGTTCCTCGTTTAAACGGTGCTTAACATGCAAGAAACAAATCGGCTTTGACTTTTTTAAAAAAATAATATCTTCTCCAAAACATTAACTCATTCTGCATGAATAAATATTGCCAGTATGGACAATTGCAAGCTTTGGGTTCTAGAGGAAAAGAGGGGGAAAGTATAAAAGCCATGCTGATTTTCCACATGCAAATATGTCTGAGATTGTCAATGATTACTGCTGGGAATATTTCACCAGCTCGCTAAGTTTTCCCTTTGGTGATATGTGAGTTTCTGATGTAATTTTTACTGACATCCTACCAGTTGGATTATTAGCTTCACAAAATGAAAGTGAAATAATCCTGCATTAATTAAACAGGGCAAATGCATTCCTCTAGTTAAGTTATCTATTACTGGGAACACAGAAATGGAAGATGTTGGTGGAGGGAGGGTGAATAAAATATATTAAAAAACCACAGAGTATCATCAAGATGGGTATTGGATTTCCTGGTTGGATATGGGTTTAACTATTTTTCTCTTTAGCAGATTTCTGTTGCTTTTTTCTACCCACTGATTGATATTTCACATATGTTAGCTTTATATGCTATTATCACATAATATTTAAATATTTCTGTTTCATTTGTTAGGTACTTCAAGTTAGACACAGACATTTTGTTGGGTCTACCAATCAAGACTGTCCAATCTAAACACAGAAAGCTGGGAGGTATGCTTCAGTTGGTAATTCCATTCTTCTATTATTCCATACATTTTATTCCCCCCAAAAACCTAATATACTGTGGCGTAGAGGACCACTTTGAAATGGCCAAACTAGAGGGGTACTTCTTGGGCATGTAGGGTGTAGTGAGATATATCAAGATGTTTCTGTGTGCCCTGTTGAGCTTTGATTCTATTAAAGATATACAGTATATCTCAGCAACACAATGGAGGGAATTGACAAAAGTGGTGATATAGAGACCAAATAAAAGTGGAGATAAAAATGTCGGATTTCCCACCAAATTCACAAACCTCTTTCTCCACTTGAATTTGTCTTTTAAACAGACACTTTTCAGATTTTGTCTTTTGCACAGCATTTTACAGTTTTTCTGTCAAATTTGAATTTTTGGGAGAGGGGGTTTATTTTACCTAGGAAAGTTATGCATCATTTTTTTTCAGGATAACCTGTTCTTTTTAAATCTGCCTACGTGTTTCTGCAATTCCACTTCTGTAACAAGATATAAGGGTCTCAATTCAAGAAATGCTATTTTGCACAATATCGGGATCTGTATCAGAAACATGTTTTATTATTTTAGGTCAACTGTCAATTTGCTGATAAAACTAAAACAATGCCCAGGAGACTTGACTTTTCCTTTAGATGATATATTCACTCAAATTGCTAATATTGCCTCATTCATTAAGTAATTGGTAAAATAATGCAAGTTTGAGCAAAAAAACTGTTTACAAAACAAATTGCATAAAATACACTTTTTTGTTTAATCAGTGTTTCCTTGTTTTGTTAATGAGGCTTTTACACCTACAGTATATGGTTAGACATAAATTTGTGCCCTAACTATAAAATGCTAATCCCTATTAATATGATACTTCCCCAATGGGGCACCTACAAGAGGTGTTCAATGAAGATTGGCCAAAACAGAGCAAATGATCTCAGAATTGATCTGATACAGTGTCTGTAAACTGTCTTTCTTTCACTAAAACATGAAAAGTGGTGGTTGAGTCAGAATTTAGGCGGATTTCTGTTTGTGAATACGGAGAAAGTATTTTACTTCGATTTACCACCACTTTTATTTCAAAAATGGGCTATGTCCAATTTTGTGAATTCCCCCTTCATGTCTTTGATTCTCCAGTGACTCAGATGTGTTGTTATTAAACTATCATTGAAACTAGCCTTTAGAGGAAAGGGAATAAAATTGATTACCTTTTGCCAAGCATGAACAAAAAGAAGAACTTAGTGCTGATGTAGTTCCCAGCAAAGTACCCTTTACCAGGTTCCTTATTTTGTTAAAGTGACGCAATGTTGTTCATCTAACAAATCTAAAATGGTGAACTGTTCCAGAACTCATTGCTGGGGACCTTTCATCTGCCCCTAAATGTTAATAACACAGAGTTGATGCATGCGGAGTGTTCTCCAACCTCCAATTACTTGACATGCTTCCAAGCCTGTGCCTAGGAGAAGAAGAAAATAGTATTGCCACGTGCTCCCCAAAAAAGTCCCTTGGCTGCTTTTTTTTTTTTATAGAAGAACCACACAGGCACAGGGCAAAAGGTTACAGACTGGCAACCCCCTAGTGTTTTGAACTTTCCATAAAGTACATAATCACCAACATGAAAAATTTGCCCTGTCTTGTATCACATTAAGTTAATGTCATGGACAGACATAAATTGATGCAGCAGATGCACTAGAAAACTAGACAGTACCATAATCAGTCTTTTGCTCACCCCCTTCCCCACCTGGCACACACACAACTCAAGGCAAGATACAAATATATGTTGAGACTGCACATCAGTCATAACCCCAATTGACCATTTACTTTTTAGGCCCTACTGCTAATTGTATTGGGCTGGTTTTTGTACTAGGACCCTGAAATTTTTAATTGTAGTATTTTGATATGTAAAATTTTCTCTATCCTATTGAGCTGCAACTAGGGTTCTCAGTCCTACAGCATAGTAAGAACTAATTCTTCTACAATGAACAATTTTGTAGACTCAAAGATTTACATGTGCAGCTAACTGGAGACTTCTGAAGGATGATTGTCCATACTGGGGTCAACACTACCCAACAATGCAGACATGTCTGCATTTGTTTTATTTGTGCTTCCTCACATGGTTGAGCTCCTCTGTATTAGGTGAAACCTATATTCATTATTTATTTATAAATGGCAATCCTTGCAAATAATTACTACATATAACAGCTACTTGTCAACAGAAAGCATGTAACGGATTGCCTTTAACCTTATGCCCATCTAACTTTATAGGTAATTCAATTATTATATTCAAATTACATTAATTACTGGATCCAGAGAAGAGCAAACCCATGCTCTGCTGTTAGGTAGTGCTGTGGGCTGCCTGGGTAAGCAGTGTGAGTCAGGAAGTCAGTAGATTTCTACTGATGTCTACTTAGACCTGGATCAGATGATTGTTTGCTAATACTAATAGGCTGCAAACCATATTTTGCAGATTGTATATTAGAGGTGTACAGAATGTAGCTTTGCACTTTAATTAGTTTGACCTAGAGGCTTTGGATAATGATAGCATATGATTTATTTTAGTAATAGTTCTCCAAGCTGTTCCACTATTACAATATACAGGAATCATTTTCTTGAGAGGCCAAGCAGGGCAAGAGCTTCAAAGTTTCACATTCTTGTTCATCTAAGCAATCATAGCATGATACACTCCCTCTCCACTGGCTCTATTAAAGTAGTGTTAAAGGAGGAAAATGCTGTCTAAGCAGTATTGCTTGATTGATGTACTGAGCTAATACGGCAGTAGGTAAGTGATTAGTGGAAAGTGGAAGGGAAACTAGAGGGGTGGAAAGGATAAGTGTACAAGAGAAGGAGAAATTGTAAACAGTGACAAAGCAGAGAAAACAGAGAGAAAAGACTAGAGAGTATGAAGGGACATCAACAAGGTGACAAAAAGTTAACACTCAGCTACTCACAGAAATAAAACAACTAAAGCAGGTGAAACTTTTTGAAAATTTTGTTAAGAAATCACTTACTTTTTTGCTGCATAACTGTTTCTGTGTATGCTAGGTCTATCTAAATGGATCAGCCTCAATGTGTTGGATTATAAAATTTGCATAACTATATCATGATGTAGTTGATGTAATTCTACCCTCATTTGACATCTGTCACTACAATACAGCTTTCTTTTTTCCTATTTCTCCTGTCTCCTACTCTCCACGAAACACCAATCATACCATCACCTAATCTCCTTTTCTGGGCTTCTATCCCCAATTACCAGCATTTTTTGTTCTGATAAACGATCTTACTTTCAGTAGAGACAGATGCCAAAATCAAGCTTCCTATTTGGAATTTTACTTTAACTGAAAAAGAGGGTGTAAGGAGTGTCCAGTGTTTATCCTCTACTCTTTGGTGCCACTTCCAAGATGGTGGTGCTCATAGCCATAACGTGGGACATGGCGCTGGCACAGTGATGTCATCACATAGATGCATACGATCACGGCTGGCCAGACCTCTATAGTTTTGAAAATGCGAGTAGGTGGCGGTGGGAGGGGGTGGGGGAGGGGTTGCAGTGCACATCAGGCCTCTCTGAATATTTTTTTGTGGGGGAACCCAACACCTTAGAGTTACGCTGATGTCTCCAATAATTACAACTCAGCAAGACACATAGAAAGTCCCTTTAAGCTACACATGGCAACTTGTCACATTAACTTTTACAGTGGAGGGTCTGTATTATAAATCACTTTGCGTGACCACACACTTCCTTTATTAACTTTTCCTATTTAAAATTTCATAAACTGGGAAAGATTCAGGGAATACAGAGTGATTTCCAGCAGGTGAAACTGTTTTCCAAATTATTACCATTTTCTGGCTGGAGTTTTTATAAATTAACACATTTACCACACTATTTACTGCTTTGACCCATGTGTCAGTTGATTAGAATGTGTTTGAACTTAACTTTTTTTCTTTGAGGTGTTGGTGCTCAGGAACAGCACTGGGCTCCAACACCTCACTGAATCTTTATTGCATTAAAATTAAGAAGTGCAAATCAGTAGGGCACTTAATTATCTGAAAATGTTCTTTTCTGCGGTGTAACAATTTTTACAGGTCAGAAAAGGGCTCTGAAAATGTAAAGCTACGGGTATGGATCTATTATACAGAAACCTATTACCATGAAAGCTCTTAAGGAAAGGCCATCTCACATAGACTCCATTTTATACAAATAATCCAAATTTTGAAAAATAATTTCCTTTTTCTCAGTTATAATAAAAGATCCAAACTAAGATATAATAAATCCTTATTGGAAGCAAAAAAAGGCTAGTGGGTTTATTTAATATATACATGATTTTCTAGTAGACTTAAGGCAGGGATCCCCAACCTTTTGAACTTGTGAGCAACATTCAGAAGTAAAAGGAGTTGGGGAGCAACACATGCCTGAAAAATGTTCTTGGGGTGTCAAATAAGTGATGTCATTGACCATTTAGTAGCCCCTATGTGGATTGTCAACCTGCATTGAGGTTCTGTTTGGCAGTACATCTGATTTTATGCAGCCAACACTTGCCTCAAAGCCTGAAATTCAAAAATAAGCACCTGCTTTGAGGAAACTGGGAGAAACATCCAAGGGGTTGGCTCACGAGCTACTGGTTGGGGATCACTGACTTAAGGTGTAAAGATCCACATTATGATCTGTTATCTGGAAAACCCCAGGTCCCAAGCATTCTGAATAACAGGTACCTGTATTGGGGTTTGCTTATATACAGTAATCAGTTGGGATCCCAGAAGACCACCTATACCTCTGCTTGGTCTCCACTGCAGTCACAGGGTCTGCTTTTTGTATCTTTACATCCAGGGTGATGAGTTGGAAAAATGTTTCAGGCATAAACACTGAGGCACCCTAACTGATAAACAGTACATATCTTTATAGGCATGGTATATCTTATCCAGAAAACTTGGAGCATTGGGGCTTTCCATAATTATGAAGATGGTGTTTTAAGGCTACAAAACACATTTAAATATTAAATAAACCCAGTTTTATTCATTGTTTATCATAATGCATTTATCTGTGCTTACATAACATATAGTACAAGGCACTGCCTTATTACAGGAAAAAGCACATTATTAAAAACTGTATTTTTTTTTTTTAAAAGGACATTATGGGAAATGGTATGGTTTTTTTTTTTTGTTTTTTTTGTTTAACACAATGTTAATATATATTTGTATTTCATTTATAAAACTGTATTTATAGTGCAAGTGAGTCAACCTTCTCTGGTTAGTAAACCCCTAGACTGATGCTAGAATACAAGCCAACAGCTGTGTATTATATATGCATTCCTTTCAGAGTACCGCTGACAGTTTTATATAATAATCAATGACAGGATATGCTGATATTCTCCCGTTTGTTCCCCTTGTGTGCTTTGAATACACTACAGCGGGGATAGTGAATCACAGTGTATAAAAGCAGTGCATCTGACTACCTAATTCACATGTAGAGAGTGGTGAAAGGCAACGTTGGTGCCAGATTGCAGGATTGCAATCCCCGTGTCTGTATTATCCTCACCCCAGGAATAGTCCCGTTCCCTCTGAAGGGAAACTCTCTCCAGTTATGGATAGAGAGTAAGCCAATTGCTTTGTCTGTCACTGCTCTCTCTGATGTCTGTGTAAGAAAGCTGTGGTGATGAGGACAGGCGTTTGCATTGATGAAAGATGGTTGTGGCTAGGGAGTGTGTTGGTTGATACCGTAACAGCAGGGGAGTAGGAAGGCAGAGGCTTCTTGGTGGATTTTGAAGACATGAAAAGGAACCTGCTTGGGAAGATGGTGCGATACCATAATCCTGTAGGCTCAAGGAAATTAAAAAAACAAATCGTATGAATTTTTTTATTTATTTTTTTTAATTCTAATTAAATTAAAATAATTTTGTCCATTTTTTTAGCGTTTTAAAAAATTGACTGGGGGGGTATGACATATATATATATATATATATATATATATATATATATATATTGTGACCTTATAAGGGTCGGTGTGTCTATGGAATCAGAGTAGAGGAAAATGGGCTTTTTTTTTTTGTTTGAAAGCAAAATTGTAAAAGGTAAAATGTTATTTATTTATTGAAAGAGGTGTTTTGGCTGTGACACCTCAATAATAATTGCTGGAACCATTTTCTAATCCTCAATACATTTTCTTTTCTTTTGACACCTTCTTTTAAACATTTTCATAAAAATATGAATATATATATATACATATTTTTTTATTTTTTTTTTGCCATGTTTCAGATCAACTTTCGACAGAATCCTATACAGAGGGGAAGAAACATTCCCCATAGGATATAATAGCTTTCAGCACCATAAGGCAAGGGAAAAAAGACACGGGAATACGGAAAAAAAATTAATGATAAATTGAAGACATGTGAGGATAAAAAATTGTTAAAAAGCACCTTTTTAACTTCAATTCATGCCAAAAGCTATTTGAATGTGAGTAAATAGGCCCTTTATTGTGAAAGCATTGTAGAAATTTTGAACCTGAGCCCCTCTGGCTGTTTTAGGACTACAACTCCCAGCATCACCTTTAGATCGAGTCTGCCCAGTTTCCTTCTCTGCGGTGTATAATAAACAGAGCCGTCAATACAGCAGATAGATAATGCTGGAAAGTGGGTTCTTCTTCTCAGTCCTTCCTTTATTCTTTTCATGGGATTTTACATTCTGGTTCCAATCAAGAAGTCTTCACCAGAAGGTATCTGAATGATATAAACTGATGGAACGACTCCCCTGTTAAGGTTTGAGCCTAATCTTTTCCTTGTTGTACAGTGGCTGCAGAATGCTTTCATTTTACCTCCTGTCCCAAAGCTATTTTCATTCTCCGCTCATAGCAAAATTTACATCTTAATTGCAGGGATCACATTTAACAATATAGACAGTGGAATGCTGTCGTTAATTAAGATTTTACTACTTAGCTTTTAAAGAAAAAAAAAACAGTGAGCAGCCACCGAGTTTGGGGCTTAATCCGATCCATTATGGTTTACGTAGACCCACGTTAATTGGCTTGGCCAGGTATGATACATCTTGGAATATCAGAACTTTCGGTCAACTTTTTTAAAAATGTATTTCTTAGGCTGAAATTCTCAGGATTCTTTGAGCTTTTTTTGGAACATCGGATATGGCTGTTTTGCTCTCTCTCGATTCAGTCGCAGGCTATACCTGGGCATTGTTAACGCGGAGCAACATTGACAAGGAGAGGGATGAAACACAATTCTTTTTTTTTTTTTTAGAAAAAAAAA
>CM044439.1:14537235-14559894 GCA_024363595.1 Xenopus borealis | reverse complement strand
AAAAAAAAAAAAAAAAGCTTGAGAAAATGAAATGAGGCTCCAGAAAATCCAGTTTTCATTGAGCTCGGGTGAGTTGTGTTTAATGTTATAACAAACGTTTTAATGCCCAAAACAGAGAAGTCTTTTATTTCCCCTTTGTACTGTCGCCCTAAGGAAACATTTGTAGCACTGGAGAGAAGTCCCTCTCTATCTGCCTCAGTTTTCAGTCTGTTATGTCCCCCCCCCTCCACCGCCCTCCTCCCTTACTACCTGCCTATCTGTCACAATGTGTGAAGTGTCTGCCCTCCCCTGCTCCCATTGGCTGTCCTCCCTCCAATCCAGTCGCCAAGTGGACCAGAGGGACTGCATATGTAAAGCCCTACTTCATATTAATAAGCTGCAATCGGGGCTTTAAGTCCTTGATTAGGAGAGTGTGAGAGCTTTTGGTCCCAACTGGCTGTGCCCATAGGCTTGACACCAGGAGAACATTTCTGTTAATTGCACTGTGCTCTGTCAAGGAAAGTTTGATTTATAGCTGGGGTGCACAAATTATGGTTGCTGAGCGCACATGGATTCGGTAGAACTTTGCCTCCCTGAATCTTTTTCCCTGCACTACGAAGAAGAGTAGGTACCTCTCTTTTTATTATATTCCTCCTTCTCTTTACACAATGCTTAATATTTCTTCTCCATGCATAGATGCAGGTAAGAGAAAAAAGCTGAAAGGATTTTCTGTGCTTGAGTGATTGCCTGAGCTTGTCTTGTGTCTATTGTGTGCTGCCGGGTGCCGTTGCCTCCTTCTAATTCTGTGAGTGCTGAATTGTTTCAGTTGCTTCCAATGTGAGTCCTGTGACAATCAGTCGAACAGCTGTGTGACAGTCACTTCTTTTCCATGTTCTAAGAATAGGTCTCTTGGCACAAAAGCCTAGGCAAGTGTTAAAATGTGCCTTTTTTTAACAAGCATGCCGTACATCTTCCTAGAATACCCTGGATCGGGGGGCAACCTGCAGCTGATTCAGACCATAGAATAGCCCCTTTGCATTTGCAGCCTGTCACACACTTTAGGAGAATGACCAGGAGGGAAAAGGCACAGTTAGAGTGTCTCCTGTGTAGCACCCACAAGTAGCATTCTAACAGGGTAAGCATTAACTAACTGTAATGCCTAGACTGGTCAATGAGTAACCGCGAGTAGTTAGAAGAGCACAAACTAGGCAAAAAAATAAGGAGTTGAGTTGGGTTATAAAATGTAAATATTCTGGTTAATTACTGCATGCATTTTTTTTTTTTAAATTTGTACTTTTGCAAAAATACTTGGACTTAATTTGTTTATAGATTTTGGAAACGTAATCTTTTTGTACGTATTTAGGATGTAAATGTTTATATCTGGAAGGAGGGGAGTCTGTCTTGTGTTTAGAGGGATATAGATACCCATTAACAATGTCCCAGAGACAGCCTAAACTGCATTCCTGTAACATAGGGCCATGTGTGCATGTGTCAACCTAGCTGCTAGCCCTAAATTGACTTCAGTAGCCGCTCACTGCAATGCAAATTTGAATTAAGACTGGGAGTGATCGGGAGCTGCAAAGCAGAGATTTGTTAGGTTGCAAAGGCAAAGGGGTGCAGAGCTTCAAAAGTTGCACATTCGGATATGTGTCTAAATAGGTTCATTCGGAGCCCATGTTTATTTTGTGTAGATAAAATATAATACGACATGGCAATATTAGATCAACTTTTCTGAGCAAAAGCTGCCATGATACGAATAAGGCCAAGTTTTTCAAGTTTGGCTTAGAATATGATAAACATTAGGGCATGCCCTGGGCTTTGCCTCTGCTAAGGAAGCCTTCTTAAATTTACCTTCTTACAGCTAATTTGAATGATTAGTTTAGATAAGCTCCTTACAGAACATGCATGGAAATGATCTGGGTGACACGTCTTTTGTGGCAGGGCAGGTGGATGCGGACAAATTGCCTGAGTTCGTACACATAGGCATCGATGCAGGGTTAGCTGTGTGGTTTGCGAGAGACGGGGCAGAATTATGAAATGATAAATAAATCATCCGTCTATCTGTTTCAATTAATAAACCACAGGGTTTATGTAGTGCATGCTGATATAACCTGCTACAGGCTGCCAGTGGCTTCCAGGCTTAGTCCTTCCAACAATTTATTCTTTCACTGTAACTTGAAGAAAGAATCCCTTTCCAGTTGGAATTTGGAATTTCGTTTTTTGCTATCCAAACTGCCTGACAAGCGGTCGGAGGCAAAGGAGAGACTGTTTCAAGACAAGTCGAGGCCAGCTGTATACATACACAGTCACAATAATTGTTAATAAAAGTAACAGATGCAATAAATATATTTGCCCATGCTGACATATGTGTCGGGCTAATCTTTGGAAATGAAACAGTAGGTCGCTTCACATTAAAGAAAAAAAAAAAAAACAACACATTCTACTTCTGATTAAAATGTAACGTTGACTAAAGGATTACGAAGCTGACTTAATTTTACTGACTGTTTTAACAGTTGTCACAGCTGTTAAAAGGCAGAAAGGCAATTGAAATAACCAACCCCCCCCCCCCCACACACACACACACAACCACCACCAAAAAAAAAAATAATGCAGGAGATTGTTAGTAATATTAGTACTGGAATTGAAAATAAAAACAAAGGCAATATGTCAATATAGTTGAGGTGTATTTTTGTGTTTTCGGATAATGGTCTGCAAAAAGTTGCTCAAAGGATAAAAACAATGGATGAGGATGTGCAACACTGAATAAGGCTATAATTGTATGGAGAGTTCACCAGATAAAGAGGGCCTACTGCTTGTCAAGAGTCAGAGATAAGGTGACATTAGCGCTTGAATAAATGAATACACATCTTAAGTGATTGCTTTTAAATGATCATGTTTCCAACTGGGAACTCTGGATGCTGTTATTTTTTTTTACTCCTCCCCCTGCTCTGATTTCCTTCTTTTTACTTCACTTTTACCCTAAAGTTTTCTCCAGAGAGGTTAGTGTCAATAAGGCATCACAAAACACTGAAAAATTGTGGCTCTTCTGAGAAAAATAGAAAAAAAAAAAACCCCAATAGAGTGGACTAAGTTGATAGGAAGTCTTAACTTGACTCCCGCTCCCAAGAAAAAGCATTGGCACATCGGCTTAATTCTCTGCAACTCTTCCTTTACCCCAGGGTATTTAACACAATATGCTTTTTTTTTTTTACTCTCCCCCATCCCAGTTTTTTTTATATAAATAACAAATCTCTGCTCTGTGATTTCCTTTACTCATTTACATTTCTGACAGCTCAGCCTGTTCCAGAGAACTTGGCCCATCTTATAGAGCTGAATGCTCATTTTAATGTGTTTATGCCTCTGCTCTTTTATTTATTGAGCCTTGTGAGTTGCTGCTGTAATTAACCCATATTATTAGCAAAGCCCTTGTGAATATCCATTAATTTCCCAGAATGGCTGGTCTTTCACTGCAAATTTCAAGGGGTGTTATGTGTTTTTTCCCCTTATTTTGGTGGAATTTTAAGGGGATTTTGGTACTCCAGCCCTCTTTATTTGAAGGATACTATTAGGTAGAGTGTTAGGTTCAGCCAATCTGATGAAATAGCTGTACATGGCACAAAAACAGGGTAAATCTAAAATAAAACCTTTAAGAATATATTGAAATGTACGTATTATGTATTGTACCTAAATATCTTTTTTTTTTTAAAATATAGTCTTTGTGGATTGAAATTCCTCCCATCTGCTCTTAGAAAGAAATATTTATTGCACTTTGAGACACTAGTATAATACACTTTGTGCAATTGTATTGATAATGCAATGCACCCACCCCCCTTGCAATCAGCTTGAAGCGTGCTTGGCTTTCACATCAGATGACCGAGCTGATAGCTTATCAAATTCCATGACATCAACTCATGGCAAATTCTAGCAGGGAACTCTTTTATTTTATTTTTTTTGTCAAGTATCCAATTTAAGAATGGTTATAATAATGAAAGTTGTAGTTGGACTTTGTAACATGAAGACATTTCTCCTTAAATAAATGCATCTTAAGTACCTTTGTCTTACAGTACAGACGCACAAAAGGGAATTCCATAAAGCATTTTGATGCATTGGACGAATACCTGGCAGGGAAGTAGTTCAACTTTGTTGTGTTATTACACAACACAAGGGTCCATTTGGAATGGAAAGTAGTTGATCTGTAAGACGGACAAGAAGGAACCATATGTAGGTATCTTTAAACCAGCTATAGTTAAAGTGTAACCTATTCCCAAAATAGCAGTCGCGATACAGGAGGTCCCTGTCTCTTTTGAAGAGGAAGTAGTTGTATCCTGTTGTTCAACTTTCAGTCAGTGTTTTAGGCTTTATCTGCCATAGAAATGAGATTAAGCAGCATGGAAGTGTTAAACTTTATAGATTATTTTCAAAACAACAACCTCCATAGAACAGCCCGTTCTGTTGCTCTGTTAACCCTATCGATCATTGCGGACCCAACGCCCTTCTCTATATATTCCCTAGAATAGCAGGAACGATCTATTCTATGTAGACATGAATAAAGCAGCTAAACAGAAGACACATCTCTAGAGGATGCTTTTGATTTTCCCCTGCCTGCTTTCCTCAGTCTTATTTTTCTCCCCTTTCTTTTTACATTCCACGGCCTTGCATTAAATTGTCATTGTCCTAAAGCACATGAGAGAGAAATGAATTGCTGTTCTCGACATGGTCTGACAGTGAAATATTTAGCCCCTCTGCCTCCAATCATACTTTATGTGTAGGTTTGATAGTGCAGGATTGACATCCTCCGTCTTTTTCAGCCTGACATCCCATTGCATGTGCGCCTCACTTGGGCTTGACTCCTGCACACTTAACACACTGTTAAGTGTTTCATACATGTATATGTAAGTGTGTGCTCACAGATCTTTGTTCCACCTTTCTGTGCCTCAAAAATTACTGTATGTTGTTGGCGAGATGTTTACGTGTGTGTATTTGTGTACGCGAATACAGTATATGTGTTTGGATGAGTGAAGGTGATTATAGAGTGTAGGGTTAGTTTCAAATAAATTGCAAATATCTATCTATCTCTCTATCATCTATCTATCTACCTTTCTATCTCTCTACATACATGAATTGAATGCAAACAACTTGACTGTACTATTATTCTGCTGAATATATTTACATTTCATCATGGCTCTAAAGTAATGCGTATAGCCAACATATGCATGTTATATGAGCATTTACACACTCACATACAATATTGATATTATTTTAGTAGGGAGCAAAATGCTCACTCCTGCAGACATACACACACTCATAGATGCATATACAAGTCGCATATATATTTACATATACATACATGTATATGATCGTATATGTATGCATGCATACGCACACACATAATTATATAGATATAGGTAGAGACAGACAGCGTTTGAACGAGAAATCTAGTCATAGGGATATATATACAGTAGATGATTTGGGCAACATATACAGTCCTTTAATAATTAATGAATGAATTACAGTAAATATGTTGTTTTGTATGTGTCTTTTTTTAAGGCATTTCCCCCAGACAACTGATAAATTCTTTTATCTTTATCTTAGGGAAATGGTTTATATACACAGGCATGGTGTAAATGTGAGGACGAACTCTTTTTCTGAAAATAAAACCTTACCTTCATGGTAGGACGGTATCATTTTTTTACTTTTTTTGTATGTCTGATGCATTTTCAAATCTAACATGTTTTACGATGTTGTGACACCCCCCTCCATACACCTCCCCCCATTATTATTCACACCCAATTTAATTCTCTGGCAAAATAACACTTAGCCCCCCACATAGATGTACTTTGCAAATGCAGTCATTTGCATTTGCAAGGTTTTTTTTCTAAGCTAGTTTCTAAATTGATTGTGCAGCGGAGATCTCTCCATCGTGGGGTCCCCATCAATATGCGCAATTCTTCATTCTTCTTGGTTATCATCTATAAACCTGCTTTTGTATTTTTATCAAACCAAACCACTGTTATGCTTCCCATCACCAAGTCATGCAATCATCTCGCATTCTCATAGACACGTATTTTTCATATGTGTTGAGTAAATGTTACCACAATTCCCTATCATTTTCTAAGTACAGTTTACTACTTGCATGAAACACAATGTGCATCTTCTCTTTCCAGGCAGGGTGACCCTCTTACAATAATTAAGAGAGAAAGCTGATTTTTAAAGTGTGTTTAGATATCATATATGATGCTAAGAAGTTGTGTTTGTTTATTATATGTACATCCCAGGTTGTTAGTAATTTACATGTACGCATTTATAGAGGTCGATTTTCTATTTACTCTGAATGGCTACACAACTGCATAATTATTCCCTCCCCAACCAAAGCAACATTTTTTAAGACTGAAAAATATATTTGTCTATAGAAAATTGAGCCCTAAAAGTTTAGTTGATTATTCTACAGAAATGTTATTTCCTACAAAAACATAGAATTATTTAACCTTAGATGGTGCATGTTAATCTAGGCAGAAAAAGCAACCTTTTTTCCAGTTGGTTGACAATGACTCATTAAGATATTGAGATTCTTTAAGAAAAACTTGGATTCCCTCAGTTAAGGGTGATTTAATTATTCATTGTTACTTTTCTGGAAACCAAGCTACCAAATCCACTGCAGTGTCTTTTTAAGTAATATTGTTCTATAGTTTTTTTAGTATAATTTGTAGGCTTGTTAAGATCTGAAATGCATTATGTTGTTCACTTCAGGGTCCATTGCTGATGTCCAATACTCGACAACCTCAAGCCTGGCTTGTTGAGTGGAGATTAGAGCATGCATTTGTTGACTAATATGTAGACAGCATTGTAAACAAAGTACAGGAGAATTAATGGCCGAAACATTGTCTGTTGATAACACAGATACTTTTAAATCACATAACATGTAGTCAATGTCAACCATGTTATTGTAGATGTGGACGTCTAGTGATAAACAGCCTGGCTAGGATAGATTCAATTGTAAAATATCTCTCTTTCTTTTATCATGCACTTTTTGAGATTCATGATACTGGCTTCACACAGAAAAATTCAAACATTTAAATATAATGCATTCTCACTGAAAGCTTTCAAAGGTATAGCCCTTTAAGGCAGAACAAAATTAAAATTAAAATTAAAAATTAATTTAAAAAATATTTTAGTCCATATGGGTATTTTAAAAAAAAATATTTGTAACAGAAATTAAATGTTTTCAGTCTTAAATAAGTGTAACACATACACAATTAATATATTTAGGTGCTATACTTAATTAATGACAGCTGGTTACATTTTATGTTTGTATCTCTAAATAAAAATAATAAAATAAAATATTTGGTTGAAATAAAATCTAATAATAATCCCTATCTTTGTATTTGGCCCATATCAACTATCATAATGCCATATAAAAAGTGCCAGTTTTATTCAAATAAGAACATGCATTTTCCACAAAATGGAGCAAGTCATATTTTCTCTTGTCATTTCTTCAAAGCAGGTTGTCCATCTGTTAACACCACTGTTTCCCATGTAATGAAGTGTGAAAATGTAAACTAGACAGCAGCACTTTTTTTCAAACTGTCAATTGAAAAAGTTTGAGGACCTCTAACTGGATATTATGCAGCTGCTTTTTTTTTTTTTTTAAACATTCACTCAAGTAAAAAAAAGAAAAGAAAAGAAATGGGTAGTTAGCAGCCCAAACCCTAGAGGTGGTTGTAGAAGCAGATATTGAAGAGATGTTTCGTTCCAGGCATTTAAAAAAAAAAGCCAAGAAAGGTATTTAGAATAATCATGGCATTAATTGTTAAACCTTTTTCAACCATGTAATAAACAGATATGTTTTAAACGTTGAAAAAACATGCTGCTTTAATTGATAGAATGAATCTTAGAATGAGTTACATATAAGAAGTCATATTGGATTCCACAGCGGTTTACAAAGAAGCTGAAAGGGGTCTTTACGTTTGTGGCTTAGGGTTGTTCTATATCATTCCCCTTAGAAGAGAGAGAGTTTGAAAACTGCATGATTATTAATTCATTTTAAATGTTAAATTGTCTCCTGATTTCATCTGAACCTTTTCTTGAGTTTAGATTACTTTGTGAAGGCCAACATTGAAGACACATTTTAAAATTACGTTGTCTTTTAGACTAGTATTAACAGATGACAGGCTTAAAATGATATATCTGTTGACATCCCGCCTGATATACATACTGTCTCCAACAGAATTTAGCATCAGTTCAATAAGGATAATCCTTACATGCTTTTGTAGAAACCAAAGGAAAATACTTAGTAGCAATAAGACATTGGTTTTGAAATGTATAACATAATAGTAATAACTATAAAGAAGATTAGATAGTCCAAATGTCTTTTTTTCATGAAAAGTAAAAATGTATTTCCAGGCAGCTATAATTGTTATTGAATTATTAACTTGTTAACTATAACCATTCATTGAGAATTTACCGATCGTGAAGAAAATGCTGAGAGTTATAGGAATTATTCAATTAGCAATCAGGAGGATTAAATAGGAATCTCTAAATAAAAGCTGCCACACAGCACCTTATTATCCTGCTCCCAAAATAGGAATTAACACAGGTGGTAATGGTCATATCAGAGAGCCAATGACAAGCTTGCATTCACTCAAACACCTGTCCCATCTGTCTTATTTCTACTGTGTCATGGTTGCTGGTGCAAGGCTTGGCTTAGGTCTAGATCATACCATCAAGAACCTTCTCTTCTAGAACATGGGGAATTCCAAACCAAACTCTATACTCAAATCCAGATAGTGGGGTAAGTAGGCCATTTATTTCAACCCTTAAGTGAAATATTTAAAATATAGGGAAAAAAATCAACGCATAAAAACCTTTAGCTATGGCAGAAGAAGCATTGAATTGTAAAATAAATTAGAAAAATTCACTACATTAACTTTGCTGTCAGAAGGTCAGAGCAGAGCAATCGTGCATTTCAGGCTGAAAATTCAATAACCCCTTCCTTGCCAAAGGCGCGTGCAATGCATGAAAACTACTGTAAAACCATTTCATTAGCCTCACATTGAAAACATTTGTCTTGGGGTCATGAACAGGGCACGTGACTGCCAATTCTCATTCACTGGGCTGGTGCATCACCTGAGTTTCCTTGTTTATTTGTCTAATAGATTCAATCCATGAAAAACATTGTGTATGTGTGATGCTCTTCTTTTAAGCACACTAATCTCAAGAAATTTAGTAAAGAAAAATGTAGGTATCAATCTAGTCCTACCTTCAAAAATAAGACCGTGCTAAATAAAATCCAAAGATATTTAAACCCTCGGCTTTAAGTTCATGGAGGACATGAAATAAGGGCAGGATAAATATATTTGATTTGATTAAAAAATAAATAAATAATGTATCATTCTTAATTACTTTCATTTTTCTTTGCCAAGAGGAAACTTTTATACAATTTACATGTAAATAAGGTTCCCAAAGTACTTTTAAAATTAATTTTAAAAAAAGAGGATTTTTTTCCCCCTTTTGCTCCTCTTATCAAGTCTTTAAAATTGTGTTGAAGTTCTTCATTCGCACTCGGCTGACCCTCATATAGAGTAGCATGACATATTCCACTGACACCTGCCTTACTCTGTATTTAGGAAGAGTTGTTGACCTTTAACCCACAACAATAATAAACAGTAGGAAATGTCTCCTGACGTTTGTATCTCTGGTGCTGATTTTTTTTACGATGACAGTGGTCATCTGTCAAGGTTAAGAAAATTATTTCTGCATGCACAAAATAAAACAAATCAAAAACTAAAAGTACCTTAAAGAAAAGCAATTATTTTAAAAGAAGCCCTATGTCTAGACGCTTTAGTATAAACTGCTTAGTGACTAAAAAAACTTATGTTGTGCTGTTAAGATTGAAGGAGTTAAACAACACTTTCTCAGAAATGTACATTTGTACAAAGATTTATCCTTACAGTAGTTCTTTGAATCAGGCATGTTATAGATAATGTCAGCTAACAAGTCACCACATTGCTATATGTGGAAAGGGAAAAAGATCTGGGTAATTTAGCAGTTTTGTACAGGGGCTGGTAGCTGTGAATAAAATGTGAAAACATGTCACTTTCTGTAATATTACAGGCAATAAGTAGAGATCTTAATATGGCTCTCCTTAAAATTTCAGCTTTTGAAAGCAGCATTTGTGCTGTTGAGTTCATTGGGCATAAAGGTGTTTTTCTCTGAAAAGGTCAAACGATTCTTTTTTGTCCCTAAAAATCACACACTTGTTTGTGTTCCTTCAACTAAAAGAAAGGCTATTTCTAGTATTTCTGTATCTATTGGTTAGTTGACAGTTTGGGAAAAGATGATATGGCGTAACGGGTTTCTACACCAATAAAGGTAACGGAGAAATTTCCAGAAATGGCTGCCTTTTGCTGACACTTTAGATGTGAATAAAATGGCAAGATTGGGTCCCAAACCCCACCACTATTGGAATATAACACATTGACCTTGAAATAAAATAGTTCCCTGTTAATCCAGAAATAAATACATAATAATTCACATATTTAATCTACTATATGGAAATCCTTTATCCAGAAATCTCAAAAACATGGTGGTCCTTTCCCACATGTCCTACATATAGTTTCTGATTGATTAGCTTTTTCTTTATAATAATAAGATCATTGTTTGTGCTTGGTGGTATCCAAGCTATCTTAGATCCATGCTGATGGAACAAAAATATGTTTTATTGGGTTTTTAAATGTTTCAATGCTTTTTAGTAGCCTTAAGGCATGGTGCTCTAAATACAGTTCCAGACATTCCAGATAACAGATCACATACCGTTCTAGTAATAATGCTTTAAATCAAAATAATCTTAGTATAATAGCTCCTGAGTTTATTTTTTGATATTCCAACAATGTTCTACATTTATTTGAACATAACCTTCAATAGGTCGCGTGCGCAAGTGATACAATTATCCTTGATCTAATTTTCTTTTTTTCACGATACGTCCAATTGTGTGTAAATACAGTTCATTACTTTGGATTATCTGTTTTCCGTTAAGTGCACTGGTTAAACAGCTGATAAAATTGAAAAAGCTTTTTTATTGCTGATATGCTTTGAATAAGAAAAGAATAATCTCTTTTCGACTGGCACCGTGTTATCAGTATAGAAAAATGCCAGCACTTTCAGCAATTATGAAAAGTTTAAGATATAAGGTATATAAAGAGTGAGTTGCTTTGGTGCCCTCTTTTAAATGTAGAGATGCTTTATCAACTCATTATCCACTTAGGAAAGCTTTCATTTGCCCTTTTTTCATTCATACAGTCTTATAGGGGCATTTCAAAGCTATATGAAGAGGATGTATCCTGTCTATATCCTAAAGAGTTAATTTAAAGTGACTGTGGCTCTGATAATAAATAGTTTAATTTTGACTTTCCTAAACTGGATAGAGCTGGTGTTGATGGGATCCAAGAATTGACACCAGTGAGAATTTGTTATGATGTAATGAGAAACTTTTCATATAATACCTTCTGCAACACTTTTTTTTCTTCCTTTTCAAGATGTACCCATATTTTTAGTGAACATTCTGTATATTTAGTTCATTCAGAGACAGGTGGCCAGCTTAGCTCTCTCTCCAATGCGTACACCAGGTTCTATCCTGTTAAAAGCAAGATATATGTTTTGTTTGGCTCAATGGCAGCAAAGGGTTTATTTAATATTAGCAACTCTTAAACACAAGTAAAACCTCATGATTATTTTTTGTTTTTGGACAATCGGTTGGTAGTTTTCCAAGTGAATTCTTCAAGGAGGAGGAATGATCTCTGACTTTTCTGATGAGCTTTGAGTTAATGTGCTGAATCAGGCATGTCTATTCATGATTTCAGTAATGAAAGGGTTACCAAAGGTTTAAATACAGGGTTAGTGTTTAAATTCCCCTTTTTTCTTATATCTCTCCATCTCCATTTCTCTGTGTCACACTCTCATTTTTCTTCATTTTATATTTGGAAGTGGGTGTTGCATTTTGATGTGATAAATGGTAGTGCAAAAAGTGTTCTGATTGATTTTGGATTAGTATTGATTGCTCTTGATTAGATCACTGACACCCTGGGATCAATACAATTCGATAAAACACTGCGCCCTGTTTCCTTGGCCTCTCTCTCTGCCAGCCGGGGGGAATCAAGAAAACTGAATGTTCGAGGATGATAAATTTACCAAATGTCCATCTGAAAGTGGAGAAAAAGCCATTTTCTCTCAAGGATAGGGCCTTTGCTTTAGTCAGTAAAACTTTTGTTAATTGATAATTTGAAAATAAATCACATTTTATTATTTGTTTTTTTAGAAAACTCTACAATGAAAAATAAACTTGAGCTTTGGTAGGATAAATACCAGCAGGAATGCATTTTTTAATATATTTATCTGGATCCCCAATAGTTAACATTTTTACATTTTATATCTAACTGAAATAAAAGTATTTAACCAGTTAGGTGGCAATAATCTAATCTACCAATTCACTCAGAAAAGTGAATTTAGTAGAAAATGTCTCAGAATCGGCAGAAATATGTTGGCATTCTGAAGGACATAACTTATTTCTAGCACATTTAAAAATAAATCTAACGTAAATAGTACCTATTAATATTTCTCACAGTCACCTCAGAATACAGGTGAGCTTCTTTTTGATGAAAAGACTCCCTCCCCTTTTTTGTCCCTAACCCCTAAGGCGCTAATATGCAAATTAACCCCAGACAGAATTAGGCTCTGTTCATATAAATGACTTTCTTAAAGCAACAAAAACACTACAGTTCATATTACTAGTGAGTGCGGCATTCATGAAGGTTGAAACCTAAAATGCTGCAACATTGCTGAGAATTTCCTATTCAATATCAGTAAACAAATATATTCACGTTATCACTATCTACAAATTATTACATCTTAAAAGCTACTTATAAAAAGGCAGTAGTTTTCAAAATATTCTTTCTTTTGTAAAACCTTACACTTGAGTTGCCACTTAAGCGTTGCTTTTCCTAAACCACTCATGACCTCCTCCCCACCCCATGCACTATTATTTCTCTTAATGTTTTACTTGCATTTGCTTTGGAATGTGATTAATCAACCTTTATTAGTGCCACCGGGGCAAATCCTGCGTGGCGGTGAATATTTTTAATTAGGTCTCCTGATTAAACCTTATGATTTTAAAACATTTCCATATGTATATTTTTTCCCGGCATCTCAAGCGAGAGAATGTGAATATAGCATTCCCCTTCCTTGATGCTTTATAAATCTTCTTTAATCTGATCTATGATAAAAACCAGTTACTTTGCCAAAAGCATCCGCACCAAAAAAAATTAAAATTCAGGGGAAGGGTCATAAATTATTGTTGGACCTTTTAATGGGTAACATGGTTTGCTATTGTGTTTCATGGACTTAAAATAGAATTTCGGACCCTGACCAAAGATACAGGTAGATGTTGCTGAGTTGGTCAGTGTAGATTTTGTAACATATAGATGACATGTAATACTCATAGCTTAGTAGTAATTTTATATTCACATTCAGTAAGGTAATGGCTTGCAACTGCTTTGAATAGAAGTTCTTCTCTACTGGTGAGACGTTGTGGTTCACAAGAACTGGAGAGCTATAAGCTTTGCACTCCTTGTGTAAGGAGAAAATGCCATGATTTTCCTATTTTGAAACACCCTTTTCCTTGTGGTACCCAACAGGGCAGGTCTCAGCTGTGCGTTGGTCAGAAGTGATTACTCAGAACACGCAAGTTTGATCAGTGATTCTCCCGCAGTCAGTAGGTGTAAGGGGAACTGAAGTGGAACTAAAGTCGTTGCCTTATAAAATAAAAATAATGGGTACACCAGTAAAAAGCTGCGAGGGATGAATACCTCCATGACAAGATTTATGGAACCCCATCCTTTAGTGACACCCACTACATGCCAGACTCATTTAGCAGCCTTGATTGCTTTCTTCCAGCCCTCTACAGCTGGACCTCAGACACCTTCCATGTTCTAAAGCAGAGACACAAACAAACAAGCCATTTCATTATATGTTTACAAAAACTACAGTGTCTTGAGCCCAAATGCTTTGTTATAAATTTTAACTTTCTATTCTTCATCTAGATTTGGATTTCCTTATTTATGCTATGTTAAAAATATCAACATGCATTGCTTTGGTATGTTAAAGTGAGACAATGACTAAAGATTGTTTTTGTGTGTTCTTTTGTGCTTTGTATATGTGTGAAAGTATTATTTTAAGAATAATGGTGTTCCCATCATCATCAATCTATCATGGTGTATAGTGATGTCACTTGTCTCACCTGACTCACTAAATATAAAAAATAATATACCCCCTATTATTTTTTAAACTTAATTGATGCAAAATACTCCAATCATAAAGTGTCACAATTCTGTATGCAGTGAAAGAAAGTTTAATCTAGCATGGTCTGCTATGTCTGGCTATTATCTGTTGGTTCCCAGTTGTGAAGCAGAAATCTACATTTGTTAGGTGTTTTTCCTGAAACAGAAACCTCTTTGCAGTCTTACAGCTTGTCTCTATTGTAAAGACGTTTCCATCACAATAACCTACAAACCCCCTAATGAAAGGGCTGTGTGTGTTATGTAAACAGTTGAACAATGACTGCAGTTCTTGGATCTGCAGCGGGAGTCAATATGTCCCCCCCCATTGAAGTGAGCCTGTACGTTGCTTCTTTTCCATTCCAAGGCAAGTCTTGTGGCGCAGCAAGAACCGCATCTCATCAGCAGGCGACCAGTCGGCAGCAGGTGTGAACAACATAAAACAAGATTAGAGAGCGGCAGAGTGTACACTATAAACAGAATGCACACACCCCTCTTGCCCCATCTTCAAAGAGCAGCAAGGCACAATTCACTGTGACCCTGCATTCCTTGTTTACTAAACAGGAACCAGTGAGCAAATAGATTTGTGCAGCTGCGACAGAAGGACCCACACCCCCCTTCATATCTATATTTAACAGAGAAACCCTCCTTGGTAATAGAAGACAATAGATCATTTTTCTGCAGCTAAAATAAAAGTTACAAATCAATCATACATTTGTTACATGTACAAGTCAAACTAATCCCTTAAATAATTTTTTTCTTGATTGCAACTCCCAGCATGCTTGCCATTTAATTATATCTAGAGAATGCTGGGAACTGCAGTTTGTCAAGAGACTGCTGGGTTGTACCTTCTTGCAAATCTTGCCAAAAAACTATGGTGTGATGTTTTAATATCCATATATTTTAAAGGAAGGGGTAGATTGTTCAAGTTGCAATGCATCATGTGACAAGTGACATCACTGAGCTCTGATTGCAACAGATGACATCACCAAACGCTGTTTATAATATAAAATAAAATACGTATAATAAATATAAAACATAAAATATCTACATAGTTCAGGTTTTTGCATCTCTTGCATTTTATATTGCATTATTATATTTTTTAATTATATCATTTATAAACATTTGGCAACTGTTTATTGTAGGGAATTGTAAGTGTCTGAACTACATGGTTTCACTTCCCAGATGGGTCTGCTACTGAGTAGGGCTGAGGGCTGAGGATGCTGAAGATGATTTTGGAATGATTATCAATGTTCTCACCCAGGCAGTGGGAGTGATAGATCACAAGTGAAAGTAGTTCAACAAACCTATGCTTAGAGCTTGGATGATAAAGCATATAAGTGTGACTGTGTAATTGGCTTATTTACATGTGTATTCTTGTATAACCCTCTGGATATCTTAGAGGCAGTGCATGGAGAAATTTGAGGGTCAGTGATATACCCTAATTGTACTAGATAACAGATGATAAATTCAAATCTTGGTGTAGTTGACATTTGAAAATAATTTGTTGTCAGATGTTGGACCTTATCAAAACTCGGTAACAAGGGGAAATAATGCACACCTACAATAGACATACTCATGGTCATAGAGATGCACTTATATAGAGAGTTATAGAGTAAAAGCAAGTCATTTCTTAAACACAGGGACGTTGTTATTTGAGTTGTAGGGTATAATCTTAACCTGAGTTGATACTTCTGAATTCTGGTGAAAAGCTTAACCCTGGGGAGGTTAAATTCATCATTCTATAACCAGTTTTTGGATTCACGTATGGTACTTTCATTGAACATTCAGCCTTCTTTTAGCCTGTCCTCCAGGCAGCAGAAAAGAAGGTACTTGACTCATGTTGTTCATTGGACCACTTATAAACTTAAGGAAAATGTTTTTTTTATAGAGGGTATAATGAATGTAAGCACAGGCCCCCCTTACCCTTTTTACTTAACATCAATGTCTTATGCATCATTTTCCATTGTTTTTTGTGTATCAAATAGCAGTGCCATTTTGGTTCAACAGATTCCCCTTTTTAATGTTTAAACATTTGCCTACTATGTTTTGCAAATACCCATTTACATATGAATAGACTAAAGGTGTCTTGGCATTATTGTATTAGTGGCCAGCCTTTTGTAAGAGTTGATATCACAATGGGCTATCAGCATCTAGCAGGCACATACTTAGTCACCCGGGAAGAAGTGTGTGCTTCAGACATTCACCCTAAATATGTTGACACTTTCATACAGTTGCACCAGACTTAGAAGCCCTAACTGTGCCTTCGTCCTTAAATGCTTTGGGCCAAGCTGTAAAATACAAATTGCAGGCAGCTTGTAACACACAAGTGATCATTAGCTACTTACATACATACATAAAATAATAAAATATTAATACTGCTACATACCAGTGAGTTCAAACCCCCATGTTTTTAAGCGGGCAGTTATCAAAACTCTAAGAGGATTCGGCTTTTTAACCCTTTGGGCAACAGAATGGAGCTTTCAGAATGTATCAAGATAATGATGTCAATGGGGGGGGCAAATCAATTCTCAGGCATGCTGGGAGTTGTAGTTTGTGCGAAACTGAATCAAGGGTTCATTGTGCAATTATGTAATTGGTTCATTATTTGTGTATGTATGCCGGCTTAGCTCTTTTGCTGCTGGGCAAGCATGTGTTGCACAGCGGTCCTCCAGCAAAGGGTGCAAGCAATATATATATAATAAATATATGGAGAGCACAGAATGAATTTTCTCTCTCTTAGTTTTCAGAATTTAAAGAGCAATTATTGAAGGAGAATATAGGAAATAATATAAGAGCATTTCGTTGGATTCCTTAATTTAAAACAAGATGTCTTCCAGAGATTTGCCCAATATATCTCAACAGTGGATAAAGTAAGACCTTTTTTTACTTATTTGTGCACCTGTGCATACATACATACATAATGCATCTACATGTAGTCTCATTGTGCATAAGGATTGTGTATTGGCTGAGGGATACTATATCTACTGTATAGAAGGATTCGGCAAACGTATCAAGGGGGAACATGTAGTGTTCATTGGCGAGTACCAGACAGTGTTACAGTTAACATGCCATAAGGTCAATACTGTGTATTGTTTTACAAATATAACCACTCAGTAGTAAAATATTAATATTTGCAACATCCAGGTCCTTCACTTTTTTATATGTGATAATGAAACCTTAAAACACGATTGGCCAATGGCAGTTTTTAAGATGTTGTTTGACTAGAACCCCTGAGACACCCCAACAAACTTCCTGTGTGGGATTTTAGGAGTTTTAAATGTAACAATATGGTAGGATCAAACGTTGCCCATGCCTGGTATGAGGTTCAAACAACAGTATCCCCACTCATTACTATAGAGTTGAATGTAAATAGAATAGGTGTATATATACATAGATTGCCTTGAAATTGCATTTCTCTACTATACATTAAAATATGGTAGTAGGATCTAATATGCAGGTTAGTGGAAATGGTCCAACTCAAGTTGAGTCAGGATACGTAGGAGCCCCTAGAGGAGAATGAAACATACCTTGGTGATTTTTTGTAATGCCCTTTCCCACTTTTCCTTCCCAAACCACATTTAATGCTTACCCATCAACTGCCTCCTAGCCTTGTACCTGTGCTTGAAGAAAACAATGAATGTAAATTGAATTGGTGTATGAATACGTAGATTGCCTTAAAACTGCATTATCTACTATACATTGAAGTAAGGTAGTAGGATCTAATTTTCAGGTAGGTAGAAATGGTCTAGATCCAAAGGAGCCCCTAGGAGAAGAAAGCATACCTTGGTATTTTTTATACTACCCTCTCCCACAAAGCACCCACATCTCCTTCCCAAACCACATCTAATGTTTGTCCATCGACTGCCTCCTAGTCTTGTACCTGTGCTTAAAAAGCAGAGGTTGTGGTTGCTATGTCTGGTCGTGTCAAGCGTTGATCGTCGAGAAGAAGCATGCACATTGGGAGCCAGTTGGGTGCTAGTTTCCTGTGGAGATGTTCCTGGTCGATAATCAACATCGGGAGGTATGACATCCAGACATACCACTCACCAACCCTACAGTGCTAATCTACCTTCTCAGCCCAGGCAGTTGCATTACTATAGGGGGTACAAATGCACTCAGGCCCTCGCCCACTTGTATTCACAAATTGCAATAAGGCAACACCAGTCACACTCAAGGTATAGTACAGTTAGTAAGAACAGTTCACATGAGACTATAAGGCTAATGAGAAGTTATTCAAATTTATATTTATTTATACTTACTGTTTATTGGGATAGCATTCCGTTATTAGTTACAATGTCACTGAAATCAGCCAAATGCCCTGACCATTCCGCTCTGTAGATGGCTACCTTGGATAAGGCTTAGAGTTTGGCTCACTCATTTCATTGTTCATCAAATTAATGAAGAAAATGTTTCATAATGCCAAAGATGCGGGAGGGGGATTTGGATTTTGTATCATAATGGTTTTTCAGTTTTTCTTTTTTAATCCTTGTGCTAAAGTAGCCTATAGGTGCACAGATATACTATCTGGGAATATGGTACCTCAGGGGTGGTATAGTGACAACTCACCATTAGATAGTTGGTCTGACCAAAATGAAAATTTTATCTGCTGATGTTGTTGTGTAACTTGAAGTCATAAGCAATAAATTCTGCTGATGTAATTCGCCCTGAGCTCCCTTGGGGTTTTTAACCTCTTCTGAGGAGAAGGAAACATGGAGCGCGGTTTATGGCGCAGCATTTTTGTTTCAATTAGCACAACTCAAACAGTGCATTAAGCCCTCAGCCAGGCCATAGTCTTATCAATACAGCTTCAGTAGCAGTTTTATTGCAGCTTTTGATTAATACTCACTTGGTTAGTTTCTTTTTTTCTAAATACCACATCCAAGCCGGATACAGAAGAGACCGTCCATATGACAAGCTAAATGGATTTTTGTGGTTCAGGGCCTGTGAAATTACCAACCTGCTCTCAGTTTCAGTAAGACAAAGAACCATCTCCTGGACACATCTTCACGCATACTGTAAATTCAATGGTAATGACAGAGGTCGGAAAATAATCTTAACATATTAAACTTCATCATCGGAACTAGACAGTTGAATGGGTCTTCATTTACTGTAATCAGAGGAATGCTCATATAGGATATTATTATTTTAAAGAAAGGGATGCTTCCTAAACCTTCAGGGCACAGCGACTAGTTTCATGAATCTGGGAGTTTGTGCTCCATTGATAGACCTTATCCACTAGTGTCAGTAGCTTTTATGACCTCAAATCCATGAATTTTAGGACTGAAATGATGTCCCAAATGTAACTGAGATTTCATAAGGAGCTATTGTATATAGTTGTCTGAAGACAATTGTTTACTAAGGGATAGACCATATATAGTTTCTTAATCTAACCCTCAAGTGCCATCATCATGACTAAGAACATTCAGCTCATTTGTAAAACCTGGTTCTAAATGGCACCTGTGCAGTTGCCACCTTCAACCAAAAATTATCTGTTTTAAGAAGGTAGAAATTAAAGTCTGGTTGAACCAATGTTAATAAATCAACCACTTGGTACCCAAGGCATGTAGAATTCCATTAACCAAAAATAAATAATGTAAGTGCCACAGGACTTGCAAACAAGGTACCCACTTTTTCACTGCCTCTCCGCTACATGTGCCCAGTGCTGGTTAGAGAAGTTAGCACCTCTCACATGGATCCACAAATAATGAAGAGACAAGCACAACAAAGGAAATTATAAGCAGGGTACAGCTCCTGCAATTTTAATCCATGAGATGACATATGATGGATTAAAATTTCAGGGGCTCTACCCCACTTTAAATTATTTTGTTGTGCTTGGTTCTTCATTTTTTGTAGTGCCATAGGACTTGAAAGCAACCATCAGAAGTAAAATGTGCATTTATTCATTAGGCATCTTGATTTAAGTTCTCAACATGAAACCATGAACACACAACATGGGCCCTTGAGTAATGAACATGAACTATTCTGTAATACATGCCATTTGTTAATGCATGAGCCACCCAATTTACTGTTTCCTATGTATGACTTAACACTCTTTTCTTCACTATCATGTGACTATTGGGCACCACCACTAATCAAATGAAGAAGTTGTCTGTTGTTCCGTGGCTTTTCCCCATGGAGCTTTGTGCTCCTCCTTGGACCATCAGGGAATCTGTGGAATAAATAGGTTAGCTGACAGAGGATGCTCAATAGTTCTAGTACTACACCAGATGGAGAGCTAACAGAAATTCTAACAGAACATATTGCTTTTTGCTGTCTTTAATAGATACATTTTATCCAAGAAAGCTCAGAAACCATTAGTAGAAGTTTATCAGTACTGACGGGGTTATTTAATTCCTGTCTAATTCTGGCTATGGGTTTCTTTGCTCGCATGCTGCTTTCTGCTACACTGACATAAGTAGCCCTGAAAGACAAGGCAGTTCAGAGTAAGGCAGCTAGCGTCAGACAGGGCACCCTGCCATCTGTCCCACCTGCTGCATTTGTGTGTCCATCTGGTAAGAAGCAATAGCTCTTTGCAGGCTGCACTGTAAGAATCCACTGCCAGACCAAAATAAAAAAAAAAACAGGCAGCATGAATTATTTAGGTTGCTAGTGTAAATAAAGAATGGGCAATGGGATAAGGGGAAAGAATTATGCAAGCCGGTGCACAGATATAAGCTATAGTCTATGCAACTTTGCATTAACTGCTGTCTGTGTGTGGGCCACTAGGCATTACATGAGGGTGCAGCTGTGGATTCCCCTTTGAAGACATCCCAAAAAACATATTTTGTGTTGTTTCCGATGCAAATGTTCCCCAAAGGTGCTTTATTATTTTGTTCTTGTTTTTTTAAGTTATGAAAAGTCCATTACTGATTTCATTATTCAGCCCTGTTCTTTTGGAGCTAAACAATTAAAATGCATGCCAATTCTTTAGCACAGTACCATGCTGATTTTTTTTTTTTGTGGAATGTTGTATTCATAAGGGGCTCGTCTGATGCTCATAGCATCTCCCCCTTTCTAAATAAAGCCATTAAGGTTTATGAGACATGAGAAATTGAGTAATCTTTTCTTATCAGTTCCCACCATGGGCTGTCGGTCTATGCTTTTGAATCCAGTATTCTTCTTCATAGAATAACCCTAACAATATCCGTTTAATCACTGACATCTTTGACTGCAAGCTACTCTTCCCGGACCACACCCTGAAATATAATCATGTGTCATACTCCACACCCTTTTATAAGTCTCAATTCTTTTCAGGCCAGAAAAAAAAACTACCCAGCCAAAAATGGCCACACAGGAGGACAAAGGAGGACTTTTTGACTCTTTTCAGCCCCCCTTACACCTAACTTTACTTTTTTGCTTTAATTGATAATTTATTGACCTCTCTGCATTACATTAAACTGGAAATTTAATTAATGAATCCGCCATCATAACATTCAGATTATAATCCTAATATGCATTTTATAAACTTCTCAGTATAACGATCAAGTACGTTTTCCCACTCCCTATATTGTACAGTGAGCAATATCTTACTTTAACATAAATATCACAGAATTAACAGATGATGTTCTTTTCCTTGCAGTTGGCACCAGCAGAAACCACAAATTCCAAAGGAAAAAAAAGAGCTTAAAATAATAAAAAAAGAGGCAATTGTTCTTCATATTTTATAGCGCCAAAGTAAATCTCCGATTTTACAAAAGCACCACAAAAACCACAGAGGCTTAGCACATGAAATCCCATGCACGCGTCTATAGTAAATCATGTCACCGAAAAGAGAATCCAATTTCAGGAGTACACTTGTTAGGGGGAAAAAAGACATTTGAATTGAATAAATTTATAGGAGCAACTACTTTAAAAACTGCATCTGTAGTTACCCCCACTTCTGCTTAATCAGTTGAGAAACCACCTATTCACTGCTACGAAAGGATTGGCCTGTTTGTGCAAGCAGTGCCTTAAATCTACCTCTTATAGCCTAGCCTGTCCATCATCTGGTCTGTACCTGATATAAGAATGATCAGCTGTTGAATACTTCATTGCTCCTCCTTTGGAGAGGCCCTCAGGTGCTTAAAGGAATCCTTTCCTGCTCAATGGTTGACTTCCAGACACACAACCCCCCACCTGTAAGTTTCAATTTCAGTCCCACTACTTAATTTACCTTCTCCCATTTTTCTGTAACCTCAATCAGAATATATGGCTCATTGCTTAAGTTAAATATTGCCTACTCGCCTACCACTGTAAACTGTCCTCTGAGTATTTAGTTTACCTCTATCCCTGTATGATGACATTATAAAATCAGGTTTCCCAGCCACTAAATAAAATGTAAATTTCTGTTATGGTAAATGATGTTGCCTCAATA